>JANBPO010000531.1:0-325343 GCA_024336825.1 Amorphophallus titanum | reverse complement strand
AAACCATCTGCTTCGGAAGCCAAATCAATTTTATCATCAAGTAAAATGACAGGAAATGCAGCATCGGAAACAGATCTTACGCAAGCTTTTGACCACTATATCGAGTATATGTTTTTATATGGGGCATTGCATGACTGAAACAGAAAAAAAAACTAATATCATTATGCATCAATGGCACTAAGAATTCACAGTCAAAATTAATTGTGATCATCAAAAATATATAAAACATGATTTCAGGCCAAAAAATCTTTACGACATTGTAATCTATGAATGTGAGAACCCTAAAAATATTTTTAGCATGCTTACAAACAGAAGCTAGACATAGAAAAGAATACATTAGTTATAACTATAAGTTGGTAACATATTGTTGCCACCTTGATGGCAGTCTATGTGGAGTTGCCATTTGGAGTCACACAAATGAAGATTTTGCCCTGATACGCATCAGGGATCAAGGGTGGAAGAATGAATGGAGAGAATAGCATCAACAAAACTTGCGAAGATCCTTCAGAGGCACCAGTGCTCTCCAATAACTCCAGAAAAATACAAGTCTAAGATTTCCAGGTCAAAACCTTTATAAGCCCTTTTGCAGATTTGGACATTCTTAACATACATGAAACCTTTCATACATTTTGGTAAAAACATTACACGTTGTAGAGAGGTGAGCAGTTAAAGGGCTATTTAGCATTTTTCTAACAGTTCTTTATGGACTGTAATGTAATTTTCCCTCTCTTTCATGTAGCCCTCCTTATGAGAGGCATTTCTGTACTTCTAAACTTTCAGAGTTAACCTATTTTAATAGAGAAGGAGGGTGGCTCTCTCAGTTGGATTGGCTGACCCATTCCTGCTCTCTCAATCTCTCTCTCTCTTTTTCACATGGTATCAGAGCGGGACTGGCTTCGGAACTCCTCTTCCTCTCCACCGCACCACCCAGAAGCCTTTTCTGAGCAGGCTGCAACCTTCCAAGGTGCTGCTGTTCGCTTCTGATCAGAATCTGCTCACGGGGTTTCTCTTGCATGGGATGCCTTGGTTGGTGCTGCTTCTCCACTCAGATCACAGTAAAAACCCTTTTTGTAGTCCAATACAAGGGAGCGGGACCTCCTTCCTTCTTTTGGTGCGGTTCTGATCCCCTGCGGCCCTTCTCGGATTTCCTTGCAGGGGGAACAAATTCGTTCTTCGGCTTCCATGGACGCACCTTCTCATTGCGGTTCATCTCATAAGGATCGTGGTGAATCCTTCGTCCTCCTGCTGTGCCTTTGGAGATCTGACTTGTGGACCACCACCCTTCCTCTTCCTGCTGCACCTCTTCATCAGTTGCTGCAGTTACACTGCTCTTTGAGACCAGCAGTCATCTCTCAAGATAGTGGTTGTTTTTCTCCCTTCAGCCATGGCACATAATCAATTCACAGCATTGGAGATTTCATCTCCCACAGTTCAGTCTGCGCAATTGTCCACAACTAGCCAAACTACTGTAAATCACGTTGGAAAATTGACAGAGCATAATTACCCTTCACGGGCTGTCACTGTTGAGCTCTACATCGCCGGGTGTGATAAATTGGGATTTCTAATTGGCGATCATAAGATGGTAGACCCTTTGCATCCTTGTCCCTACGTGGAGGCGGGATAACAATATGGTGATGTCCTAGTGCTTGCCACACGGGAATTGACGGATAAAATAAATTAAATAACTGGCATTGAATATTCAAATAAATTAGTTATTTGGTGTCTATTGATTGAGCATTTGCACACATTTGTTAGCTGTTTAGATGGCGTGTGCAATGTTAGCCCTGCAAGTAAGGTTTACCAGACGATTTCGGATTCAGGTACTAGACTTTTACCCACTGACCGCAATCAGTGTTTATTTCCACCGACATAAAGTCCGAATACCTTTATTTAATTGCCAAAGAAATCATTAACCTTCACAACACCAATTGTGATATTGAGAGCATATTTGCAATTGCAACAACAAATACTTTCGAAGAGACGAGGATCTTTATGTAATTTGATCTAAGGGTAGGGTAGATCTATAGGGATAAGAATGGGTTTCCGACCTAAAGTGGAAAATTAGGCATTGGTTAAGGGCTCATTCACAGTTTAGCACTATTCAAGGGGTTTAATTGTAATTTGGGTATGAGTAGGGCTATTGTAGACACGCAAATTTTGACATTACCGTGAAAAAAT
Organism: Amorphophallus titanum; assembly: GCA_024336825.1. NCBI lineage: Eukaryota > Viridiplantae > Streptophyta > Magnoliopsida > Alismatales > Araceae > Amorphophallus > Amorphophallus titanum. The sequence goes on along the minus strand of JANBPO010000531.1, from coordinate 323,165 downwards.
CTCATATTATATTATAACGCCCCAAAGTGGCTCGCACAGTTAAGTTAGTTAAATAATCTCTAATTTTTTCTGATAGCCTCGTCTCACGAAAATCAAATTGTTAATTCCCCATAATGAATGAAACAACAAAGTCATGTTGATGGACTTTGTTAATGGGCTTGCGGCCCTTCCCAGTCAAAAAAAAGGATTTTTTTAATTAGAAAAGCCCCTCCGTGAGGGGTTTAGGCGAACCAGACCAGCCTCTTGGGCTGGTCCGCCTAAACTCTCCCTCCCCCACTCCGTGAACAACAAAAGAAATATTTTTTTGTTAGGTTTATGTGGACCAGGTTAAACCCTTCAACCTAGCCGCCTAAACCCTTCCATGACCCTTCAACTTCCCCTATAAAAGCCCCTTAGAAGCTCAAGGGGTGGGGCAACTAATGCATGCTTGCAACCTAGGATCCCTCAAGGCTTCAGCACAAGGCAACCGGTGCAAGAGCAAGGATATTTGTGTGTGGGTGGACTTGTGCATCGGCTTGATCACGCCGAGGGTATGTCGTTCGCACTCCCCTCCTATGGTGTTTAGCCATGACATACAAGTCCATCCCCACTATGTATGAGATGCTATGACCATGGTGAATATGCCCCCTTCCGAGACGGCCCTCGCATGCCCAGTTACGACGGTCATGCACATGTCATGACGGCCTACTTCCCACTGCCACGAGAACATACACGACCGCTCTGCTCGAGCCATGGTCGACTCTCGCCCAGCCATCAGTCTATGCATTCTCCAGGCACCCAGTCTAGTCCTCCCTTGGCAACCCCGACATAGTCCCCGCTTCGAAGAGAGTCCCTGTAAAACATGCGGATGTCTGCCTTATCATCGCCTTGACCTGGGGACCGACTCCCATGTCAGATTTGTCCCGCGGCTTGAGCCAGTTGTACCTTGGCCACCACGGCTCACCTGTAAGGCTTGTGCGTCCCTCATAAATTATATTATCACCCGAGCGAGTGTTCTCGCACCCACATTCAGGCCTCAGCCTTCCCCATACCACTCAGTGTAGGTGTTAAGTGCCTCCGACAGTAGTCAATACCTCCCGGTCAAGCATGAACCCCTAGCTGCGAAGTGCCCAAGCTCTCCGTCCATGGCTTCAGATACATATAGACTTCTCTTCAGCATAGAATGAAGGTGTTCGGATTCAATCTGATGTAAATAAACACCGATTGCTTGCGGTCGGTGGGGAAAGACATCCAGTACACGACTCCCTACAATCGCCTGTGCACTCGCACCTCTGGAACCCTCTCGTCTCTCCACGTGTCGCCCATCTCCCGAGCCCACATGCCGCGTCTTGGTGACGCTCCCCCAGTAAAACCTTGGTTCCATAGGTGGTTGTCGAGAAATTGACTGGCACGCCCGCACCCTAGTCTTGTTTCCCTACGACCAAGAAACCTCTCATGCCATTCGATTCCCCCTCTCGGCTCTCTGTAAAAGGCGAGTGCATGGTGCCACCCCGAGGCAGATACGGCCATAGGAGGGAGTGCCTGAGACTTGCTAAAATCCAGCACCTCCCCTATCACCTTATCCATCCCCTCAATCCGGTCACCGTATACGCACCCCCACGTCGCAGCCCTGAGGCCCTTGAGGCACCAGTCGACGAGCGCCGTGCGAACAAAAGGATGGCATGCCCAGTGGGGCGTCTCCCGCCTTCCTTCTTTTTCCTGAAGAGAAAGCTTATGCCAGCCCTGAAGTCATGGTGCCCTTTTCCTGTCCTTGCAGGAGAGGCAGAAGAGAGAACTTGTTCACACTTCCCCACAGTTTCCAGGTTGTGCTTCAGTTGCCAGACTTCACTCGATGACTATCAATGACCGTCGCCTCCACACCGTCCAGTCCACCAGTAACTATGGCAGCCAGAACGTACGGTCCCATCATCATCACCACCCACGCGCGGGTAGGTTATTTGGTGGTGCCGATTGCTATCGGCAGTTTCACCCCGGTCGTCGGATCACCCTACTTCTTGGGTGTGGTCCTTGCGGCTGCTCCGTAGCTGCCCTCAGCTTCTGTGCTTGCTGGCATAAAAGACGCGTCACCCCAGCTCCCAACTTCGACAACTCGCTCAAGCCCCAGGCTCGGGCCTTCCATCACCGGCCCCTGCAGGGGCCCCGAACCAGTTCCTGCCCGGGCACATGCCAGCCCTCGGGCCCAGTCTCAATCGACTCCAGGTGCGGGCCTCATGCCCCAAGCCTCGATCCCCACTACAGTAGTTCGTTCGGGCCTACAACCCTGATCCCAAGCTAAGTCGGCATCCCGTACGGGTTTCCACCCTAAGATGCCCAGCTCACCAGCATTCTATTTGGGTGCTCAACCTCGAGCCCCAGCTCGGCCAGCCCCCCACACGGGTTCCTTGACCCGGGGGCAGGTCTCCTCAGCACTTCGTTCGGGCCACTCGATCCGAACCCCAACGGAGCCATCGGGCAACCCGGGCCTTCAATGCCCAGTTCGAGGCCCCCCAATACCCAGACTGGGGGCACGATTTTTTAAATTTTTCTATAAATACCCAAACCCTTTTCCTTTTTCTTTTACCTTTTCTTCTTCTTCTTCTTCCATCTTCCAATTGTTGGAGAGCGCCCTCCCCACCGCGCCATTCTTCTCCCCCGGGTGATCGAGACGCGGCCTCCTTCACTCCGGCAACGGCGTGGTGGCGGCGATGATCCCGGGAGCGTTCTTTTCGCGGCGGGAGGCAGGGCGTGTGGTGTGCAAAGCTTCTTCCTTGATTTTGGTGACAATTCGGTAGAGCGTTCGCTCCATTGAGGTAGGAGGATGAATCCCTATGCTCATCCCATCGTTCCCCCAGATTTGCAGGCCGTAAGGGAGCCGAGAGGGGCATTTTTGAGCGAGTTAGGGTAAAATCTCCATGTTTGGGGTTGTGAGCCGATCTGTCGTTTTATCGTATTTTTGATTGATCCGAGGCCATAGATGCATGCTAGGAGTGATTTGGGAGCTTCCTCCTTGTTTCCCCCCTCTCCTATGGAGGTATGGGGGCGTGGATGGAATTTTTGGGGTTTTCCCGCCGGTTCACCGTCGGGGCGGTGTGGCGGTTGTTCCAGTGACCGCCATATGCTGTGACGCACCATGGGGGGTGCGTTACACACCGTGACGCACCCAAGGGAGTGTGTCACACAGGGGTTGGTTGTCGACAGGGCACTGGTCTCTCTGACGGTCCCACGATAGACCGCCAGAGCCTGTGACGCGTCTGGGTTCGACCGCCACAGTGGCGAGTCGACCGTTGAATCTGACCGTTGGTTTTTGACCGTTGGGGTCACATGTGCTGTGATGCGCCCAGAGTGGTGCGTTACAACATTGTGACGCCCCTTTAAGGGTGCGTCAGGGGTGACGTAGCCTGTCACCTAATGCACCAGGATTGGTCCGTTAGGTGTTGCGACGCGCTAAGGTTAGTGCGTCAGAGCCTGTTTCATCGTAGGCCCCAGGGTGGGCGCGTCAGAGCCTTGTGACGCCCCTGTGGGGGAGCGTCAGAGCTGACACGTCCCCAGCTTCTAACGCGCCTGGGTAAGACCGTTAGAGACTATGATGCCCCGAGGGGTGTGCGTCACACCCAGCTTCATTCCGCCTTCTGGCGCACCAGAGGTGGTCCGTCAGAGACTGTGACGCACCAGGATTGGCGTGTCACAGCCGATTTTGCATCAGGTGTCTGACGCACCTGAGTTGGGCCGTCAGACTACTGTGACGGCCCAGGGATAGACCGCCAGAGCCTGTGATGGCCCAAGGTTGGACCATCAGGCTCTGTGCTGCACCGAGTGTGTGCCATCCCATTTCTTCGATAATGGTTTCCGTGAGTCAGTTCTTCCTTCTGGTGACACGTCCACTAGTCGTAGTCTTCTTACGACACGCGCGTGCTGACCCACCCGGGAGTTGTCGAGCGGTTGACCCGAGAGAGGTGGTGAGTAGGCTGGTTACTGCAGGGCTCCCACGTACAGCCTAGTCCGGGCTTAGGGGGAAATACCAGCTAGAGGACAGGCCTATGGCGTATCATCTAAGTGTGCACACGAGGCTGAGGGTTCGGACCTGCGCTGACGAGCGCGACCTCAGCTAGTCCTTGTCCGTGATACTTTTGGTTACTGAGTGTGCCTTGTCTCCACCTGGGGCGTTGTAGCTAGACACTTGTGACGCGGTGTAAGACGTCAGGTGATGCATCCAGTCGTTCTTCTAGTGAGTGGTGCTCCTATCTACCGGCAGGTGTAGACTCGAGTTTTGACGGACCGAGGTTCAGTAGTACGGTACTTTTAGAATAGACGGTCTTTCCGTTTATTTATTCTCACTTGTTAGTTCTACTGTACTCTTGCTAGGTAGTGTACCTTCTTGTTGTTCACTTCTTGTTTGGTTTTTCGTGCGAGGTAGGGGTTCGAGGGATCCATACTGAGCCTATGAAATGAGGCTCATCCCCTGTATGTTTTCAACGTGTTTCAGGTGAGGCCGGGCCTTCCGGAGGCGCGACAGGTGTTCAGTGCAGTTCGTGTAGCCGAGGTTAGTGCCGGTTGCCAGAGCCGGGGTATGTCTCGTGTACTTGTACTTTTACTTCATACTTGTATCTTTCTTTCAGCTGAGTGTACTCTTATTTGGACATGAGATGTACTGGACCTTGTAGCAGTATAATTATTTATTTAATTTTTATATTATTATTTAGTTGTTTATTATGCTATCTCTGCAGTTATTTTAGCTTATTACACACCCTCACACCATCCTTTTTTTCCTTTCGAGTCTTCAGGCTCGTGGGAGGCAGGCCGAGGTTTGAGTCGCGTCGGTTCCTTTCTGGTACTCGGATCCCGGGTCACCACAGGCGGTGTTGCTGGCGGCCAATCCGGCTGGGCGTAGCGCAGGGGCAGACCGTTCCGCAGATCGTGCAGGCGATACGCGGCACCAAGGCGCTGAACTACGCAGACGGCCTCCTGGCTGTCACCAAGCGCCACGCCGAGGCGGTAGTGCGTACCAGCGTGGCCCATGTGGGTGCGCAGGCCCGCCAAGCGACGTACAGCGCGAATGACGACATATTCGCCGGGCTGCAATGGGACGCCACGCTAGACCAGCGCACTTGCATCCGGTGCCAGTCGCTGGATCGCAAGGTGTTCAAGCTGGGAACTGGGCCTGTCGAGCCGTTGCACGTCAACTGCCGCTGCGTCCGTGTTCCGCTGTTGTCCGATGAGTTCGCGTTCCTGAGCGAGGGCGAGCAACGGGCATCACTGAATGGCCCGGTGAGCGGGGGGCAGTCGTACTACGAGTGGCTGAAGAAACAGCCTGCCGCGTTCCAGGACGCAGCGCTGGGCAAGACCCGTGCGCGCTTGTTTCGGGATGGCGGCTTGACGGCGGAACGGTTCGCCGCGCTGCAACTGGATCGACGTTTTGAACCTCTCACGCTCGATGAGCTGAGGGCGCTAGACCCGCTGGCCTTTATCAAGGCTGGCCTCTGATTTCCGGGCCAGTGGCCCAAACCGCCCCGAGGGCACAATGGCTGACGAAAACGAGATTGACCTGAAAGACCCCAAAGTTCAGGCGGCGATCACTGCCGCAGTGGAAGCGGCCATCAGGCCGTTGAAAGAGAAGAATGACGAGCTGCTTGGCGAGACCAAGGAAGCCAAGCGCAAGGCCCGCGAGGAAGCTGACGCTGCGAAGCTGGCTATCGAGGAAGCGGCCCGCAAGTCCGGCGACGTGGCCGCGCTTGAGAAGAGCTGGCAGGAAAAGCTGGACAAGCAGAAATCCGACTACGACGCGGCCCTCTCTGGCGCCAATGCCCAACTTGTGAGCCTCACCGTAGGCGCCACCGCACAGAAGCTCGCCGCAGACCTGGCCGTGCCCGGTAGCGCGGACGTGCTGCTGCCGCACATCAAATCACGCCTCGCGTATCAGGACGGCAAGTTGTCCGTGCTGGATGCGGAAGGCAAGCCCAGCGCGTCCACCGTGGACGAACTGGCGAAAGAGATCGCATCGAACAAGGCGTTTGCGCCATTGATCGTAGCGAGTTTGGCTACCGGGGGCGGGGCTCCTGGGGGCAAGGGCGGCGGTGCCGCAGGAAAGACCGTAACCCGCACAGCCTTTGATGCGATGTCACCCGATTCCCGGATGGCGCACATCAAGGGCGGCGGCACCATTACCGACTAAGGAATAACCACAAATGGCTTCTACCCCGAACACCCTGACCTCCCTGACCCCGACTCTTTACGAGGCGCTCGATGTAGTGTCCCGTGAGCTTGTCGGCCTCGTTCCTGCCGTCACCATGGACGCACAGGCGGCCCGCGCTGCTGTCGGCCAGACCGTCATGTCGCACGTCGCTCCGGCGTCCAGCGCGTCGGACATTGCGCCGGATGTGAATGCGCCGGACAACGGCAATCAGACCATTGGCAATGTATCCCTTGCCATCACCAAGGCCCGCGCTGTCCCGGTTCGCTGGAATGGCGAGGAACAGCGTGCCATGAACAGTGGCCCCGGCTACCGGAACATCCTGCGCGACCAGTTCGCCCAGGCTTACCGCACGCTGGCAAACGAGATCGAAACCGACCTCGCTGGCCTGTACGTCAACGCTTCGCGCCAGTACGGCGTGGGCACTACCGTTCCGTTTGGCACCGCCAACGACTACACCGATGCGTCCTATGCCCGCAAGATCCTTGTGGACAACGGCGCTCCGATTTCGGACATGCACCTCGTCCTGAATACCGGCGCAGGCGCGAACCTGCGCGGTAAGCAGGCTGCGGTGAATGCGGCGGGCACTGACTCGATTCTGCGTCAGGGCGTGCTGCTTGATATCCACGGCTTCGCCATCCGTGAGTCGGCGCAGATCAAGTCGCACACCATCGGCACCACCACCACTGCCGTTACCGACGGCAGCGCCTACGCGGTCGGGGCCACCACCATCACCCTGAAGGCGGCGGGCACCGGCACCATCGTTGCGGGCGATACCGTGACCTTCGCTGGCGATACCAACAAGTACGTTGTCACGACCCTCGTTCCTGCCGTGTCTGGCGGCTCGCTGGTGATCGCGGCTCCGGGCTTGCGTCAGGCGTTGCCCGCTGCGGAAAAGAACGTGACCGTCGATGCCGCAGGCCCGCGCAACATGGCCTTCGCCCGTTCGGCCATCGTGCTTGCCACCCGTGCGCCGCAGCGTCCGGAAGAGGGTGACGCGGCTGACGACGTGATGCTGGTCACCGACCCGCGTTCGGGCCTGACCTTTGAGGTCGCGCTGTACAAGCAATATCGCCAGATCCGCTACGAAATCTCGGCGGCGTGGGGCGTGAAGTGCGTCAAGCCCGAACACCTGGCCCTGCTGGCAGGCTGATTCGGGGGTAGTATCGGAGGGCTGGGAAACTGGCCCTCCACTAATTCAGGGCTGGCGCATTGCGCTGCCCAAACTGAGGCAAACGAATGGCCCTGATTATCGAGGACGGCACCGGCAAGGCAGACAGCGACAGCTACGCCACGGCGGCTGAGCTGGTCACTTATGCCGCGAACTACGGGGTCACGGTGCCAGCCACGGAAGCGGCTCAGGAATCCCTGTTGCGGCGCGCTGCGGTGCAGATGAATGGGCTGGCATGGAAGGGCGACAGGGCGGTAGCTGGGCAGGCTCTGGCATGGCCCCGCGATGGTGTATGCGTCCACGGCGAGCTGCTGGCCTCAGACGCTATCCCCCGCGAAATCAAATACGGGCAGATGGCGCTTGCCGCCGAGATCCTCACCTATGACGCGGCCCCTCCGGCTACGGCCAAGGGTGCAGTGACCGAGGAAACGGTGGACGTAATCACGGTCAAGTACGCCACTATCGACAACACAGGGAAGGTGCTGCCCGTTGGCGCATCGGCCCCGAGTACCGCCCTGTTCGCTGACTACCTGGCCGGGCGGGGCTGGAATCTCAAGGCAGTTCGGGCGTAAGGTGCAGCCTCCAGAAGGGAGAGGCAGCATGAAGGCATTGATTGTGGTGTTGGCGCTGGTAGCAGTACCGGCGTCGGCGTGCGATTGGGCAGTGACGAAGAAGACGGACAAGATGACCGATAAGGTCACCTGCAACGTGACTTCGGCGTCTGGAAAAATCACGTTCTATCGATACGGCACAGATAGACCGAATGTGGTCACTGCCAGCATCCATGATCGTGACGCGCTAATGCTGAGGGTTGACGACAACCAGCCGATTCGCATGGGTGAGAACGCCTACGACCGGCAAAAGGCGCTAGATGAGTTGTTGCCGCAACTGGAAACTGGCAAGAAACTGCTAGTGAAGTACAGGGATTACCCCGTCAAGTGGCAGGAAGGCGAGGCGGAAATCTGCACCTTGCCGAAGCTGCTCGAAGCCTGCGCCGAATAGAAGCACGCACAACGAATCACACAAGGCTCGCTTCGGCGGGCCTTTTTTATTGGAGCAACCCTTGGCCTACGACTACGCACCGCTCGCGGCGACCGCCCAGCGGCTGCTTGCCCTGTTCGGCGCCACGGTGACGCTCAAGAAAACCACGCCGGGCGCGTATGACCCTGTAACGGGCGAAACGACGGGCGCCACCACGGCCACGCAGACAGCCTCTGCGGTCCTGCTGGATTACTCGTTACAGGAATCAGGCGCCAAGTTCGCGGACGGCTCACAGGTCCGCGTAGGCGACAAGAAGTGCCTGATCGAAGCCAAGGGCCTCGCATGGGCGCCGGATGAGCTGACCACGCTCACCGATACCGCTGGCGTCATCTGGCAGATCGAGAAGATTCGCACACTGGCTCCTGCTGGCACTCCGGCGCTGCTCTACACGGCGAACGCGACGCGCTAATGGCATTCGCCCAGCAAGTACGCAACTTCACCACGAAGGCGGAAGCGGCGACCGACAAGACAATCCGCGCAATCACATTCGCATTGTTCCGCGAAGTGATCATGCGGACGCCAGTGGATACCGGACGGCTCAAGGGTAACTGGCAGGCATCGCAGGGTTCACCGGCATCGGGCGCGGTGACGACCGAGGACGCGAGCGGCGGCAAGACGGTAGTGGCGATGGCTGCAGCAATCGGCGGATGGGGCAGCGTGTCCTACCTCGCTAACAACCTGCCTTACGCACACCGCATCGAGTACGACGGCTGGTCACACACCAAGGCGCCCGCAGGCATGGTCCGTGTGTCGCTGGCCCGAATTAACGCAATCGTCGCCAAGGCGACCCGAGACAACAAGGTCTAAGCATGTCCGCCAAGAGGATCAATGCCGCGCTAGTCACGGCATATCGGGCGGCTATGCCTGGATTGGTCAATTCCACTGCGTACGAGGGCGTGGCGTTCACGCCAACGACCGGCACGAAATGGGCGCAGCTAACCAACTTGCGGGCGGGCGATGACCCGGCAACGCTGGGTGTGGGCGGTCAGGACGAAGCCTCTGGCGTGTTCCAGATCGACATAAGCGTTTCCGAGAACACCGGCACCGCTGCGCTACTAACCGACGCCGACACGCTGAAAGCCTATTTCGTCGGCGGGCGCACCTTTACCTACCAATCCCAATGCGTCCATGTCCGCAAGGCTGACGTGTCCCAAATCCGCAGGGTCGATGGCTGGCTACGCATCACCGTTTCGGTGTTTTACCTCTCCCGCTCAACCCGAGGAAGCTTCTAAATGTCCTGTTCCGGCAACGGCTCGGCCGTCAAGTACTACTGGATTATCGAGGATGCTGACGGCAACATCGACCCGTCGGCTCCCGAGTTCAAGCCCATCCGCTACAACACGTCGTCTCTTGCCCGAAATTCGGCGCAGATCGACAGTAACGAGATCAACCAGCAGCGCCAGCGCCCACTGTCCCGGCAGGGTACGTATTCCACACAGGGCGACCTGGTTGTGGAACTGTCGGATGACAGCTTCGATGACCTGCTGGAAATCGCGCTGCAGGGTACGTGGACGACCAACGTCCTCAAGATCGGCAGCACCGAACGCAGCTTCGCCATCTTGGAGCGCCATTCCGATATCACCAACGCCATCACCTTCCCCGCCCCTTTCGCCATCATCCCCCGAGCCTGAGCAGGCCAAACCCGAACCCACGCCCCCACCTTTGCCCGTACCTACACCCATGCCCATTATCACCGCCATCTCCCTGCCACATGCATTACCTCCACCAACACCCTCCAAACTTCTCCCTTCTAACCCCTCTCTCTCCCTTCCTACTCCGCAGAGCAAGTGCATGTTACCCTTGGTGCCTCCCAGGTCTAGTCCTCGCAGAAATGATAAGCCAAGCCAAGTTTTGGCCGTGCATTGCAAAGTTCAAGAATTTGTCTATCGTATGTCAGTCCAAGTTCTAATCCCTATCTATTTTGGGGATGATGGGCTTACACTTCCAAAAGGAGCTCCTTGGCGCTAGTACCAGTTTCTTCCCAAGCGAGGCCTGTGGCAATCTCATTGCTCATCAGAGATTTTGTTATTGATGTTATCATCTCCCCTCGCTTGGTTGGTGTTCAGTTCACTAGTCAAACCAGAGCTTCCACTCAGATGGTGTTAACCCATACAGCCGTCAAGAGTTTGATGAATTCTGCATTCAAGGGGCAATTGGCCATATTCTCTACATTGTCCAGGGGCATTCTGTAGTTACTATTTCATCTTCCTCGATTTATAGGTGAGGCGGCCACATCAACGCCGCGTATCACCCTCCCTCTGTTTCACCCTGCACTTCCGGTGAGGGAGTTATGCCTCATGCCTAATTACCGAGTGGAGATGCCTAATCTCAAGTTATTGATATCAAGCAACAAAACTCCATGGTTTTTTGATCTTCGTCCAGTTGAGGAGTTTATTTAGGAATGTCCACTTACAGTTAGCACCGCAAGTCTAGGGGCAACCGTCCCGACAAAACTACATATTCATGATTGGGCCAGGCCATCCGCAAGGCAGGCTCATTTTATGAGAAGACATTACAAAACAAGAAGCCCCAAGGCCCGAGTTCGTGCTAGGCGGATTTATTCCAAGAAGGTTTCAACCAAGAAGAGGCGACGGCGCAAGTTCAGGGGCCATCAGTTATGCACTCTGGGGTCCACTTCTTCCTTCCATTCATCTTTTCTTCTACTCAACTCCTACCCTTGGGTGATGTACCTTCCTCCCTCCAAACCAGTTTCCATGATTTTCTCTTCCATTTTCGGGTTTGTGAACCCTCACTCCTCTTTTCCTCCCTGTTTGAAACCTCCAGATTTTTCTCATGATCTTAGGCCTCGGTCTACGTCACCTTATCATTCCACTTACTGCACCTCTTTCGATTCTTCTCCCCCAACATCTCCAGATTCCACTCCTCATTCTCTTTCCCCGACCCTATCGAGCGTTGCTGATTCCTCTTCCCCAGAACTTCCAAGTGTTTGCTCTGATTCTCCCCTGGGACTTTCGGGCATTACTCTTGATTCTTCCCCAACCTGGTCGTGTGTTTTTACATCTTATCCCCCACCTTTGGTGGGTGATCCTTATCCCTCTTCTCTGACCATGTCAGATGTTTCTTTTCCTTCTCTTTTGGCTTGCTCCTCCTCACCCTTTTGGGGTTTTCACCCATTTTCTTGCTATTTTTGAGACTTTAGCCTGCCTTGATCTCAACTGATCTCTATTTATTCTGTATCGGATTCCTTGTTATCAGGGCCTCTGCGCCATAATGAGGGAGTTCTAGCCCTCATCTCTCTTCCTTTTATTCCTCTTTCGTCTAGTGTAGTGTCCACCACTCCTCCATGACGAGGAATCTGATCTTTTGCTCTCCTTTCATCCTTTATCCTGGCAAGCAAAGAATACAAAGCTACTCGTGCTCCTCAAAGCTCGATGATCATAATCACTCCAGGATGCCGGTTTCCACGCCATGGATTTGCAAAGGTATCTTTTATTTTATGCAAGAACATGTTATTATTGCTATTACTCTATTATTTCTGCACGCGCTTGTAAGTGTTGGTTCCGCGATATGAATGAGTGGATTTAGGCTTTAGTTAGTTCGCTTAGTCAATGAGATGCTTTTGCAGCATCCTAGGTAGGTGATAGCTCAGTGCTGGGAGTCCAGTTCTTTCCCTGATCGTTAAGGGTGACCTTTTAGCATGGGTTTTACACACACTACATGGCAAACCATAGCTGATCTCCTCTCGAGCACACCGTTGCTACTTTGGCCATACCAACGTATGCGCGAGAGTCTTTTCTCTTCTCTGCTCAGCTAAGTGCAGGGGCAAGAGACTGACAGATAAGATAACCAACCTTGGTGCTCCCCAATATGGGAGAGGTCTCAAATAAGGGCAGTCTTGACCCTCAAAAATGAGCTTTCATGCTTTATCTGGCCAATAAGGGCTGTTAAATGAAAATCATATATGAAAATTGAAATATTTCTATTTTTTTAACCCTTAACCCCCCTCTCCCTCTCTCCATCGTGCTCACTCTCTCTCCCTTTGTTCTCTCTCCTCTTCTTCCCTCTCCCTCGGGCGGCCGACTGTGGCAGAGGCGGACAAGGCGGGATCGCCGTGGAGGTGTTGTGGAGCGTGAAGGTCCGAGGAATGGAGCATGGTGTTGGGGCGATCCGTTAGTGGATTCAAACTCTCACGACATGGGCTCGTATGATGGTTTTCAGCATGGATTGGTCGTTCCGGCTCGCAAGATCTTTGGTGAAGGTAGGGGAATGGATGCTCTGCATGTTTCCTACTTTCCCTCGTGGTTTGGAGCCGAACGGTGTGAGTTTGGGCGGATTTTCCTACTTTAAGGGCGAAAGCATGTTTCGTGGGTGTGAGCCATGATCGCCGTTCCAGGAGACAGTTTTGAGTTTAAATGGAACCATTTGAACCACTGGCATGTTGGGATTCGATTCCAGCCAGTTTAACTCCATTTGGTTGTGATTTGGGGCCGATAGGAGGCCGGTTGCCCACGTGAGTCATTTTGGGTGGATTTGTGGAAATCACTCGTTTCTTAGCTATTTTGTAATTTTCAAGATCCCTTCCAGCTCATGGAAGGTTAGTATCGAGTCTATGGATGTTTCCCCATCGTTCTTGGATGATTGGGGAGTGGAACGACCGAGTTTTGAGCCTTCCTACGATTTTTGCACCAGTAGGAAGTAGCGGCTGCACAAAGGACCGCTACTCGAAGACACGGTCCAATGAGGACTGCTATTTGGCTCTTAAAGGTTTCTATGTCAATTTTTGGTTGTGGTCTCATGACCGACCGCAACATGGTAGTGGCGGCCTTAGGCTAACTGTCACTTTCATGTCAACGGTCCAAGGGAGACCGTTATTGGGTTTCAAGTATTTCAAGTCGGTTCAAGATAGCAGTCTACCTCCCGACCGCAATTGGTAGTGGTGGCCCTAGGAGGACCGCTACTCTTGAGAAACAATTTTAGGGAGACCATTATGTGTTCAAGTCGGTTCCTCGTAGCAGCCTTGTGACTAATCGCCATATGAAGTGATGGTCAGGCAAACGACCACCACCAAGATGGCTTATTGTGCTTTTTCGTGAAGCATTTGAGGCTGTTTGGAGTTGATGGTCTAGCCATGACTGCCACTCTGAAGAGATGTCCCTGTAAGGACCGCAACCTGTTAAGTAGCAGCCTTGAGCAAGACCATTTTCTACCTGTTCAACCGTGTTAATAGTGGCCCTAATAAGATAGCCAACGCGTAGTAGGAGCCAAGGGTAAGACCGCCATTTGTTCGGGGTGTTGTGTTCTTGTTGGTTTTGCTTCCAGTTGGCTTGGCTTCGACCCCTTGGTTAGCCCATTGTTCCATGGATGTCGTGGACGTCCTATGAGGGCTGTGACAGTGTTATAGGGTGTCTGAAAGTGCCACGTTGGACGCACTAAAAAATTCCTTTATTGTTATATCTTTTATATCAGTTTATCATTTTATCAATTTTTATCAAGTGTGAGGGCGTGCCAGTCACCTAGGTGACAATGTGTTCAAGTTTCAAGACTAGGGTGGTTCGAAGTCCAGGGTGTGCTCCGTCTGACTAATCAAATGATTGTGAGTATCGGGTCGAGACTGGAGACCCGCCGTGCCATAAAGGTCACAATGTTAATTACATCCCCTCGGAAAGGGGAAAACCTTTGATTAGTCGTCGATAAATGGGGCCTCTTGGCCTGAGAAATTTGTTATGTACAAGATGCATTAGAAAGCGTAGAAATTTTCCATATGAGGAGTCAAAAGAATATATATGGGTTGCACCCTGAAATTTCCCATATGAGGAGTCAGAAGAATATAGAAAATTATATTGGTCGCATCCCGATCGTTCAATGTACAGACGAATGCCCACTTTGGAAAAGCCACCATCATTGCTGGAAAACTAGAGCATATGTATGCCGGGATATGGCAAATTTATTGTTTAGAGAAAAGGAAACATTCGGTTAAATCATGATTAGAGCGGTCGAGAATCAGCGAGTTTATCGGCTCGGTGCGAAGTCAGGCCGCGAACATAATGGGGGAGGTTCCCGTAATCGAGGCGTGGCTCACATGAGCATCATTAATATATATGCCCGGTGCCAAAGGGGTAACAGAGAGATATTTCGAGATTAAATCCCGAGAAAAATATATCTAAGCGTAGCGGGCTATAGGCCCAAGACATGGGTCAGACAATAACCACGATGGGATGCACTCAAGATTCCATCGTGACCTGTGGAGGCCTTATCGATATTCCCATGCAAAGGATCCGGGGATGACGAGCGCCGTGTTAACTTATTTATTTATCACAACTGGGGTACTACAAAAGCTTGGTGAATTTACATTGAAACACCAAGCCATAAATTACACAATGAATAAATAATAACAATAATTACACACTAGATTATTGCATCTGATCAGAAACAATGATCACTGTGAAAGAATGGATTGGGAAGGACCCAAAGGAATTGGATCAGGTCAGACCAGAGAAAATTTATCCATTTTGCTACAGCACAAAGAATCTGAACTTGCGGCCTGTGTGTTTCGGATTCCTTCACGTCCAGAGGCACATTTCTCAGGCTTCTTCACTGCCTGCTTCGAGGATTGTCTTCCGTTACCATCATTGGGTCCTTTATCGGGTGCTTCCCACAGGATGGAGACTCAAACAAGCCTGGGAATTTTCCAGTTCTTGACTTTGACTAGACGCAAATCACTGACCAACATGTATGTGCGGCAGCTGTGGGGCATCACAAGATATCCTATTTGCCCACAAGTTTGCTAGCTTGCTGAAGTAATGGTCACCATGCCAGACCACCTGTTTTATATCTGGTTCATACATGGAGATAAAATTGTAACATTCTGCGCATTCAAGAACAATGGGTGGACGAAATTATACCCTTTAAATACACACCTGGTAGCACTTCAAAAGGTAACAAAGATAATCTACAAAAATGTGCCTCTTGATTAGAAAGATGGCTTTGTAGAATATGTGTGCTCAGCTCAGAAATAAATTTTATTGATTCAAGCAGTTCCGCAGTCACCACCTTTAGTTCTCCAAAGCTTTCAGAGATAATTTCAAGAGCTTGTTTTAATGTGGAATCTTTCCACGCCTCCATGGACTTCTTTATGCACGCGAGGAACACCCTAGAATCTTCTGGATTTAAAAGGATCCAAGCCTTGTACAGCCTAACTGAGGCACTGAAGATTTCTACAATCCTGTAGATCTCTCCAAGGGCCAAAAAGTATTGTTGTCCTGGAGAAGACAAAAACGTGATTTTGCAGTGCAATTTGATAACAAAAAGCATGCAATCATGGCTCAGATGTTACCTCGAGATTCAGATAATAATTCTTTCTGGGTATTAGCGTGGCATGCTTGTGACCAAATAACAGCACCATGCTGCAACTCTTTCTCACAAGCTGAAACCATCTTAGACCATGAAATTATGTAACTACGCTGCTCCTCATAGGAAGCCAACGTCAAAATATGGAGGATATAGGAAGCATGCTCAAAAAGCCGCATAGCTGAGCTCAAGTCCTTCTCTGCCTATTTAAAATATCACAGAAGTTTAGCTCCCATAATATCAAAGGAAGAGTTGCCATCTAACAGTTCTCACCAAGTTACACCAGTAGAAGGCAAAGACAATGCATCACAAAAATGGTCATAAACAGATCTCATAAAAATATGCAATATCTGTATGAGTGAATTGAAAACAGGATAGACAGTTTTAATTTTTCCCCCAGGGTTACGAAATTGTGACCACACAATTCCAAGAAAGACATAATTAGGAATATCAAGTTTCAGATCCTCCTCAATAGTTGGTTTAAGATGGAAAACATCAGACATGGCAAGCAATCTAGCCAAACAGCATAGACCGATGTGGTTCACTGGACAATTGCTTAAAGCCTTAAATGGATCTTGAATGTTAATGTAAGATGGTTGTTCTTGAGCTTCTGACTGTTCTCCATTTTGAACCTGTGATGCGCAGCGGAGGACGGAACAATCCAAATTCCTATACTCTTCTGAGACAGACAAGGATGCCAAGGAGACAGCTACTTCTTCAAAGTTTGAAGCACCTTATACACATCTTCAATTTTAAATTGTCAAACCAATAAAAAAATCCCAAATACTTTGTCATTATCAGTCAACATAAAAGTTGCATATTTATGTGCGCTGTTCGTGCACCAAAGAGGTTGCTCCAACAGGTAGATTTTAAAGAGGTGAAGACAAAATAAAAGTATAGGGAAAACACTGTTTCAAAAGAGAGAAATGATACCATCGTGAATGCTATTTTAGTGCAAATCAAGGGAGGGCATGAGACATGATGTCTTCACGATCTTTTTAGTCCCTACCACCTAGACCTTCATTGCTGCCATATAAACCTAGTCCGTGTTTCAGACGAGTTATTCCAGCTTTAAAAGCAATGGTGAACATGATCAATGTGGTTTTGAGTAACATCAGGGAACATCAGAGGAGTAAACAACATAGAAAGATGAAGATCACGAACCTCATGAAATGAGTATGGAGAAAATTTTTTTGGACAAAATATGTCAAATAGCTGTTCGGTATCATTTCTACAGTTCGGAAATATTTTGAAGCCAAACCAAACAGAATTGATCATCCAAACTGAACCAGACCAAAAATTTGGTTTGGTCAGTGCGAATAATGAATTTAGCACCCAGCAGATAATGTTTCCACTTCTTAACTGCGAAAATGATAGCTGTGAGTTCCCTCTCATAAGCTGATAAGGCCTGTTGTGAGACAGAAAAGGCTTTGCTGATAAAAGCTAGGGGATGTTCATGCTGAATTAAGACTGCACCCATATCAGTAGCAGAGGCATCACATTCCACAATAAATGGTTGGGCAAAGTCTGGTAAACATAAAACTGGTGAGGTGCTTAAAGCTTGCTTTAGCGCTAAAAAGGCTGCCTCAGCTGCTGAAGACCATTTGAATTTATGATCTTTGCGAAGTAATACTATCAGGGGAGCAGCTATTAGATCATAGTTGCGAATAAACTTTCTGTAATAGCCAGCCAGTCCTAAAAATCATCGTAGTTGCTTAATAGTAGATGGACTTGGCCAATCTATAATTGCTTGAATTTTGTCATGTTCAACAGCTACAGTTCCTCCAGAGATGATGTGGCCCAAATGAGAAATAGATGTGGTGCCAAAAACACATTTACTCCATTTGGCATAGAGGTTGTTGTTGAGGAGAACTTGTAGGACCTCATGAAGATGGTGCAAATGAGTTTGCCAATCGAGACTGTAAACTAGTATGTCGTCAAAGAGGACCAATACAAAGTGTCATAAGAATGGTCTGAAAATGTCATTCATGAGACACTAAAATGTAGCTGGGGCATTTGTAAGTCCAAATGGAAGGAGTAAATATTCATAATGAGCTGTGTGTGTAGAAAAAGCTGTGTGATCAATATGCTCTGGTTTCATTCTAATTTGATGATAACCTGACCGCAAGTCCAATTTAGTGAAATAAGCAGCTTTGCCCAGCTCATCCAATAGGTCCTCAATGACCGGTATAGGGTACTTATCCATAATGGTATTTTTATTGAGCTCTCGATTGTCTACACACATGCGCCAAGAGCCGTCCTTCTTCTGGACGAGGAGGACATGTGAAGCAAAAGCACTGTTGCTTGGTCGAATAATGCCATTGCTCAGGGATTCAGACAAGGTTTGTTCAATGACTGTCTTATAATGAGGTGAATAGCGATATGGGGTGAGTGCAATAATTTTGGTCTCATCAGTGAGGTTTATAGCATGATCATAGGATCGTTGGGGAGGTAAGTCCACTGGTAGAGTAAACACCTTCTGAAATTGAAGAAGTAATGTAACTAGGTTTGGGGACTCAATATCAGACAATTGCATGTGAGCATGAGTGGGGGCCGGGGTAGCAGCAGGAGAAGGGACATGAACTTGGCATAGATAGACAGTCCGAGCAGGGGGAAGGGCCGAACCAATGTCTTGAGCAGATGAGATGTGGACATCCAAGTGAGTGATTCCCTTTAGATGGTAAGTGATATTATCCAATTGAAACTTCATAGAGAGATTTACAAAATCCCACTAAATTACCCCCAAGGATTTAATCCAATTTGACCCTAAAATCACATCAAATGGTGAAATATCCATAACAAATAAATCCAGAACCAGCTGCAATTGCCTCATTGTGAAGGTAACTTGGGAGCAAAAACCCACGATGGTGCTTTGAATACCCCAACTACTTTAGCAGACAACCCTTCAACTGCATGAACTGGAAGGTGAAGTTGCTGGACTGCAGAGATATTTAACAGGTTGTGTGTAGCCCCAATGTCAATAAGAGTAAGCATAGGAAGAGATGATAGCATACCCCATAATTGCATTGTAGATTCTGGTTGCCAGAAGTTACTATGCATGGCAGTAGTATCGGTGGCCAGTGAGATAGCAATGGAGCTTAGGCTCGCATCGTAAGGTAAAGAAGCCAGCTGCATAGCAGTGCCTGCTTCTAAAGTAACCGGTACTGGAGGAACAGAGGAATCACCTTCATTGCCCTTAGGGACTAAGCAAAGTTGGATGGCAAAGACATACTGTGGATTGCATTTATGGCCCTTTTCCCATTTTTCATCACACATATAACACAATCCTCACCTGCGTCTATCATCGAGTTGTTCCTAGGAATAGCGACGAACAAGTGGTCGGTGTGATGTGCTTGGCTGCCTGGGAGGGGCAGATAATGCCTCTGTTGGGGGGTAGGATCTCTGCTTGGATTCTCTGTTTGTTGTAGGATAAGTGGGCTTGGTGGCGGCTGGACGGGTTGCTGCCATAGCCTCATCTAATGTGTGAGGCTTTTGCAACAATACTCATATCGTAATTCCTCCCGTAAACCACCCAAGAAATGAGCAAGCAAGTGTTCATCAGGAACACCATCAATATCGTCGTAGATTCTCTCAAACTGTAATTCATACTCACCAACTGTTCACAATTGTTTCAGCTGCCTCAATTCCATGTGAATATGTTGGTTATTAACATTATTGATTTTGTCACTAAGTGCATATGTTAATAACTTCTCTTCCGTAGGGGTCATATAAAAACCAACAGCCATTATTCTTATTTGGACCGGCGTTGCACACCATGGTGGGTCTAGCAATTCGAATGGATTCCCCCGTCAGAGAATGGCAGATGAATTAGTATGTCTTGAATTATAAAATATTCCTCTTCAAACTTAATATCTTTATCATTATTAAACACATTAATGTAGACCTTATTATCCCTCAAATTTTCTTCTACAACTTTAATTTTAGCAATTACTTGCAGATTGTTGAGGTGAGAATGGATTAAAAGGTGAGGGATTTTTTGGTGATTCCTCCAAGTGGCTAGTATTGTCAAGGATACAAGGATGATCAAGAATTAAATAAGTGTGCTCCTCAACACAAGGATGTTCATAAGGCTGAGGTGGATCTGACCAATCGACTAATTACAGAATGTCCAAGATGAGTTTAGATTCACTGTGGTCAAAACTAGGTAAAAGATTAGCACTCCCATGTATCAAAAAGATGCCCCATCAAGGTGAATTTCAAGCGAAGTATCCGGCTCCTCTTTTACCCAAAAAGAATGGTTTATGGATTCGCTCAATTCTCTCTCTACACTCACATTTTCTTCATCTCTCACTTGGAATAAGGTTGTATCAAATTCAGGAAGGGCACGCAATGTGATTTGATCATTAACTAGTGCATCCTCTTCCTGTTCTTTTCTCCCCAATTTAAGATCAACAAATGCATCATAACCATGTTCAAATGTGGAATTAAACTTAGGCTCCTCGGGTTGCTCTTCCAAATTGATATCAAGATTACCACTAGCTCTCTCTAAAGCTCCTTGGTATGACTCCTCCATAATTCCCTCATTATCTAAGTCAAAACTGATTTGAGTGTTATTGGACTGGGGAATCTGAAGTCACGTGATCAATAACACCTAAGAGGGGGGTGAATTGGGTGATTATCCTTTTCAAAAATACCTTTAGCTGATTTAAATAAATATGAGGAAATAGCAATTAAGCAACTCAGATTTGATTTATATCAGCTTAGATCTTATAAAATCCATCACACACGATAGTCTTTCAGTACTAGGCAGAGGTAAATATCCGAAGATCTTACTCACTTAAGGTGTTATTATCCTAAAAGGACTAGCCTTATCATTCCAAACGGCATCTTTTGATATACTAAAGATCTATTACTGAGATGACTAATTATAATGGATCTAAAATGCGATACACAAAAGAAGTAAAACGTAGATACATCCACACAGAATGGGGGTAGAAAAAAATGACCAAATCATATGGGAGACAACGTTTTTTAGGTGGTTCGAAAGCAATAGCTGCAACCTACGTCTACCTCTCATGATCCGTGAGGATTCGCACACTATCTTATAAAAGATTACAAGATCAGAACACACACACACATATGTATGGAGTTCAAAACTCCGACGTGATGCAAAGGCAACAACACACACACACACAAATCTAGATAGATTCACACACAATCAAGGTTCAAGGTTTAAAGAAGTTTACACACTTGAAGCAAAATAAACTGTGAAGGGAAAGAAAGAATAGAAAAACTCAGATCTAGGTTCCCCCTGAATAAATGATGCGGATCTTAGACTTGATGATAGCTTCTCTGGTCGTTCACCACTTCCTTGACTTCAGAGTGAGTTTGTGTGGTTTGGATCTTGATGTAGAAGGGTTGGACGAAGTACTATTCATGCATGGCTTCTCTTGTTCTTGCTGCAGCTCTTTTCTTCCTTAATAGTTCCCCTAGGATCCTTCTTGCTTGAATTAGGGTTTCTTGTGTCAAAATAAGTTTTTATACTACCTTGGGTGACCAAGGGATCTTCACAAATAACCTCCCACGTTCTAGGGTTGAGATGGAATCCCAAGGAGTCCAAAGTCCAAGGCAAAAACTTCTGCACGCACTTAAAAAGGTTGGTTAAAGATAGGGGCTAAGCAGGTGTCAGTTGATCGAAGGAAGGTGATGGGTCGACCGAACCCTGTAAATTTTCAGGCCCAAAGTTTCTGAAAAATTCAGTCGACTTAAATGCCCAGTTCGGTCGATCGAAACCTGTAAGATTTCAGTCTTCAAGCTTCTGAGAAAATTGGTCGACCGACCTACTTGCTTAAGTCGATCGAACCCTGTAGACCCTGTAGAAATATCAATATTAGCCCTTGAATCACATCCATATATACAGCCTTACCTTAGAGAGCTTCATGTAGCATGCATTTGGACTTCATTTAGGCCACATGACACATTTCAAAACTTAAAGTGTGAGTCATATTAAATTAATTTGAATTAAGCTAAATCACACCTCACTATCTCTCCTCCCTCATTTTCAACCTTACATTCTCTCTCTCTGTTCTCTCTCGTCTCTGGTCCGTTCGGCACGGGGTGCACACCGTTGCGGAGCTAGCCGAGGCGGGGACGCGTTGGGGAGATCGGATCGCGGGATGGAGTGTCGGTTTGAGCGTGGCATGGCGTGATCCCTCGGTGGATTCCGACAAGACATCGTTCGTGTTCCGGGTGGTTTTCGGCATGGTTTAGTCGCTTCGGCGCACGGTTTCTTTGGTGGAGGTAGGGTGACATCCCCTACCTCATCGTCTTCCTTTCATGCGATTTTTAGCCCGAGGCGAGGCCGAGAGACTGGGTTTTTCATGCCGGGAGGGAAAACCATGCTTTGGGGAGTGCCCGCCTGATCCATCTTTTTGGCCCACGATTTTGCATTTTAGGGGTGTAGAATTATGCTAGGGGGCATGTGGGTCGATTTCCTTTCGTTTCTTCCTCAATGAGGCTTGTTTGGGGCCAGAAGTGGCGAATTCTGGCGAGTTCGCCATTTTCGCACCGGTGAGGGATAAACGGCCGAACCAGGGCCCGTTTATCCTCCTGCGCGGCCCAGTCTTGACCGCCCTTCGGCTTGGAGCGTAGTGGGGCTTACACGGCCAGTCGAGCGACCGTGTAACCCATGAGCGGCCTAAGGCCAACCGTTCATACCGTGGGTTTTTGACCGTTGGCTTGTTACAATCGCACAGTGCATCGGGGTGAGTGGCTAGGGGCTAGCCGCATGTCCCCATGAGTGGCTAGGGGCCAGCCGTTCGTCCCTTCGTACCGTTGGTAGGATGAGCGGCCTGGGTGGGTCCACTCATGCCTTGAGCGGCGGGGTTCTAGCCGCTCTTACCTTGAGCGGCTAGGGGGCTACCGCCCATGTTTTGCACCGTTGGGACGATGAACGGCTGGGTTGGACTGTCCATCCCTCACGAGCGGCTAAGAGTTAGCCGTTTTCCTGTTATGCGGCACAGGGCTAGCCATTGTGTTTTCCATTTGGACCAGGAGCAGAACGGTCCATCGTTGACCGTCCAATTCCTGGAGCAGCCTGTTCCTGGCCGTGTGTCCTTTGAGCGGCCCAGGGTGGACCGCTCATAGGGTCTATTTTACTGGTGTTTCTTTCTTGGCCGATTCGAGTCCCGAGGTGTGGCATTTTCAGCTTACGTCACCATGAGCCGGTGTTGTGCGAGGAGTGATCCTTATACTTGTCTACCTCCGGAGTCATTTTGTAACGACCCAGAGCCCAGGGTATCGATAACCCAATAATATTGAATTACCATTACCAAGAATTGGGGACGCCACCCAAGAGGCTGATGAGGCCCCTGAAGGGTTAGTGGAGTTTGTCGATGAGTTGTATAATGAATTGGGATTACAATGCGTAAATTAATTTAAACAATAATTAATAATTAAGTGCGGAAGTAAACTAAACTAATAGCATGATAAAATATATACATTAGTCCAGAAATTATAAATGAACAAGTCCCACAACTGGAAGAACAATCCACAAGTACAACTACACGGGACATACTCCGGTCAAATGTACAGAAAGAGGACAGACCGACTATTATTGGTACGCCAGACACAACCGCCAAAAGCTCGAGATGCATGGTCCGAAAGTCGAGGCTGCCCACCTGCAAGTAGGAAGAGTGATTCACAGCCAGACTCAGTAGGGGTCACGCGGATCCCTACCTCGCAACTAAACACGCAGGCATGCAAATATAAAAGCAATTAAGGCATGCATTTAACCAAGATGCAGGCAGATGGCATAATTAAACATAGATATAGTAAAGCTATAAAACTACTAAATAGTGTAAATAGCTAATCTATATGCCAATACAATATTGATATAACGTTAAAAACTAACCCCACCAATAGAAGAAAGCTGAGCTGACCCGGTGATAGGAAAGGGAAGAGACACACTAAAAGTGAGAGACTAGACGCATCCACTGACGACTTACACTGTGCCTCAGGCAACTCGTAGGTCAGCGAAACACAACTAGTGAGAGACGTAAACAGTACCGAAACAAGAACTAGTCGGAGTAACACTCATCAGCATCAATCCTACTGCCTCTGACCACGTGTGCACACACTGACTCTTGCCTAGAGTCAGGTCTCTAACTAGTTTTCCCCACCTGTAGGACGCAACGGTAACTACAGGGGCCCACGGTAACTAGCTTAAGAACCATCAACGGGAATCCCCCTTCCACCTTTCTCAGGTGGGACGACACCCTTGGTCGTTGGGCTACGACTAGTGGCTCCATCACAAGGAAAGAGGAAGCTACTCTATTGGGGTATAAAATAATGCCAAAATTTTACAAAATAATTTAAACGATTTTCATCATTGTGCATTGAACTTAATTTCTCATTGAATTCCTCCTCCATCTGTTCAACTTCTAGCTTCTTATCTAGCAGATCTTTATTTTCTTCTCTCAAAGAAGCAATTATGTCCTTGTGCTATTGTAGATCAAAATGAAGTGATTCATTTAACTCCTTCACAAATGAGCATCCATTGCATACAGAATTTTTTAAACATTTATTTTCAGCATTCTCAAATTGATTTCTAAATTTTTTATTTTCATACTTTAAAACTTCTAGTTCAGAATTGACAGCATGGGCATCTTTCAATTGTTTCCTCAACTCATCATTTTCAGATTTCAGAGCAACAATATCTTCATTTTCAGAACTTGTATTGACAACATCATGTAATTTCTTTTTCAACGTCTTGTTTTATTTTCTTAACTATTCATGAGACTGAAGCAAGTCACCATATGCATTCTCCCAATCTTCTATAGTGAAATTTTCAAATGGATTTCTTACCTCTTCCTCGTCCTGTTGATCACTATTATGATCACTTCCACTGGCCATCAAACATCTATTCTCCTTTTCTTTGTGGATGCGGGCTAATCCATCCAATATACCTTTGGCAGTACTACAGTTTAAAACAATTGAAAAAGTATTAGAGTCAACTATAGCTTTCATCAAGTTCAAAGCTCAAAGATTATCACTATTCTTGGATCTGTAAGCATCGGTCCATCTGGATACATCCTTAGGTAATTTGTGCGGACCATTGTAGATGAGGTCCCAGAGGTGTGGACTTCTCGAGTCTACAAATGTACCCAAATTGCCTAACCAAGATTCAGAATTAGAACCATTAAACACCAGAGGAAAAGCCATGGAAATCAAATCAAAATAATGAGCTACAAATGATATTGCACCAAAATTAGCAAGATCTACTTTGCAGATCATTTGATCTGATCAATCAGAGACCCACTTTGATACCAATTGTCAGGTACAAGTCCAGGTTCTAGAGGGGGGGTGAATAGATCCCCTACAAAAAATTATACTCAATTAATAAAATCACACCCAATTCAAATCACAACGGAAGCTGATGCAGGACGAGACGGGCGGGCTTGACTCCAATTGGAAATGCACACCTAGGACTCTAGCAAGCTCGCACTCGTCCCTAGCGAGGGGAGCGTTCAGACCTACACAGTTGAGAAACTGACAGCGAGTCAAGTGTGGTCTACTCACTCTCTCATGCCCAGGTGGGGTCACGGGACGGTCTCGCTCTCTCACTCACAGTGGTGAGTTGAATTATATGAGATAGGAGGTACCTACTCACATGTAGCGGCAGTAAAAGCGTATACTAAGAAAGCAAATAACTATGACTACGAGGGGGGTAGCAGGTGTACCTCCACACTCGGGGAGTGGGGAAGACGTCCCGTCCAAGATAGTAACTCCCGGCACAATAGTAATAATTAATTACAGTAGTGAAAATAATGGCCCACTCCACGTAGGGAGGTAACAGGTGACACACGACTCCGGGACCACTGAGCTTGGGTTGGCGGGTAGCACTTTGTTGGGTCCCGTGTGGCGGCAGGCAGTGGATCTGGTTCGGCGGCTTGCTGGTCGGCAGGATAGCAACGACGGATGTACAAAGGAGTTACATCCTCCGGGAGGCTTCTGGAGGCGGCGGATCACCGGGATGACGGCCGTAGGTCCCTGGTTGATGGCCTGGAGTGGCGACGGCTGAATCAACACCGGCGTAATTTTGGAAGAATTAATAGTGCCTCCTTTTCTGCTGCCTTGTTTCTGGAAATAGCTTGCGCAGTCTGGCGAGAATGACCACTACGACCAACCCTAACGTCAGATCAACGCGAGACTAGTGGCGTTGGAAAGCTCTCTCGAAGATCTTCAACCCTAGGTTGAGCTAGGAATTTAAATTCTTTTGTGCTGGCCATGACAGAATTTAAGAGGTGCTTGTTCCTAGATCTTGATCCTAAAAATTTTAGCTCCAGAAGATCTGGGATTTGGGAATGAAAATTCCCGCTTTGAGCCTCTGTCCAGCAGAACAACACCCTGGACAACACCTCGGAAGATAGCTCGCGGTGGTTCGATGGTGGCACGAACGGTGGCGGTGACAGCAGATATAGAAGATAGATGATCAGAGGGGGATAGAAGAGGGTCTCATACCCTAGGAAGAGGAAGAATCAGAAGGAGAGGAGGAGAGAGGGGCACACCCAACAATGCTCTTAGCAAATTCTTGTTCAAATGATTCATTAATTCCCTAAAATAATTACAAGAGACTATAAGTAGTAAACCCTAGACCTAGACACATGGGATTAATCTAATCCCACTAGGGGACAAGGGAGGGGGCGCCCTTGGGGTGGCAATTATCTCGATACATAACTGTATCAAACTGTGCCATACAGTAAAGTATCAATACGATCGGTACGAACGGGTCGATAAATTAAAATACTTAAAAAAATTGAGAAGTTGCTCTTCAAGCATCTAGAGGAAAGTCCCAGAAAGAGGAGTTTATCAGATAAATGTGTAAGGAGCTTATGAAAAGTTAGAAGGTGGGAGGGACTATTTCCTAAATTTGACGGACTACAACGGATGATAATTAAACCCGAAGTCACGGCACGTCACAACACGAGTCCAGCAGAATCTATGTGCAGAAGCCGCCGCAGCTCTCTCTCTCTCTCTCTCTCTCTCTCCACATATGCAAGGGGAGACACACATCGAATACTAGACTAAAAGGCCAAGTCGGAAAGCACGTTGCTCGTTGCCAAAAAAATTAAAATCCACTTATCCGTACAATGTGCACTATGTCAGAGATTTTTAAAATTTTTTAAATTGTTATTTGGATGCCATGAGTCCCTTCCGATGACTTGAGGTTTTTTTTTTGGGTGTGAATAATTTAATATTTTATTATCTCTCGTCTAACAGTTTTATTTAAATGAACAGTATTGTGAGAATGTTACAATACTGTACTAATATTCACATTTTTTAGTCATCCTCTCAACCATTCTTCTTCAAGTAAGACGCGATGTAGGCAGTGGTTTCACGGTGACGGCGATAAGTGACCTGATTGGTGATCAACGATCAGTGATGGAGACAGGTGGCAAGTTCGACGACGACGGTCATCAATGAGATAGTCCGAGATGACAAGCTCAATGGCAACATCTAGAAGAAGCTCGACAACCATGGTCAGTGCTCAGAGGTGACCTAAGTTGGGCCAAAACAGAGATTTTCTCATTGAGAATCTACCGACCCCATTGAGTAGTTGTCCAGAGAGAGCTTTTGTGAATTTTGATCACATCGTGTTCTCCTCGGTCAAAAATGTCACCTAGCACAAGAGTCTTTGTCACGTTAGTTCATATGAAAATGCCGATAGAGTTATTAGGCATTCCGATCATGAAATCCCTCTCCCATTGTATTAGCAAACGCGACCTAAGAAAGATGAAGAATAATACTTTATACATCGCATGCGATGCATAAAAGCCTGCTCCGCCGCCGGGACCGTTCCCAAAGCCTTCGTCATCGGGGGCCAGAGATAGAGAAGATCCGGTGTGGGGAGGTAGCCTACGCAGCAGCCCACGGGCGATCGCGGCCGACGCGCGTAGAGGCCGTACGTGTAATCAAAGCATGTGAGAAGTGCGTAGGTGAAAATTCATTGTAATTAATAATTACTAGAAGGAGGATATATGTTAATTAAAGCCTGTGATCCAGAAATGATCCATCTTTCTCATCTCTCTTATCGTTTTCTAAAGAGAGAGATTTGTCTTTTCATCACATCTTCGGGGAGCTACAGCAAGCAGTCCTGCAGTTCTCAATGCAGCTCTCAGTTGTGATGGGTCAAAAGTGTTTGTTAAGCTTGATGGGCCAGCCCAGTCAAGGGTACGACAGAGGACATGGGGAATTTGGGCCCGTTTAACTCAGTCCGCTTCTGTGCTCATCCAATCCAATTTTAAGAGAAAAATAAATAAATAAATATTGTTTTCTTCCTCAAAAACAGCCATGTGCTGTGCTCTGGTTAATGGACTCCGGGTGGTGTTGCCGGTGAGTGCAATGTTGGAGATAAAGATGTCAACCGGTCGGATATTTTAAAAAAATGTGGTGCCGGCCATGGGGATCTCAAGAGTGTTAAGTTAAGGTTGACCCATTCCCATGTGTGAACCGGTTCTCATGTACGGGCTTTGACACGAGAGTGTGTGTGTGCATTCCTCTCTCTCTCTCTCCATTTTTATCTAATGTGAGAGTCCCAGAGCAATATAAAATAGGCCTTGATAGGGGGGAGAGAAATAAATAAAAAAAGAAGTTAGTCTTAAAGGGAGATAGTTTCTCCAAAAAATTTGACTGCTTGTCTATTTTCATTTTTCTCTTCCGTTGTGTGCATCCAGTGCAATACGTCGAGTGTTTCTACTTCGCATATGGATCAAGTTGGCATTAGAACACAAATCCAACTTATGTACAGTGATGACCAAGAGCAGCTACCAAGCAACTATTGAGCCACTCCAAGATTTACGAGTTCATCGAGGTCAACAAAGAAGAAGGAGAAGGCATCGAGCACCATGCCGATGTAAGAGCACATCAATCTCAGTCGACCTAGTTGCCCGGGTCATAAAGCTAACACAAGACGCAGAGATAGTACGTACTAGGTTGGATCAAATCCCAAACTGCTTCTTTGTCATCCATGGGAACGAGCCATGTTTTGGCATGGCATGGAATGGCTACTTGCTGAGCTACAGTGATGAGGACCTCACTTGGGGTCAGTTAAAATGACTCATCTGCTAGGAGTTCTACCCTATGTCATACGTCGAAGATCGATGGAAGCATTAGAACAATCTTAAAATCTAGGACACGTAGTGCAAGACTACGCCAATGAGTTCTGATGATAAGCGCCGATGTTAAGCATCTCGCTCGATGATTATTAGACATTTATAAAGTACATGTCTAAGTTACATGATGAGCGAATTAATGTTGAGCTAACCCTCTTCAAAGTGCATGACATCTCCAACTCCATCATTACTGCCATGGCCATCGAGAATAAAAACAACCAACATTAGGGCGGTGAGAAATCTCTTACAGAGGTCAAGGAGAAGTCGTCCAAGATCAATAAAAATAAAAATGGGAACAAAGATACTAACTCATCCACTTCTTCTAATTCCGATAATTAAGTTTGAGAGACATGTGAAAGAGAAGTGCTGAAAGCTCCCTCTGAAGCTCTTCCTAAAGAAATGGAATAAAGATGACAAAGGCAAGCACATGACGACAACTTTCAACACTGACACAGTGTGGAGGAAACTTGAAAAAGCTAGCCCAAGTCTATCCGATATGGCATTGTCGAAGGAGACAGTCTCACACTCCATGTTCGAGCCCGATGAAAGAGAGGAAGTGCTCAACTTGCGGATCTAGGTGAAGCAAGAGGTGATCGATGCCATATTGCCACCAACAGCTAGAAGAGCCTCATCTCAACAAGCCTAGTACAAAAGTTATTCTTAGAGACAATGTCGCATCCATGTCTATCTCCATTTGGGTGGATCCAAAAGGATGTGGAACTCAAGATCGATTGCTACTGCTAGTTCTATTTCGCCATCACCAACTAGTACATCGACGAGTTGACATGTGAAGTGGTCTCGGATGATATCTACCAAGTGATATTTAGTGATCCCTATATTGGGATTGTGAAGGTACTTTTGTTGGGACCAGTAGTACTATATAGTTAAGGATGGGAAGAAAAGTTTATTTTTGAAGTAGGAAAAGATGCACCAGAATATGGATCTGGTAGCTACCTAGCTACCAAGCAAAGAGGATGGTTTATGCCTATCAAAAGGTCGTGCTACTACCGATTAGTCGTGCTACTACCGATTAATCACCGGAGTCTAAACCAGAGGTATCACAAATAACGCTATCTTACAAGGACTGATCAGGTGAGTTAGAGAAGTTGTTTGGAGAACACTTCTCTCTCTTTGATAAGGTACGAGGATTACCACGAACACATGTAGTGGAACATGAATTCCAACTCATCTCTGATGCACCCTTGCCTAACATTAGTATGCAATGCAACTCAACGCTGGAGAATAAGGGGATCAAGTGACAAGTGATCAAGCTGCCCGAGAATGGTGTTATCAAACTGAATAGTTCACCTTGTGCATCTCTATTGGTATTGGGGGCCAAAAAAGGATGGTTGTTAGCATATGTACGCCAACTACGTACTACGCCCTCAACAAGATCACCATAAAGAATCGGTACCCTCTGTCCTGAATAGCCTATTGGACCAACTGAAGCATGCAACAGTCTTCACCAACCCAGACCTAAAGTCCAGATACCACTATGTCTAAATCCAAGAAGAGGACAATTGAAACACCACAATTAAAACTTGGCAAGGGCTACTAGAATGGCTTGTTATGCCTTTCATATTGTGGAATGCTCCTACTATTTTCATGTGGTTTATGAACAATGTGTTAAGGCCCAATCTTGACGACGTCATCATCACGTACCTCGACAACATTCTTATCTACTCTTGTACATGGAAATAACATTTGGTGCATGTGAAGAAGGTGTTTGAACTAATAGAACAACATTAGTCACGTCTAAATGACAAGAAATGTGATTTTGGGAAGCGAACCTGGTGTACCTCGAGTTTGTGATAGGCAACGATGAAATACAAATTGACCCCCATAAGGTGAAGGTGATCAAGGAATGGCTGAGACCAAAGTCTATAACTAAGGTCTAAAGCTTTGTGGGTGCATGACACTACCTTCAAAAATTCATCTAAATTTTTATGTTAACTTCTCCTCTGCACGTACTAACAAAGGCAAACTAAACTTAAATTTGAGTGGACTCAAAAACACGAGGACATGTTTCTGCTATTGAAGAGAAAGATAAGTGAAGTGTCAGCTCTTGCCTTGTCCGATTCGTAGTGGTCCTTTGAGAACGAGACAAATGCATTAGGGTATGCTATGGGAGCCACCTTGATGCAAGATGGTCGACCCATGGCATATTACTCGTTGACGTTCCAAGGAGATCGAAAGAAATATCCAACTTATGACAGTAACTCTTAGCCCTACACCAGGTGGTGAAACACTAGCATGTGTATCTCCTGGGTAAGGAGATGATGGTGCATACTGACCTTCGGCCACTTCAGTATCTATAGTCTCAACCGAAGTTGCAACAGTCTCACTACATGAAATGGATGGCGTGCCTATAATTGTTCAACCTAGTGATCAAGTACAAGAAAGGCGTCTAGAATAAATTGATAGATTTGCTGTCACGTCCTCCAATCGTGGATCTCTATGTCTTTGTTTATGCAAGTCAAGCAAAGTTTCTATGAGGAGTGCTGCTCTAACATGTATGCTGAAGACCCTAATTTTAGAGGTGTATTAGTCGATATCAAAGGGGGTAACTTTAGCTTTAGATAATATAGATTTTAAAATAAAATGAATATAGATAATCATGTATTCACTTTGTATCTGCTCCATTAATCAGCCTAGGGAGAGGAACCCTGCTGCATCTATGTGCTTAGGCACTAGGGAGAATTCTCCATCAAACAAGCAATCACCTTTCTTACACACATATCAGAGGTTTGCTAAGAATCACCTTAACTTGTACCTTGACCTTTGTAGTCTTTGGACCGCCGTTTACACTTAAGCCATTCCATGTAAATCCACTGTGCTTTGTGCCTAAGTGTTTTATTTGCTTTATAGGAGTGGTCTACGTTTTTGGTAGTCAAGTTTTAAATCGGCCAAAGTTCATGATAGGATCTATTCAACACCCCCTTCTAGATTCGATTGCACTGTATGGGACACAATAATGGGTCTGTACTTTCGATGATGGTTGTGAAGAAGAGTTCCCTCACATTGGTGGCAATTTCTTCAAGAGCGAGACCAGTGGCAGTCTCTTTGCTCATCGAAGGTCTTCTTATTGATGTTGTTATAACCTCTTGCTCCATTGCTATTCAGATTGTTGGCCAAGAGGGGTTCTCCATCTGAATTATGTTAACTTATACAGCTGCCAAGCAGATCATGCATTCTACGTTCAAGGGGAAATTCGCTATATCTTTTACATTTTCAAAGGACATTCTGCATACCTTATGCAATCTCTCTCAGTTTATCAGCGCGCCGGTCGCGTCAACGCCGTGTATTGCTCTCCCTTAGCTTCGTCCAGCTCTTCTGTCAAGGGAGTTGTACTTCAAGCCTAATTGTCGAGTGGAGTTGTCAAACCTCATGCTGCTTATTTCAAGACAAGACTCCGTGGTTCCATGATATTTAGTATTTTGAGGAGTTATCTATCTGAGAATGTCTGACCATGGTTAGCACTGGGTGTCTAGGGGCTACTACCCTAGCAAGGCTGCATGTTCATAATCAGGATAGGTCGTCTACCAGGTGGGCCCATTATTTGAGAAGATATTTTAGGACAAGAAGCCCAGAGGTCTAAGCCCGTGCAAGGCGGGCCCGTTTCTAAGATGTTTCAGTTAAGAAGAGGTGGTGGCACAAGTTTAAGGGACGCATGTTGCGCACTTAGGGGTCCACTTCTTCTTCCTCTCCTTTCTATTCATCATTTCTTCTACCTAGCTCCCACCCTTAGGTGGTGTATCTTCTCACTTCAGATCCGACTTCTATGATCTTCTCCTCTCTTTTGGGGTCCGCGAGCTCCCATTCCTCTTCTTCTTCACATCCAGGGCCTCTAGATTCTCCCTCCTTTCACAATTCTAGGCCCCGGCCTATGTCATTCTTCCATCCCAATTTCGGGACATCTTCCAATTTCCCGGGACTTCCAGGTGTTGGCTCTGCTCCTTCTTCGACCCTGTCGGATGTCTACGAGTCTCCTTCTCCCACCCTATCGGATGACCATTACTCTTCTTCTCCGACTACGTCAGATGATCCCTCCTTTCCTTCTTCATCTTTGCAATAAACCTCTTATTTTCTTTCTATTCCTTCTATTCCACCCTTTCGGGTCTTCGCCCTTTCTCTTGCGGCTTTCGAGACTGTAGTCCACCTTGATCTCAGTTGATCTCTATTTATTCTGTATTTAATTTCTGGTTATCAGAGTCTTTGTGTCTTAATGAGAGAGTTCTAGCCCACGTCTCTCTTCCTTTTCATCCTTCTTCGTCCAGTTTGGTGTCTGTCGCTCCTCTGTGTAGAGGAATCTTTGATCCTTTGCTATCATTTTCTTCTTTCATCCTGTCAAGTAAGCAAAATAAAGCTCGTGCTCCTCAAAGCTCGATGACCAAGCTCTTGCTTCAGGACGTTACTTTTACTTCATGGATTTGTAAAGGTATCTTTATTTTGTGCAAGAACGTGTTATCATTGCTATCTCTGTTATTTCGACACTTATCTATAATGCAGGTTCCTTAAAACATGGTTGAGTGGCTTAGGTAGGTTAAGCTTAGTTAAAATGAGTTATCTTCTGCAGCACCCTAGGATGGTGATAGCTCCGCGCTAGGAGTCAAGTTCTTTCCCCAATCGTTAAGGGTGACTTTTGGGTATAGATTTTTCACACACTACACGGTAAGCCATAGCCGATCTCCTCTTGAGCAACATTGTTGCTGCTTTGGCCATACCATGGGTATGTACGAAGGCCTTTTTCTCTTCTATGCTCAGCCGAGTGCAGGGGCAAGAGATTGATGGATCAGATGACCAACTTAGGTGCACCCCAATAAGGGAGAAGTCTCAAATAGGGGCAGTCTTGACTATCAAAAGAATGAGCTTTCATGATTTATCTAGCCAATAAGGGCTGTTATCTAATCAAAATCAAAGAGAAATCAATGCAAAATTATGAAAATCAAAGGCATGGGAAGAGTGGCAAAGTCCTGTGGGACGTCATGAGCCCAGTCGTATGCGTGCCGATGTGATTAGAGATGTAAATGATGCTGCGGTATAATGAACATAAATAATGAGAAAGGAATCACACAGATGGCAATCTCACAAGACACAAGGATTTATACTGGTTCAGCCCCTGACCTCAGTCAGTCTTACATTCAATACCCAGTAACTACTGGGATTTTCACTATCTCCCTGTAAGGAATAGTACACTAGTTATTTTTGATCAGGTATTCAGTCACACTACGGGCACTCGCTCACTAGATCTCCAACTGCCTTGCAGGCACACCCAAACCTAACTATTTTTTATCAGGTGTTCAAACACACCACATGTACTATTTCACTAGAGCCCCATCTGACTTCACGGCACAGCCAAACGCAAGATTTCAAGCCTCTTGTAGGCACCCTTACCCGCAAACAAGGAAAAATAAGATTTCAAGTCTCTTGTAGGCACTCTTGCCCGTAAGTAAGGGACTTCTCCCCTCAAGGAGAAGTAAGTCATTGTTCAAGTAGGTTTACACAGATATTGCCTCTTGATAGGCAGAGTTGTGTATAATGAAATACAAATCATTCAAGATAGAAGAATGAGAGTGAAAACATAGCTATCTTAAACTATAACGGTAAAGCCTTCAGAGAGAAATGCAGAGAATCACGGAAGGCACTTGTAAGGAATCTGAGGGTATTGCTCTAGTTGGAAGATGCTTTTGTTTCTTCCTTACTTCAACATGCCATAGAGGCGGTTGAGAAAAAAGTTGACTTTACTTTTTGCTCAACACTAGGCTTCATGCTTCTACCTGTTGGAGTTTACTGGATGTAGTACTTGGTACGTTCACTCCTTTATCGTAGCATTCTGCAGCTCCTTGGATAGATGATTGTTCACGCGCGTTGCGGGCCGGGTCCGCGGGGGGTGTTCCCTCTGGATCGGCCGTCCCGGGCGTGGGGTTGTGTTCAGTGACCGGACTGAGGGGCAGGATAAGGCGATGGGGGAGACGCCGGAGTTTGATGTATCTCGGGCATCCCCTCCCGTGGTTGTATCCTTCTCAAGGTGACACCGGGCACTCGCCTTTTACGGAAAGCCGAGGGAGGTTCGAGTGGCATGAGAGGTTTCAGGGTTTTGGGGAAACGTGACTGGGATGCGGGCGTGCCAGTCGATTTCTCGATAATCACCTATGGAACCAAGATTTTACTGGGAAGCATTGTCAGGACGCGGCACGTGGGCTCGGGAGACGGGCGACACGTGGAGAGAATGGAGGTTCCATAGGTGCGAGTGCGCAGACGATTGTAGGGAATCGTGTACTGAACATCTTTTCCCACCGACCGTAAGCAGTCGGTGTTTATTTACATCAGATTGAATCCGAATACCTTTGTTTCATGCTGAAGAAGGGCCTAAATATTACTGAAGCCATGGATAAAGGATCGAATACCCCTGTTGCTACGAGGCAATGGTTATACTCGACGGGGAGGTTTGATTGACCAGAGTTGGAGAACCAGACATACACTGGGTGGTGTGAAGGTGGGGGCTGACACCGAGTATGGGTATGTGTATTCAACTGGTTTCATACTTTATAGGTGCCACATGTGCCTTTATAGGGGGGGCTGTAAAGGCCAAAGTACATCTGGTGCAAGTCGCGGGACAATTTCGACACGCAGGTCGGTCCCCGGGTCGTTGTCGGATAAAGCAGATAATCTGCATGTTTTACAGGGGCTCTCCTCGGGGAGCTAGGGAATGTGCCTGAATCGTCGAAGGAGGGCTAAAGTGGGTGGCAGTGGCAGACGCTGGCTGGCGCCTAAGGGAGGCCAGACGCGGCTCATGCCAGAGAGTCGAGGCCAGTCCCGGGGTGAACGATGGGCACATGGTCTCGTGATGGAGGTAAATGTGGCATCATGGTATATGTATCACCGTCGTAGGGAGTCATACTCAGGCGGACTCGAGATGCGAGTGTGTTTGCCATTATCATAACGCCTTATATGCGACGGAGATGGACTTGTGTGAGATGACTAGACGTCATGTGAGGGGAGTACATCTGCCATACCCTTGGTGCCTACAAGCCAATCAACAAGCCAACTCCACGTGCACTTAGCTCCTTGAGTCCTTGCTCCTTGTTGGGTGCCTGCGGAGGTCCGAGTGTGCAGCCGTTAGTTCATCTATGCATGCATGCCCCTTGAGCATCTAAGGGGGTTTTTATAGGGAAATTTGGAGGGTCAGGGGGGCTTTACGTGGATTGGATTGGGGGTGAAATCCGGTCCACGTAAACCCTTGAAAAAAAATACTTTTTTATGTTTTTAGAGTGGGGGAGGGAGGTTTAAGCGGACCAGACCGGGGGCAGCCTGGTCCGCCTAACCCCCCCAGGTGGATAGCGAGTGCGTGGCCTCTCGAGCCTCTCGGCGCATGGCCAGATATGCTGCCACCTCCTTATCCTTCTTATTCTTCAGCCGAAAGAGGTGCTCCGGGTCGATGTTGAGCACTGGCACTGTTTGCCTACTCAAGAACTTCCTCTCTGCCCCATCCCAACAGTTGGTCTTGCTCGACTGATAGAAAGCCGTCCAGGTGTTCCACCATTTTATGTACTCTGGGGTCACCCGAGGAATGCGACCGGGAGCTGGCACTCTGATGTTGCAGTGTCTGCTCGGTGGAAGAAGTCCCACCAGGCCCTGGCGTTCTCAGCGGTCAAGCTTCCCTGAAGGCTTCGTCGGCAGGCTGAATTGAGCACTATACATCGGGATATGCTGATCATATCCGAAGTTCCTATCGAAGCGGAAGGGATAGTACGGTTCTAGCAGTAATGTCTCTCCCTTCCTGAACACCAGCACGCTTGGGCGAATGGATAACGCCCAGTCCCTGAGCTCGGGCTCCAACAGTAGGCGGACCACATTCTCCTGGCTAATTGGGTGGATGTACTTCTCCACCTGATCATCTTTACACTCCCTTTTATTATTCACCAGGGGGCTCGAATGTGCGGCCAGCGTCCAAAAGCGAATGGTGCCGGCCACGTCCTGGGGGACTGTCGTCAACCAGCCCCGAATGTTATACAGCCGTTGAGATGTGGAGCCCGGCTCCACACTCACGAACTCCAGCATCCGCGGGACCAGCCCTCAGTCTTGAAGAGTGCATGGGGCAAACTTCGGGAACAGCGAGTAAACCCACGCATTGAAAAAATGCAGTGGACACACGTATCGAGCTTGCCTCAGAAATTGGTGGGTGCTGATGTCCCCCAGCGCCTTGTATATCAGGCAAAGAGCAGCCGGGCACAGGGACAGCTTGATCCCCCATGCCATCTGACATGGTGGAAAGATCGCGTCGGGCCGAATGACCATTTCATCTCCATAAGGCATGGTGAATGAGCACAGCCAGTATGTCAGATATGCTGCGTAGTGCGTCAACGGGTCGACCGCCATCGGCTTGGGCCCGCTCTGGCGCCCCTTGGAGGGGATCTTCACATCAGTCTTGGGCTTGGCGCGCTTCTTGCGGGCAACGGTAGTGTCGACGCAGGGAAAGTCCTCGTACTGCTTCAGCCCATCATAGAAATACTGCAGCCACAGGGTCATCCGGACCCTCTTTCGGTCTCCACGGCGAGGCTGCTTCTCGCCGTGTGCTAATTGATATAGCTCCCGGTACGCCTTCATGAGGTACCAGTATGAATAGCTGAGAGAATAGTATCTATCCCTGTTGGTCTAGTCTTTGATCAGGTCCGAGAGGCATACTTCTTCATAAGGCTCCCCATCAATGGGCAAGCTGCTGAGCTGACTAAGGCTCCATAGATCCAGCGAAGTCTCACCCTCTGTCTTGTAGAAGGTATTGGTCTCTGCGCTAAATACTTCTATCATTCCACGACAGAGACCTTTGGAGATGGGGTAGTGGTAACATGAGGTGTAGATGCTGTGGTAGACGCCAGCCCGGATGAGTATTGTGGCGTAGTTGAACAGCATGTACTCTGTGAATTCCACTGCCCCTTCCTTGAAGCTGTGAGCATCCTGAAGCTTCAGCTCCCCAAACCAGCCTAGCGCCAGCTCGTGCTTGAATCTGACGGCCAGGCAGTCCAGAACAAATAGCTCCTCCCTGTAGCCCCATTTCAGGGGGGCCAAGAACAGACCGAAGCGGGGTTGCTTGCCTTGGACCCGTCCGGCGGCCATGTCCCACTTGGCCAGGGTGAATTGAGGCGCTCGCACCAATCTATCCTCGGTCGGTAGCACGACTTTAAGCCCCAGCACAGGTTTCCACTCCCAGGCCTCTCCCACCAGGTACATTGGGAGGCTTCTGGGGACGCTGTATAATAAGCTGTCCCGGGCCTACAGAATTGCGTGCTCCACATCCCTCACGGCCCGTAGCTCCCGCCTCTCCTGGGAGCGGAAGTACTTTAGAAATCGGATTAGATGCTTGTCTTTTGGGAAGTCTTTCCGATATTCACCGGTCCGGTCGAAAGTGTAGCAGTTCTCAACCCGAAAAAGTTGGGGGTAGTCCATTGCCTCGGTATCAGAGCCTGATGATTCAGCCAGCGCTGCTATCTCGGCATGTTCCTGGTCTGGGTCTTCCACATTTAGCCATGTGACAGCTGGCATCGGAGGCAGGGGAATGAGTCCAGCACCAGGAGTAGCAGGAGCAGAAGAACCGCTCTGGGCAGCCATTTATCTGCAAGGTGCAACAAACGCTAGATTAGAAAAAGCCACGGGCAAAAGGAAATGAAAACTATAAGGGGGCTCTACTACAAATAAAAAGTCCGGGAGGCAGAGTTCTTCATAGGGCTCTCCGTCAATGGGAAGGCCACTCAACTGGTTCAAACTCCATAGATCTAGCGAGGTCTCCCCCTCCGCTGTGTAGAAGGTGTTCGTCTCTGCGCAGAAGACCTCGATCATCCTGCAGCAGAGGCCTTTGGAGATCGGATATTCGTACCGGGAGGCGTACATACTCTTAAATGAAATTAAGATTATTTAATATTTGAGAAACTTAAATTAAAATTCGATAACGTTTCGTAATAAAAGGTAAAAGTAAAGCTTTTAACCGTGATGGTGAACGAGATGAGGTTCAGGATGGCTCGACTGTGGCCGAACTCGTTCCGGCGGCGATTACTCTTCGAAATCGTTGCGGCGACTCGCTCCTCCACCTCGGCCGGGGCCACCAGCAACTTCCGTACGATCGTAGAGTACGGACTGTTCCAGGCAGCGTGGGCAAGTAGCTCCTTCCATGTCCATGGTGAGGCCAGTTAGCTCCCCCGATCACGATCTATCCCCATTCCCCAACCCGAACGCAGACGCAGGAGGAGGAGGAACTATGCTCGTAGCTCCAGCAGCCAGACCACCGAGTTTCCCCTCACCGTCCCCCTTCACCTTCACCCATCGCCGTCCCAAGGCGAGGCCCATCTCCGCAGGCGCAGCTTCCATCTCGCACGGTGGCGTCCGCCATTGGACCGCCGAGGAGATCGCCGGGGCGGCCGGCGGGGAGGTCGTGCGGTGGGCCCCCCCCGGGTCAATCTGCCACGACACCCGGACCCTGCAGGCGGGGCAGTGGTTCCTCGCCGTCGCCGGGGAGAACTTCGACGGCCACGACTTCGTGGGCCCGGATCTCGCGAAGGCCGGGTGCGCCGGGGTCGTGGGGAACCGGGTGGGTGCGGG
This sequence comes from Amorphophallus titanum, assembly GCA_024336825.1. Taxonomy (NCBI): domain Eukaryota; kingdom Viridiplantae; phylum Streptophyta; class Magnoliopsida; order Alismatales; family Araceae; genus Amorphophallus; species Amorphophallus titanum. The sequence continues at coordinate 283,756 of JANBPO010000531.1, read as the reverse complement.
CTGGCCGAAGGGGTTCGTCCGGGTGGAGGGGGACACCCTGGTCGCGCTGGAGAAGATGGCGGGGTACGCCAGGAGCGGGCACCGGGGTCCCCTGGTGGCGGTGACGGGCAGCGTGGGGAAGACGACGACCACGGCCATGGCGGCGCTGGCGCTCGAAGGCCTCGGCCGGGTGTACAAGACCGTCGGCAACTGGAACACCCGGATTGGGGTCGCCCTGACTCTGGCGGGTTTGCCCAAGGACGCGGATGTGGCGGTGGTGGAGCTGGGTACGAGGAGCAAGGGGAAGATGCAGCACTTGGCGAGAATGGCCCGGCCGACCGTGAGGGTGATCCTGAAGGTGGGTTTCTCTCACATAGAGTTCCTCGGGAGCTTGCAGGACGTGGCCAAGGCCAAAGGGGAGCTGCTGGCGGACGCGATGCCCGGGGACATCTGCGTGTTGAATGCCGACGACCCCCTGGTGATGGGCATCCCTGTGCCTGCTGGGGTTGAAAAAGTAAGAAGCACCATCATCATCATCTGTTGGCGTGATCTTTTTCTTTTCCTTTGTTTTCCTCTTCACCTATGCAAGGCATCCCCTGGGTTTTGAGATCCCCAGTCCATTTCGTTGGATCCACAAAAGGGTCGTAATCACAGAGGGAAAACAAAAGCTGCTCCTTTTTGAGGAATGGAAATTTAAATGCAGTTACGCTCCACATATCTCACATTTTTGATTTACTCTTAAATTTTTCCAACCAGATCATAGAAATAAGCTAGGCTTATCGCACTCACTTCTGGCGAAGAATAGGCCTGGCTATAAACTACCAGTTGTTTGGACTCTGTAGTAAGGGAAAATGGAGGGGATTGTCTTCCTTACCCCATTAGTATGATCCTGCCATCAACTCCAGGAACTTGCAGCAGGTAGACATTTGCTGGTGATAAGAGGGAGTGGGTGTTCGCAGCACTGTGAGCAGCGTGCACACTCCCTGGAGGATGTAAGGACAGATTGCTCCCTTTGTGGTCAGGAAGAGGAATCCCTAGATCCTTTGTTCACTCATGCTCATTAGCTCAGGAGGTTTGCGTGCAGCTTTTTGATAAATTTCAATTTCCTCATCAAATATTGGATAGTGTAGAGAGAGTGTTTATGTGATGGAACTGTAGTATCGAATACTTTGGTGGCTGGTCCTTCTGCGACACTCTGCACTACTTGGGGAGAACAGAATCAAGAGGAAGAGCAAGGTTCTAGACAGGGCAGTTAGCTTTATTTGTGACAGAGTACGAGAGGTGGTTATGCTTTCATGAGTAATCGTGGATAGGCTCAACATTTTTGTTCTAGGCTGCTTGGGTTCATAGTGTGTGACACCACCTTCATGTGGGCAAACTTATTTTGTACAGGGGGATTTTTGAGAGCATATGGTCGCTATACTTCTATATTATCTTCTATTTCATTTAGTAAATTTGTGGCATTATCTCTTACCAAAATCACGCTTTAACTCCTTCCAATTCAATGAACTGGGATCTCCCTTCTATAAAAGCACCTCCAAGCCCCTCCAAGCATCAAATCAGAGATTCAAAGTTGCCAGAAAATTTAAGATTGAAGAGAAAACAGAGATTCTGCAGCAACCGAGAGCTAAGCAAGGATAACCTACTACAGCGCCCAGTGAAGAAGATGAAACCTGGGCTCTCAAGGATCATGAAAATTGATGGGCATATAAGTGGGAGGATAGCAGCGAATCACATAAGTTTGATCAAGAAAACCTTACTTATAAGTCTTTCACAAGCTCACTCAAGCCCTGACTGCTTCCTTTTCTTTCTTTTCATTGTTCCCTCAGGATTACCCCAACATTTCAGGTGCCAGGAGATACACAAAAATTCGATGGCTTCCTCTCCTGCTCTCCAAAATCACTATAGACATGAGATCTTTTCTCTCTAGATGGCATCTCCTAGGCTTAGTCACTCACGCCAAGCATTACAGTGAGGTTCACCTTGATTGGGCTACTATAGGAGCCCTCCTAGAAATGTGGCACCCACACACACATACTTTCATGTTTCCCACCTTTGAAGCCACTATACTCCTAGAGATTGAGACGCTACTTGGGTTGAAGAGGTTAAAGCAAGGATAGGAAGAAAGAACAGCGGACATGTGAGAGCAAATAAGTGGATTAGAGATGTTGACAAGTGTCATCTCAAGCCAAAAGGTGATAAATCAAATACTAGTCACAGGAGGGATCAACCTTATGAAGCTCGCAGAATGGGTCTATAAGACCTTGGGACAAGCTAAAGAAGTGGATATGGAAAATATTATGAAAGCATTCGTGATATGCCTCACAGGAGCACTTCTTTTCCCGTCGGCGGATGACTTCCTTGAAGAGGGACAGTTGAGTGTAGTAAGTGCGATTTGGGAAGGAAAGAGGATTGGACCGGCAATGCTAGCCTATCTCTATAGTGGGCTCACCTCGGTGTCTATGGGAAGGCCCCTATATAGGTCTATGTTTCTATTCTCTAGCTGGGTGGACCTACACTTAAAGTTTGATCCATGCGAGGATGACCAAGGTGCTACTAGGATATTCCATGAAAGCCCACTCTACTACATGACAGGTGCACTTGGTTTGAGAGAAAGGGTGACAAGTCGAGTGCCCAAACTCAAGAAACGGGTGGAATGGTGGGAATACTTCAAGACGATGTCTTAAACAATGTTCACATGTGTGCTGGGATTCCTCAAAACTCAAGACCTTTGCACTCAGCTCTCTCCGGGAGTGGAACTATGACTGATCGGCACGACCGAGTTCATCCTCTATAATTCACATCGATGTCTCTCTCAACTCGGCCTGCCTCGCCATCTCATGGAGGACACTTCACACCTCCCACCAATCAAGAAGAGAGATCTAGAAGCAAGCGGTAATGAGGAAGAGACCAACACCATCAAAGCACTATGGAAAGTGAGCAAGCTACAGCGGCCCAGGGAGCAGGTTGAAGAAGATCATGAACAGTGCAAATCATATGTAATAGCACTTAAACTTGTACTTGATCATTGTTTGCGCGCGTCGCAGGTCACGACAAGTCTGACGACCCTCGGGGGATGCCCTCGGGAATCGGCCGCTCCCCGGGCGCGCGGGTGTGTGTTCAGTGACCGGACTAAGAGGTGGGATAAGGCGATAGGGGAGATGCCAGATTCTGGCGTACTTCGAGCGCCCCCTCCCATGGCCGTATCCTTCTCAAGGCGGCACCGGGCACTCGCCTTTTATAGAAAGTCAAGGGAGGACCGAGTGGCACGAGAGGTTTCTTGGTCTCGGGGAAACATGGCTGGGGTGTGGGCATCCCAGTCGATTTCTCAACAATCACCTATGGAACCAAGACTTGACTGGGAAGCATCGCCAGGACGCGGCACATGGGCTAAAGAGACGGGCGACATGTGGATAGAAGGGAGGTTCCACAGGTGTGAGTGCGCAGGTGATTGTGGGGAGTCATGTACTAGACGTCTTTTCCCACCGACCGCAAGCAGTCAGTGTTTATTTTACATCGGGCGGATCCTGAACACCTTTGTTTCTACTGCCGAAGAAGAGAGTCAGGGACCCTGGACGTCGCAACGTCGGGAGGGCTTAGTCCATGCAACAGCAATAGGGCAACAGCAACACCGTAGAGATAGCTGGGGGCAATGAGACTGGTCCTAGCGAGGAGGGGGATCCACTCCCTAACTGGATTACAAGACTTAGATGCCGTGAAGAGCATTTATATGGGGGCGTGAGAGCCCGATTACAAGTGCTTGCAAGTCGCGGGACAATTCCGTCATTTGTGACGGTCCCCGGGTCATTGCGCCCAAAAATAGCCCAAAAATCCATAAAAATCACCTGAAATCACCGAAATGAATTCTAGACTCGGACTGGTACGGATCCATTAAATCACGGGCACTACACTCTTCCATCGGCCCCACACGGCCAGTGACACATGACCTCAATCCGAACGCTACGATAGACACCGGCCAACGCCGACTGTAAAATCCAAGCCTCTCCGGACTCCGATGACACCACGACACCTTACGGACCACCACTAGGACTTCACCAACTGGAAACCACCATGCCCAACAACCAACTCTCAACGTCCATGCACACACAACAACCCTTGCACAACTCCTCCCGAGCTAAGGAACACCGCAACACGGACATCGGCACCTCCAGATGCACCAAGTTCCAACTCCCTCGAATCTTACCACCGATAAGCACTCTATCCATACTTGTCATAACTCTCAATCGATCTTGAACCTCATGCTCGCCGAACAACCGGCACACTAAACCACTTCTTGCCAAGGCGCTCAACAATTCCAACAGCTTCCTCCACTACACCACACGACATCCACACGGGATCGCCCTGCCAACACCAACACCTCTCACACCCCGGATCCACCACCGTGACATCCATACCGACCAAGGTCAGCCAACTCTCGAGCTCACTTCTGAGCATAGAATGCCAGTGCCAAATAACCGGCCCAAACAACCACGACTTGCCTCAATACCAGTCGCTAAGTGGCTCCACCCTCAGCCACACGACGCTGTCCAAGGGGAAACTGGCACAATACACCATCTCCACCGACCACTCTCACAACCGGCTTCCTGATTCTCCGAGCTACTAGCATCACTCAGCACGATACCACTACTCACACATGGCGGCCAAGGGCATTCCCACGGCCGAACGCAGCTCTTACACCCAAGAGTAATTCTCCACAACCAATTCTGAGACTTCCAGGACATGCTCACCATGAAACACGCTCCAAACACCATTCTTAATCTGATCCTGGAGTCCGTGGGTTATCGACCCACCATGCTTCCGCTGCGCAACTCTGCACCAACAAGGCCGCAGGATGAAGGAAAGTCTGGCATCTGCCAAGACAAACCACCTACCAACGTATGTCTTAAACAACAGGCACCTGGAGGGACCCCACACTAGCCCTACCACACGACACACAATCTTGGCTGGTGCCTCCACTTGTCCAATTCAACACGACTTGACAATGCTCACGCACCAAGAGATGACGAGGGATAACCACAACACCCTCACACACGACTCTTCTGGGGACTCCCAAACACACTTCGGGAAGGACACAAGCACACAACAATGTAATTATAATCAGAAAATAGTGGAACTAATTGCAAACTTGGCATACAATGACTGAGAAACCACGTGCACCTTCCACGGAGTGAGCACAACAACTCCACCTGGTCAAGTATCTCACGCACCTCGGGAACCTTACCTCGCCGGGCAAATGGAATGCTGCAAAAATGGCTAGAATAGGGGCGGCCGCCATGGGGCACTCACGGGCAACACGACCAATTTGACACACCCGAAAAAACACTAGCTCGGCCCCCACCCACGGCGTATGGCCCACCCACGAGAAGCCTACCACATCTCAAACACATCCTAGCTACACAGTCACACCATACAGCAGTGGGTGAACCACTGGATGCTGACAAAACACAATAGACACCTAGTCCTCCTGCTCCTGGTGCCTCTTGCCGGCCCCACTCCTTATGAACAACCTAACCATCTGACCAAACCTCGACCTCGAAGGGAAGGTGTAATGACCCGGGAGATCTAGATACCAATAAACCGATATCATCGATTTACCGATACCAAGAACTCAGGGAAGCCACCCAAGAGGTTGATGAGGGCCCGTAAGGGTTGGAGGAGTTTGTCGAGGGGATGCAAAACGAATGAAAATTACATGCATAATATTAATTAAAGTAATGATTTAAACTTTAATGCGGAAGTAATTTAAATATATCAGATTGGTAAATATACATAATAGTCCAGATCCACAACATCCACAAGTCTGACACTGAAACAAAAGTCTAACTGTACAACTACACGGGACATACCCCATCTAAAAGTACAAGAAAAGGACTAACTGACAAGCTACTACTGGCTGCTAAGACCTGCAGTCAAAAACTTGAGAAGCTCCGGGAGACGACTGCCACGGCTCACCTGAAAGAGGAAGGGTGAGTCATAGCCAGACTCAATAGCAGTCACGCGGATCCCTACCTCGCAACTAAACATGCAAAAGCAGCAAAGCATGCATTATAAATTAAATGACAGTCTCGTAAAGCTATAAAACTATCTGAGCACTTCAACAACAGCTATCTCACATCCCAATTTGATTTAAATACCAATGCATAAAGTACCCCCGGGATGGCAAAGAAGAAAGAGTGTTTGCCGACTTACACCCTTTCAAGGTGTTTGAATGTCACTTGTCAGATGCATCCCTGTATCTAGAGAAGTCAAAGAAGCCTAGCCTCCTGGCTCAAGATAAAGGCAAGAAGAAACTAGAACCCGGCGACTGGTTTCCTCCGCCACCGCCCGGCTACATAGCTACCCCAGAGGTGTCATTCATATTTGAAGAAGAAGGAGACCTCAGAGTCCTCCAGCTCAATGTTTACCCTCAACCGGGAGCATTAAACCCTGCTAAGTTACTTGGGGACATTAAGGTCCCGCCTGGGGTCGTCAAATCCGCAGCCGGTGCAGACTGCGAAACAGTCGAAGCGTTGAAGATCATAGAGGTTCCTAATCCTGCGGCCGGCCCACCATATTCTATGTGGCCAAGGAGCAACCTGCAAAAGGGGACGATGATTGCAGATTCCCCGAAGAGATATAGGATCCACTTGTCCCAGTTACGAGACTCCCATGTATAATTGGTCGTGCCGTCAAGCTGGCCAGGAAGCAGCAAATCCCCTTCTGTCAACCCGCTAGTCAGAAGAAGAAGTTCAAAGAATTGTGGGATCCACCGAATATGGACAGAAGACTCCTACAAATCACTTAGCACCCAGGGCTGGGTTTCTCCATTGAAGATTATGAAGAAATTAATATGATTTCTACCTACACTGTAACAAGTGAAGACCCCCCAGGGGTGATTTATGATGAATACATAGGAGACTATGACATAGCTCAACCATCGTCTGAATTAAAAGGCTTGAGCCCCTCTCAGTCGCAGGCGCACCATGCTCGTGGAGTTATCACCCCATGCAAACGTTAGGAGGCCATCTCCATGGAACCAACTACAACCCTCAGCAATAACTCGCAACGGTCACAGGCTGAAGAAAGTCATCCCGTCCCTGAGGATGCCACATCCATAAGCCAGCATCCAAGCTGCACAACGCATGCATGGTCAGTGCCGGGGCTGCTCATCTAGCCCGACCAATAGCCAACTGGCTTGGAACGAGGTGGAGCTGAAGTCCCGCCAACAGGTGAAACAAGACAGGAATTCCTCTATGAGGCCCTCGAAGTCGAAGAGGATAATGAAGGCTTTGTCAACCTGCAGCCGACTCCTCTAGAAATAGAAGATGGCGGTCAAGCCACTATCGACGAATTAGTCAAGATAAATCTCGACACTGAGAATGATCCCAGGCCAACCTTCCTCAGCGACCTCTTGTCACTTGAAGAGAAGGGGCAGTATGCGAAGCTACTCTGAGAATATCGAGACTACTTTTCTTAGAGTTATAAGGAGATGCTAGGTCTTAGCCCTATAGTTGCCTAGCACACCCTGGCCATTGACCCTAAAGCCGAGCCAATGAAGCAATCGCCTAGGCGGATGAGGCCCGAGTTGGCAAACCAAGTGTGCAAGGAGGTTGACAAACTGATAGACGTCGACTTCGTAGCTAAAAATCAATATACCACGTGGCTGGCAAACATTGTGCCTGTCAAGAAGAAAAATGGCTAGATCTGAATTTGTGTGGATTTTTGGGACCTGAATAAAGCTTGTTTGAAGGATGATTTTCTGGTGCCAATCACCGAAGTAATGATCAACGCCATCACTAGCCATGAGGCCTTGTCATTCATGGATGGGTCATCTGGATACAATCAGATCTGGGTAGCAGAACATGACAGAATCCACACAGCTTTTTGGTGGCCTAAAGGGATCTTCCATTACAAGCGGATGCCCTTCGGCCTCAAGAATGCTGGCGCCACCTACCATAGGGCGATGACAAAAATATTCGATGAGTTGCTTTATAACAAAGTCGAGTGCTACATCGACGACTTTGTCGTTAAAACAAAGAAGAGGGAGGATCATCTGGCTGACCTCAGAATTATATTCGAAAGGCTACGCCTGCATGAACTGAAGATGAACCCGATGAAATGCACTTTTGGCGTCTCTAGCGGGAAATTCCTGGACTTCGTTGTCAGACACTGGGGAATTGAAATAGACCCCGTAAAAATCAACGCCATCCAGGAGCTACCTCCTCCAACGAACCTGACAGAATTATGGTCGTTGCGAGGCTGGCTAGCCTACGTTCGTAGGTTTATCTCCAACCTGTCAGGGCGGTGTCAGCCGTTCCATAAGTTGATGATGAAGGATACCCCGTTTCAGTGGGGTGAAGAATGCCAGAAGGCTTTTGATCAGCTGAAAGAATATTTGAACACCCCACTAGTCTTAGGGGCACCTGCTAAGGGGCGACCACTGATCTTGTACATAGCCGCCACTGAATATTCTCTGGGGGCAATGCTAACCCAAACCGGGTGAAGACCCGGATGACCGGTGGCGAATCCGTGGTGTGCCACACAGGCTTTGCTGGGGGTGGTGCTGGTTTTGGAGTAACACCCCGAACAGATGCACTTGGCATTCCAATGACAGAGGTTCTTCTTTTGGCCTTGGCTGGCACTGTTTGCCATCCCACCTGATCCTTGATGGGAGTGAGGAAGCACACTTCATACATGTGTTGAGTGCATACTTCGGCGGCTTCTTCAGGCAACTGCTGGTATATAGAAATCATATTGGTAGCTAGCCTCAGTACTGGAGGCTCATGAGGGCGTGGAGAATCCACCTGGTGTTCTCCTAGCTGCACTTCTCCTTTCTTGATAAGGCTTTCCATAACATCCTTGAAGACATAGCAATCTTCAATGACATGTCTGAGTGCTCGGTGGTACGGACAAAACAAAGGATCGTCCTTCTTTGCTGCATCAGCGGGTCTCTTTGGCTCAGGTAATGTTATTTTGTTGTATTTATATGCCCACTCAAATAGTGCCCGAGTCTTCTCTTTGGGAAATGAATATACTTTCTTCATCATATTTCTCAAAGAGACGCCATCTTTCTTTTCTACTACCCCTGCTGACGGAGGAGTGGCTACTGCTTTGGCCTTTTCTTTTTGCTGGTCCAAGGTGTTGAAGTCGACAGTGTTTGCTTCTGTTGGCGCCGGTCACTGCTCAGCAGCTTTCCCTTTCTGGACAGCAGGGATGTTGGTGGTAGGACGTTTGGATAGGAAGGTCTCGACCTCTGCCACTACATTGTTCAGACGGTCGAATGCCCTAACATCTGCCCCAATCATCTTTTCCAGCACTTCTCTTCGGAGGTTCTGTTTGCATATCTGAACAGCATCTTCTTGGTGCGGGGGCCGCCTGCATCTCATGGCCAGATTCCTCCACCTTTTAATATAATCTAGAGCTGTCTCATCCTACCTCTGCTTGGTGGAATACAACTTTGTCACGGTGATCTCCCTTTCTGTGACATGGAATCTCTCCTGAAACTTTCACTCCATATCGGGCCAATCAGCTACAGACCTAGCTGGGAGGCTAGAATACCATTCAAAGGCCAAACCTGTGAGGGATGAACCAAAGAACTTCAGCAGGTATGCTTCATCAGCAGCCAAGTCCCCCATCACAGTTGTATAATAAGTAATATGTTCCTTGGGGGAACCTTGTCCATTGAACTTCTCAAATTTTGGCAGCTTTCTAACGCCTGGGGGTAGTCTCTTTGCAGCATGATGTGAAGGATACGGTACCCGGTAGACATCGAAGGTATCAGAATCGCCATCAACCCTCTCAAACAGCTTCATGTCTATCATCTTTTCTATCATTATCTTGTTCACCACAGCGGGGTCCACAGGTTCTGGATAGAAGTGTGCCTGCTATTGTGTGAAGGGGGTCGTCATGACCGTTGCATGTAGATTGGGCTGGACTCCTGAGAAGGAGGGTTGCACTTGGGATGCAGAAGGTTGTGTTGCTGTCTGTTGCAAGATGGGCTGACATGGAGCTTTCCCATGGTTGGCTTGAGAAACGGCAGGAATAACAACCTCCGCCGATATAGAGATCTCCTTTGCTGGCTCAGTGTGCTTGGAGACCGGGGTTTGCACATTCTTTTCATTCAGCCGCCTCTTAAGAGACTCAATCTCTTGCTGGTATCTTCTGAACATCATTTGAATGGTCGGATCTAGGGCTGTGGACATAGGCATTTCACTTGTTATCTGATTAGAGGTCCCCTCAGCCGGGTCCATAATTGACGCATCTTCCTCTTCCGAAGTCACCACATTTATAGTCAATGTGGTGACCTATGGTGCATCATCAGCTGCCATGAGCTTTTCTTCCGCTGCCTGACTTCACCTAGTTACGAGTCCGGGCCTTTGAGCCAGATTGATGAGCTCTTCAGGCTGGTCAAGCAGAGCACCGTACCTTCCAGCAACTCCAGTCATATTATAGGCAAAGATATGCAATTTTCCTTTCTGCCTCTTGGCTTTTTTTCGGGCATGACCTGGGAAGGTTAGCTGGTCAAATATAAATATTGTTTCTCTTTATTCTTCCCTCTGCGGGGTACCCTTCGAACATCCGGCCCTCTGGCCATCTTCAAATCTGTTGGAGTCTGCGGACGAGACTCCTGGCATTATTTCTTCTTTGTTATCTTCCTCTTCTTCTTCGGCGCCCATGGCGCGGAACAATCTTTGTTGTCCTAGGGATGAATTCCCAAGATAGTGGAAATAATCCTGGACCACTCTGTCCATTTCTTCTTGACTATGCCTCTGGAGATCAGCTTGAGGCATCAGTCGCCCCTGTGTCTTTGGCTGATAAGCCAGCCTTGTTATCTAGGCAGCGAGGCTGGACTGAGGCGTGGTGGGCGCCAACGGGTTCGTCGCGTCGAGTAGAGCGCGGTGGTACCCTTGGTTGCCACCATTTCCCCTTCGATCAAAATTCATTCTCAGACAGAACCCATTCTATCTTGCTTGATCTATATTCTGGGCCAGAAACAACTACAGTGTTGCAGAGGTTTTCATTTCAAATCTGACCATTTGATGGATGTACAATGCACTTATGTTGTATCTCTTTGAGTCTACTTTGCAACGGCACTGGTTTCATCCCGATCTGACACTGGATCTGGGCCTGGTGGCCATTTTTATGGAAGTGCGCAGATCTGTCCCGAGACAGGGCTGCAGGATAGTGTTGGGGGTTAATTCCCAATAAAATATCTCAGCTCAGATTTAGCGACCGCCACTTCCGGGAGTCGACCAGGGACCCTCCACCAACGCCCCGGTGAACCTCCACCTTCAGAAGATCCCCGGAGGATGACGTCCCTTTGAAGGCCTTTGTTCGCTATCCTGCTGGCCAGTAGATTTCAGATCTAAAGTTGCAACCCACAACTACCCCGGATCTTGCCGTCTTGCTACCTGTCAACCCAGGATCGGTGCTCCCGACGTCGTTGTGTAGCTTGTTACCTTCTTGCATAGAGTGAGCCATAAAATCATTACTATAATTAACTTTTTACCACTGTACCAAGAGTTACGGGTCTTGGCCGGGATGTCTTCCCCACGCCCTGAGCGTGGAGGTATGCTTTCGCTCCTCACTTTGTTGTTTGCTTGTTTAGTATATGTTTGAATGTTGCGCTTTCATGAGATAGGATTCCTAGCTCGCTGCAAATTTCATCACCGCTGTGAGAAAGCATAGGCGTGACCCATCCCGTGACCCAATCCGTGCGCGGAGGAGTGTAGACCACCCTTGACTCAGTGCCGGTTTCTCAACCGTGCGATTCCACATGCTTCTATCGCTAGGGATGAGTCATGAGTTGCGTTTCTTGTTGAGGACATTTCTCCACTTCTGGAGTCCCTTGGAGGCACGTCGAGGTGTTCTTATTGTACGTGTCTTGCTGGTGGCGTCTGTGCCAGGCGAGTCAAACCAATGTAGCAAGTCCAAGGTTGCATTATCAGTCTGAGTCACACCCATCCCGCATCAAATTGGTATCAGAGCTGGTTGAGTCAGGATAGTCTTTGCTTGCCACTTAAGTCCCACGTGATAGTGATGCGATAGCCTTTTTGTACCCCAGGTGTTTGAACATGAATCTGGGTTGTCAAGATAATAGATAAAGAAGTATTAGTTATGGATCAATGATAAGCATAAGCATAAGTTCAATCTTACTTGATTCAACAAATTCAGACATGTTAAGTGAAGGCACACAATTCTACAGAAGCATCGATGCATAGATGTGATGCAGTAGCCTATATAACTAACCCATACAGCATGTTTGAATGGAAGCATCGACCTCTAATGAAACACAGGTAGACTTTAGTGAAGGTGCATCGACCTGTCTTTATAGTGAATGCATAAGGTGCATCGACCTTGATAGAGATGACTTCTAATGCACTGACTATGCTACAAAGGCTGACAGACTTGCATCGACCTTTCCAATACATGCATCAACCTTAAGCTACAGTCGCTAGGTCACTAGCATCAACCTTACTCCAACCGCTAGGTTGCTAGCATCAACCTGTGTACAAGGTGCACCGACCTTATAGCGTAAGTTGAGGCCAAGGTGCATGAGGTGCATCGACCTGATAGTGTACTATGATCAATGTGCACCGACCTTACTATGCATTCTGTGTATAAGGTGCATTGACCTTTAAGATGAAAATGCCTATGTGCATCGACGTTAAAGACTTAGCGATATATGTGTATCGACCTTCTTGGACTATAACACATATATGCATCGACCTTCTAGACTTAATGACATACATGCATCGACCTAGTGGTTCAATGAAGTGGAGGATGTATCGACCTTATAACTCAGCAATTATGCATATGCACTGACCTTCTAGGCTAAGTGTTAACATGTGCACCAACCTGCCTATGACAATATATGAATGTGCATCGACCTTCTAGTGCACCAGAATGAGCATGCATCGACCTATAAATTACTAGGGACTCAATCTGACTTAAGAGACTGCAATATATAAAATGATTATTGTTATCATCAAAAGATAAACTGTTTCCAGAATCAAAACACCTCATCAAATCCAGAGGAGACACAACATTCTCCCCTTTTTTGATGATGGCAACTCTTCAATATATTGATGGCAACACATGCAGAACCAGATAGTTAGAGGCTCCTCCCTTTAGTTAGTAATATGATATCTTAGAAAGACACACAGATAGATAGACACATGCAAATCATCTCCCTCTCTTCCTCACTCTCATTCCCTCCCTCTCCCCTCTCAGGTTCTCTCTTTCTCCCCTCTCTTCTTCGGCGGCCTACGGAGGGAGGCAGGGGCGAGATGGAAGCGACGCGGGCGAGGAGCGGCCAGGCATGGGCGAGGATCGAGGGGCGGTGGCTTGCAGTGGAGCTCGTGGCGAGTTCGTGAACTGGCGGGGCTTAAATGGCATTTTCTTGGTAGATCGACGTCCTCAGTGCGCGTAATCTTCGGTGGAGGTAGGGGGGTGGATCCTTAACCCTTGTACTTCCATTCCCATGATTTTGGTAGGCCGTTGTGAGCCGAGCGGGCTTATTTGAGCGTTTTGGGAGAAAAGAGCATGTTTTAGGGTGTGGGCCAGATCTAGTGATTTGATCGTATTTTTGGGATTTAAATGGGTCCTTTCGGTGCTAGAGAGGTTGGGGACTAGTTTTCCCTTGTTTTTCCCATCACACGGGTGTGAACGGGGTGTGGAATGGATTTTCCCACGGTTTTTACCATTTTCAGGCTCAGGATGACCTAGCGGTCCTTTCAGGGACCGCTAGGGTGTGAAGCGGTCATGTGGAGACCGCCAGGGCCCCCCCTATGTCGGTTCAAGCCATGTGATCGCGGGATGGACTGCCAGGAGGGCTTAGCGGTCTGGTGAAGACCGTCAGGCATCGCTTAGCGGTCAGGGCATAACCGTTTGTCTGTGTTTTGATCATTTGAGATTAGTGGGGTAGCGGCCTTGCGACTGACCGCCACCCTGCTTGGCGGTCCAGGAGTGACCGCTTAGGGCATTGGTTTACCTTCGGCCTTGCGGTCCTGGCTAGACCACTAGGCCAGGCCTTGCGGTCCGGAGGGGACCGCCAGGATCCCTAGCGGTCCAGAGAGGACCACTAGGTGGGTTTTCACGTCGCCATGTCTATTTTACGTCGTGTTGGTCCCCGGTCGGTCTGGTTGAGACCCCATGACCGACCTATGACCCCGTGAGTGTCTCGGACACCCCGTGGGGACCGTGACCGTATTTTTTGATGTCTGGAGGTACCGTATTAACTCGATTAGTGTGCCCATGGGTTTTAAGGGTCCGGGCGACCCTCTTGTGTTCTGAGCTTTTGTGATTGTGTTAAATCGAGTCGTCGTGAGTCGGCATGAGTGCGGGGGGTCTTCCCCGTGCGGCGTGAGTTTCTGCGAAAAGTGATTTCTGAGTGGGACATGTGTGTGTGGCCTTGGACAGTGAGTCCAGTTAACCAGCCTAGGCTGGAGGTTTTTCGTGTGTCCCGTGGATGAGAGATCCGCTTGACTGCTTGTGAGCTACCTTGAGAATCATGTCACTGTGGTTTCAGACCTAGGGATTAGGCCAGATTGACGATACTGTGCTATCACGTGCAGCGGTCTTGACCCAAGTCTCGTGACTCAAGGATCGTTGGATTATTAGGTCTAGTGGGCTGTCCAGAGTCTAGTGGCCGTGAGCCACCTGTTACTCCGTGTTACTTGCAAAGGGTGCATGCGTGATTTTCAGTGTTCACGTTTAGTGGGCCCCCACTAGTCGTAGCTTTCCTGCACATGTGTGTGCGGATCCACTTGGGAGTGGTGGAGAGTGTGACCCGAGTGAGATGATTTTTATGATGGTTACCGTAGGACCCCTTGTCATTGCAGCCTGAGTCCGGCTGGGGAGAAAACCAACTAGAGGACCCGACCTAGAGTAGATGGTCTATGTGTGCACGTGTAGTTGGGGGTAGAGGACACGCGCTGACGAGCATGATCCCGGCTAGTCCTTATTCTGTGTTCCTGGTGACTGTACGGTGTCTCAGTCTCCACTTGGGGCATCATAAGAAGACACCTGAGGCTACGGACTAAGTCGTTAGTGGATGCATCTGGCCTTGCTTCTGGTGGTCAGGTACTCCCATCACATGATGTGAGCTCATTGTGACTTGAGGTTCAGTTCCTCATCTACGAGATGAGGTTTTACGTGTAGTTTTTGAGTGTTTTCCCAAATTCGAGGTCTAGGGTTTTCGGTGAGCGTCATCGAGAGTTTCCCTAGCCGACGTAGAGCCCACGACAGCGAGGTCGTAACTGTGTTTCTGGATCGTGTGATTTTGGTGTGGGCCTTTGTGTGTAAGCACGAGCCTCCACGACAGAGGTGTCATGGTGTTTCCTCATAGCATGGCTAGGGCGGTTCATAGTCTGTTGGTCCCCTAACTGTAGGATTAGGGCGTTGGTCTCCTTTCTGGCAGGAGTAGATGTAGAGCCGTGGTTTCATTGGCTGCCGTGTTT
The DNA here is from genome assembly GCA_024336825.1 of Amorphophallus titanum. Lineage (NCBI taxonomy): Eukaryota > Viridiplantae > Streptophyta > Magnoliopsida > Alismatales > Araceae > Amorphophallus > Amorphophallus titanum. Next base: position 268,316 of record JANBPO010000531.1, on the reverse strand, counting down.
TGGGGATTCATATACATTTGTGTTTTATACCATTGTTGTTGTAGCTCCTCCTGCTGTAGTTGCTGTCAAACATTTCTTATTTCAGACCTTTTGGCTCCATTTGTTACATTCATAAGAATGGTAAGTTGGATCTGGCAAAGTTTGACCCCAAGAGTGACAAGGGAATCTTTCTTGGGTACTCAGTTGGCTTAAGAGCCTATCGAGTGTACAACTTGAGAACTCTTGTAGTTGAGGAAAGTCCGCATGTCATTGTTGATGAATCATCATCCAAGGGAACTAATGAAAAGTCTATTATGCAGGATGAAGAATTGAATGATGATGATATGGGAAAGATGGTGGAGAGAATTGAGAAACAAGGAGCTGAAGAGCAATAAGAAAGTGATGGAGATCAGGAAAATCAAGTTGAACAGTAGCTACCAAGGCAATGGACTTTTGCAAAGAACCATCTGTCGGAGAATGTCATGGGCAATGTAGAAGAAGGAATAAGGACACGATCCTCTTTCAGGGAAGTTGAAAATCTGGATTACATAGCCTTACTTTCACAATCTAAACCTCACTCCGTAGAAGATGCCTTAAAAGACAATTCATGGATCATGGCCATGCAAGAAGAACTACACCAGTTCCAAAGGAACAAAGTGTGGCTCCTCGTGCCCTGTCGTAGAGACCACTCAGTGATCGGAACAAAATGAATTTTTCGAAACAAAACAAATGATCTAGGGGTGGTAACTAGAAACAAGACCTGGCTAGTAGCCAAAGGCTATAGCTAGGAGCTAGGGATTGATTTTGAGGAGTCCTTTGCTCCTATAGCAAGACTCAAGACACTGAAGATCCTCTTGGCATTTGCATGCTGTAATAATATTAAATTGTTTCAAAAGGATGTTAAGAGTGCATTCTTAAATGACTACGTCCAGGAGGATGTATATGTGGAGCAACCGTCGGGGTTTGAAGATACGGAACATCCAGACCATGTGTACAACTTTGACAAAGCCCTCTATGGTCTGAAACAGGCACCCCGTGTATGGTATGAATGGTTAAGTGAATTCCTCATTCAAAAAAGATTCAAATGAGGTAATGTTGATCAGACTCTTTTTACACAATTGAATGGTAAGGAAATTCTAACCGTTCAAGTGTATGTAGATGACATCATTTTTGGCTCACTAAGGATGCTCTAAGTAAAGACTTTGCAAATTTGATGCAAAGTGAGTTTGAAATGAGCCTTATGACAGAGCTAACATTTTTCTTGGGATTGTAGGTGACATAGATGATTGATGGTTTATTCATAAACCAAAAGAAATATGCTATGGAGTTGCTCAAGAAATTCAATCTGACCACAACCAAACCACAACCAACTCCCATGTCTACATCATTGAAACTTGGTCAAGATGACCAAGGTAAGCCAGTCAATCAAACCCTCTTCAGGAGCATGATAGGATCCTTACTGTATTTAACTGCCAGTAGGCCCGGTATCCAATATGCAGTATGCTTGTGTGCTAGATTTTAATCGAATCCTAAAGAGTCTCACATGTCAGCCGTGAAGCACATTTTTAGATATATTGTTCGCACTTATGAATTGGGATTGTGGTTTCCACGTAGTTCATGTCTTGAATTGGTTGGTTATTTCGATGCTGATTACGTGGGTTGCAAAATAGACCGAAAGAGCATAAGTGGGTATTGTCCGTTCTTTGGAGGTTGCTTGGTTTCATGGGCCTCCAAGAAAAAAAATTCTGTGGCACTATCAACCGCCGAAGCCGAATACGTTGCCGTAGGTAGTTGTGTTGCCCAAGTGCTCTGAACACAACAACAATTTATTGATTTTGTCATCACACTTAAAAATATAGCCATTCTATATGATAACACCTCTACAATAAATTTATCAAAGAATCTAGTGCATCATTCTCATACGAAGCATATTGAAGTAAGGCACCATTTCCTGCGTTATCATGTAAGCAAAGGGGACATTGAAATAAAATGTGTTGATATAAATAATCAAATCGCCGATATCTTCACTAAACCTCTCAATGAAGATAAATTCACTTCTTTTAGGAGAGAATTAGGCATTTGTCATCTAGAAGGTTAGAAATTATCTTGCATTCACTTTAGTTTAGTTCATTTCATGCATCTACATTTGCCTTAATTCACCATAAGATTTTTTTTTTGTAATTTCCTTGGATCATGCATGTGCATCATGTTGATGTATGTGTTGCATTTTGCATGCTTGTATGTGAAATGCCCATGTATGGTGTGTGTATGTATGCTTTATTGAGAAACCCAAATGATGAACCCCCTTTGATCTTCTATGACTGTCTACTCCTTATTAAATAAAGCATAGCCACTAGAAGTTCAGGATGAGACAAGTCCGGGGAAGCCGGATAGAATTAGGCTTTGTATAATTAACTATGGCAATGAACCGAAGAGTCACGTGCCACGTGACTAGAGTGCCTCACCACCAGAAGAACAGCCAGCTGTGTCCACTGACGTCTTATGCCGCGCCTACTGGCGTCTTGTCCACGTAACCTACTGCAAGGACTAGGCCGAGACAAAGACACTGTTAGAACCAGAACAGTACCATAATGCGAGTGACTAGTTAGGGTCATGTCTAACGATGCAAGTCCAAAGCCCCTGACCATGTGTGCACACACTGGCTCTCGTCCAAGCCAAGCCTCTAGCTAGTATTCCCCCTCGGAAGGACGCTACGGTTGACGAGGGGCCCATGGAACTAGCTTACGAACCGTAAACTGGGAAAGTGCCCCGCTACAAAAGCCGTCACGTCGAAGCGTGCCGTAAGGCTGCGACTAGTGAAGGCTCACGAAACACGGACTCCAAAGCACAAGTGTTGAAGTACAGACAGGCCAACCAAGCACTGTCACCCGTACTCCAAAGCACCAATGGCAACACAAGAAACTATCGATAGACTCGGGATAAAGCAGCTAGACCTACTCACGTAACGATCCTTGAGTCTCATGACTAGGAGACAAGATCGTCACAGACAGCGGAACAAGCCGCCAATCAGTCTACTCCTAAGCCAGAGGAAACAGCACTTCGTAGGAAATGACTCACGGAGACCCGAGGGGACACGAAGAACCCTCAGCACACCTCGACACACAACCGTGGTAGGACAGTACCCCGAGGCATCTAGAACACTGTCTCGAGCTGGACAGAACCACTGAGACACAGACAAGGTCGCCTGTCAACCCCTGGTCTCACCGGGTTGACCGGAACCAGACACGACACACACACACAGACACATACAGCAATACACAAGCAGAGAAGATGACACTCTGGGCAAAGCGAACCACCACTCAACCGCTAGGTGAACCCGACAGTCAAGGGATAGCCGCTATGCGACCAGAGACAAGGACGCTGGCAGTTCTAGATTGAGTCATTAGGAGACTGTCACAGTCAAGGAAGGGACCACACCCAGTCACCTGAACCGACCGATCCAGAAACCACCGACACACAGACACCGCCCTAGAATACAAACCAAAGACAGACCAACTCACGAACAGACACGGAACAGAACAACGGCCATCACGGCCAATAACAAGACTGTAACGCACCTCTATAGGCGCGTTACACGCTCTGACGCACCAGGACAGGGGGGTTAGGACGAATAGGCCTAAAACCTACACTCGAACGATGTAACGGCCTACTATAGGCATGTTACACGGCTCTGACGCACCAAGGCAGGGGCGTCAGGGCGAGCAGGCTTAAAACTAAAATCCGGACGCTGTAACGCACCCAGCCAGGCGCGTTACACACCCTGGCGCATGAAGGCTGGTCCGTTATGGCCAACTGACATAGCCAGTCTAGACACGGACAAACGAAACGAGAGGCGCATCACAAGACTCTGACACACAAGGAGTAATCCGTCAGGGCCAACCGATCGACACGGTCTACGAGGAGCGATCGACACGATCTATGAGGAGTGATCGACACGGTTAACGAGGAGCGATCAGACCGTAATGCATCTCCATTGGCGCGTTACAGTCGTGTGACAGTCCTATGCTGGTCTGTCACACTGACCTAGCCTCGAAGAACCCGAAACGAGCAATGAGTGTAACGGTCTATCGTGGGACCGTCACACATGTGACGGTAATTGGAACGACCGTTACATCGAACCAGCGAGCAAAATAGTGGAATGGCCGAATCGGCCCATTCCACGCCCCATTCATGCCGAAACGCAGGGGAAACAGTCACACATGATCATAGAAGACATCTGGAAGCTAAAAATGGCACATGCACGCATCCGATCGTGAAAACGGGGTGATTCTGACGAATCTACCCAAATCGGGTCACCGGAGTTCCCCGACTCCTATCGGCCCCAAATGACAACCGATCGACAAGAAACTAGCGGGTACGAGATTCTGGCATCCCGACGGTCATTTTGACAGTAATTATACTGCAAATCGTCACCATTTTTCGGCGAACCCTACAAACCCCAAAAATAACGATTTTTCCTAAACTGGCCCGATCTCACTTGATAGGGCACCAAACCGCGCACAGAGACTGGGGAAACGTGCAGAATGAAGTGGTGATCCGTCTCCCTACCGCCACCGATGAAATCGAACGCCGAGGCGACTAAACCGCGCTGAAAATCATCACACGAACTCAACCGCCGGCTTCGAATCCACCGATCAAGATCGCGCCAACGCCATGCCCCGCTCGTCACACCCGCACACGTCTCAGCAGCCTCCCGGTGTCGTCAGCTCGCCCGCAGTCGCCTTCATCTGCAGCCGAAGCCAAAGGGGTGAAAGAACAAGTTACAGTGGGGAGGAGAATGGGGCATTGGCCCCTCCCCTCCCCTCCCCAGCCTCACTCCCTCTCTTCGCTCACCCTTCTTCTCTTCTATCTTCTTTCTCTTCTCTCTTTTCCTTTCTCTCTTCACTCAGGTGGTGGCCGTCGAGGGAGCGGCGGGCTTCTCCTTCCTCAAGCTTCTTCTCTCTTCGCACAGGCGGCCGTGGGTGGAGCAATAGGCTTCTCCTTCTTCCTCTCTTCTTCTCTTTTTTCCCTCGCACAGCTAAAAGTGGTGGTGACAGTGGTTTAGGCCGAAAACCAGTCCTCCCTCCTTTTTTTTGAGTTGGCCTCCAGTCCCATTTTTTCTTCATCGTGAATGGCTTTTATACGTCTGGCCGCGTTGACATCCACTGACGATGCAGGTCAATTCGAGGTTGACCCCAGTCTCGTCCCCGATAGAGGGGTGCCTATGTGCTCGAGCTGGAAGCTGACAGCTCAACAAAGTCTTTGCTGGCTTCGACATGGTCATGCTGCACGCCAAGGGTCACACGCAGTGGCTGGTGTATTTGCCGCTGGTTGCATCAGTTCGAACGATGGAACACTTCACCGGACAAAGAAGGGCACACCACGTACCGGTCGGAGGACTCCACAGCCTTGCCAGGTGATGGGCAGAGTGTGCTGCTGGAGTGGCTTGCAGGTGTACCAGCCAAGGGGTGTTTGGACTGCACCGGGTGAAGAAGGGAAGCCTTGCACTGGGTGGGAGGCTTGGCAGCCTCATCAGTTCTCATAGCGCATATGGGTGCACCGTTCCAACGAACTGGACAGTGCACCGGATGAACTTGTGGTGGGGTGCACTGGGTAGGGGCCATGACTAGTGCACTAGTTGAACTGCTAGGACTAGTGCACCGGATGAGGTGCAGAGGGTGCACCGGGTGAGGCACGTGAAGGGTGCGCCGGATGGAGACCGTGGAGTGCATGCCGGCTAGAGGCCGCTTGAGGCGTGCCGGGTGAGGTCCGTTTAGGGCGTGCAGGGTAGAGCCGCTTGAGGGCGTGCCGGCTAGAGGCCACTTGAGGAGGGGGCTTAGGGCGTGCCGTTGGGGTCGGATGAACCCATTACCGGTAATGGTTGTAGCCCGTTGATCTTTCTTTAGGAACTCATGGATTGTGAGCCTCCTAGGGTGATTCTTCTTCGCTGTCGTGCGTTCGAAGACGGCTTCACGATAATGTGCATGTTCGGGGAGTTGTTTCTTGCTTCCCGGCAATGGAAGTAACATTCTTTGGAGTCTGGGTGTCCCATCTCTCCGGGAACTTCTTCACTCAGTTTCGTCTTTGATGCAAGACTGAGCGGAACATATGGATGTGTGATTTTACATGTCCACAGCTACCCTGACTCTCGCGGTCAGACAATCCATCCTCACTGACAGAACCTCTAATAAGGCCACGTGGCCCAACATGGAACCTCTACCCTTGGGAGGACAACTAGACAAAGATAATCCTCGATCTTGAGCTAGAACTAGCAAAAGAATCATGCCCTCTACACAGGGTGACTACAACGCATCTGTTGGAAGGGCCATTGACAATGTTGTCAGTAACTCAACTTTACCGGCATAGGGTCTGTCACTCAAGTATACACAACAAGGCCAGATGTGTCTATTAATGTCTTATACTGCGCCAAGGCTTCATATGCGCGCACACTACTCACACCTTGGTCTCGGGAGAAGCAAAAGGACATACATACACCCCACACCCTGGGACTGGCTAGGATCTATGTCTTTGTGCCCAACAGCACGGCCGTGTCCTATAGCCTAACATGGGGTATGTGCCACTACGTCCAACACCAATGTACACTTGTCCTAACTAAGGTACATATGCTCAAATGATCTTGCCTCTACAAGGAGCGTTGTACACACAAGGCGCTCTCGCCCAGTCCAATCATGACATGCCCTCCAGGTAGCGAAACTGTAAAGCACTATCTTCCGCGTTCTCGCAGGAATCTCGAGAATATGCATACGCACAGACTTGAACCACAGGGAACCTTGGAACAATGCTACCAGCTATTGGTGAGCCATCTATGGGCGGATGATGGAAACTCGTGAACATCGGCCCACTGACTCATATGAGAATACTTAGCCGCAATCATAGTACTCAAGCGGGAATACCTTCTGTGGTCACAGAACTCTCACTGGGACAGTTGCCAGATATTGCCCAATTACACAGGGACGACTGCCCACACTAAAAATAACACAAGGGTACCCCTTACTAATCACAAGAGAAGGGTAGAACATCTGGAACCAAGTGGACACACTTTCATAAATCTATGTCAGCCATGGACACTCTAAAGCACAGAATGGGCGAGGCACGTGCATTGTTGATTGGGTTGCATATAATGTCCGTGCAAGCCAAACCCCATGCAGGTTTTATGTTTCAAACAAAGTCCTTGCATGACTTCACAGGGTCCGTGGAAGTTAAACCCCATGTATATTTCTTTCTGTGTGCAACTTGTGTTTAAGTCCGTGCATCTTTTGATAGCATTCGAAAACTTGCATCCGTGCACATTTTGCTCTGCCTCTCAGAACATGCATCCGTGGATGTTTGCCTTTCTTTACATAGCCCACGACTTGGCAATCAAGTCCGTGCACATTTTGTTGTCTCAAGTCTATGCACAGACAAGTCCGTGGATGTCTTGCTTATCAAATCCATGTATATAGACAAGTCCATGCATGTCTTGCTTATCAAGTCTATGTAAACAGACAAGTCCGTGCATTTGTTCCTTGCAAGCAGGATATCAAGTCTGTGCAATTTTTCCTTGCAAGTAGGATATCAAGTCCGTGCCATAGCAATTTGGTCGCTGCCCTTAAATGCCTTTGTGATCTTGCTCCTTTCCCATAATTTAGGTACGAAGATTACATGATCAAAGGTCTAAGATAATTATTTGGTCAAAAGATATGATGTGCAGTGTTCAGGGACAGTCCCTCAGGGCCGGTTTGATAACCGAATAGGCCTTCCGCTCCTGGCGTTTTCGCCGTTGGCTGCCCGGTTTCACCCGTAAGAACCGTTACTGGCTTTGATAAAGCTGGGGTTTGGCCCAGGTTAGCACCCGAATAGGCAAAAAACAGGGGTTTTGTGGGGTTGGCGCATTCGACTGGGAGGGGTCAAATACACCATTCGGCCGGTTAAGACGAATGTTGCATTCGCCTCTAACCCTACTCGTTTATCAAACCGGCCCTCATGGATTGTCAGTAAGGGTTTGAATCATGCATCATTTACATTTTGGGGGGGGGACTGCATTTAACTCCTTGGATATTATAGACAACATGTCAGGAGTGTTAAAGTTAGTCATCTTCTTACATGGTGATTCAGGATATTGCACTGGCAGCGGTATCAATGAGACCAATCCCCTTGAAGCCATTCATGGAGAGGCTCTCCCTTACACCAGAGAAATATGGGACCGTCCGGAGATACTTCATCCAAACGCTTGAAGACCACATGCTCTCACCGGACATCCAAGAGAAACTGGTCCGGGAAAACCAACCGCATGGCGTCTACAAGATCAAGGGCAGTGACCACTGCCCATTCTTCTCAAAACCACAATCATTGCATAAGATTTTGCTCGAAATTGCCCGTCTTCCATAGAGTAAAGATACAGTGCTGAGTGCCAGGATTGTACAGAATTCTTGGTAAGCAAGATTGGGTGTAGCTCCTGAAAGATGCAACTAGACAATCACGAACACATTCCCCATGTTGAACCGTACAGAGGAGCTTCTGCTTGTTTATCTAGAAAAGCTGTAAGTTATGTACTTATTTTTTTTTACGATACGTAGGTTTTTAACACTGTCCACCGTACATTTTAGATGAGAAAACGTCAATGAATTGTATCATTTCGATCACATTTTTGCAATTGGATCAAATGTTAGCGACCATGTATTGCTCCATGAGAGATGTTTCATAAGGTAAGGTTCCTAGAGTTATGCATCTATTGTGACGTCTCTGCTGCAAATCAACTGGAGTTGGCAACTGATGCCAGAACTTAGCACATCCTCTTCGACTAGAAATGGTGTCAATGGAGCTGGCTTTGCCTGGTGCCAGACGCCATTTGTGGCCGACAAGGGAAGTCATCAATATAGCTTGGACAAGAAATGTGCCACATAATGAATGGAATACTTGTTCTGTAGCAGAAGTTTAGATGGTGTCTGATTTTTGGGTTTCACATAAAGCTTTGCTACTGGTTTCATGCTTCGGTTTTTCATGCCTATTATCACAAATCAATCAATCGTAGTCATCTCCAGTCAATATTGCTTGTGTTCACAGAAAGCGACTTTCAACAAGATTATGTTCTGCCAGTAACTCCCTTGATATTTTGCAATTGCTTGAATGATGAGTTGCTTTTGAAAGCTTATGGCGAGCGAACCACCCATTGTTTAAAGTCTTTAAACAGGCAGATTAAACCTGAGTTTTATCACACTCGCCATGTCAGGGTACGACGGTCCGTGCGGTTGCCACAAATCGTGTAGCAATCGTGGGAAGCGAAGAGATAGGGTCCGATCTTAATCCAGCCTTGTTAGTTCTAAGAATCTTCTCAAAGGTAGAGCCCCTCTTTTGGGATTTTTGCTTTTAAGCTAGTGTAAGGTTGCATAATCTTATATATGTCCTCGGGATACAACTATTTGTCAAAAAACTCTCCAAATCTTCCTCGTCTTATCAGAGTCCGTACGCTTCCCTCGATAGGGACGACCGTGAGCTTGCTTAGAGTTTAGGTCGAGTCGTGGTCCGTCCCGCATCAACTGCCCTTGAATGTTAAAATGCATGCAGGGAAAGCGTCGGACGAGGATATCGTGGCTTTAAGTCCGGGCAGTGTACCTCGCACTACCGGACTTCCAGAGGGAGAGGCTAGCCGCGATGGGGTTTGCCGAGTTCCTCGGGATAGAGGTCATGAGGCTGGATACCGCCCTCCTCTACGCACTCCACGACTGGTGGGATGCAGTCAATAGTGCATTTCTATTCCCGTGGGGACGTATGATCCCCACATTGGAGGAAGTGGCACGGATCACAAGATTATGAGTCCATGGAGCACTAGTGACCGGGACGACACACGTCGACTACCGAGAGTTGGCGCGTGAGCTGCTGGGTTAGGAGTTAGTGCGGCTGGGACACCACTCTTCGATGCTGGCCCGAGTGGCCCTACAGGAGAGTTTGGGGCTGCGAGGAGCGGCTATAGCCATGGGGGAACTGCCAGTGGAGCACTTCGGGCGGCTGACGGACCGGGCCAGAGAGAGAGTAGCAGTGGAATCGGGCCCTGAGGCAGACATGGTCCTTCGTCGATTCTTGATGCTGCTATTTAGGAAGTTGATCTTTACGATGAGGCAGATGGAGTGAGCTGCAAGCTCCTCCCCCTACTAGCAGATCTGGATGGGGTTGGAGACTACGCATGGGGCACAACTGCACTGGCGTTCCTGTTTGACTCCCTCAGCACCACCGCTCGGCAAATGATGCGGGGTGGGTTCTCCCCGCTACTTCAGGTAACCCTTCTATCTTAAATGCTTATGCAATTATGAATATGATTTGAGATTGCTATATGCTAACATTTGATAATGCAGGTATGGACCTATGTGTTCCTCCCCGGCTTAGGGAGAGGGAAGGAGGTACACCCCGATCGATTGCCCATCACAAGGCAGTGGATGGCGGTATGGGACATCGGGTCGCTGCGATGCCTAGTGCGGGCGATCCAGGACGACATTGATATGCTCCCTTACGCATCAGTAAGACTCTAACTCTAAATTTCTAAATTCAATTAAATGCTATTGACACTGACACTTGACTCTACTGCCTTCCACTTTTCAGGTACGCTGGATGCCATACCGCGATGAGGGGCAGGGTGGGCGGCCATGGGTGGAGGTGGCCTAGGCGTACGGTGGATGAGACATGTGGCTGCGTTGCATGAACATCATCGAGCCACTGCACCACCGTCTAGTCATGAGGACCAAGGGCGTCCACCAGCCAGAGGTGGAGTTCCCGACATGGGAGGAGGAGCGCGTGGGATGATCTTCCCGTGGGTTGACCGACGAGATAGACTGGGTCACCTGAGCGGTGGACCAGATCCATGACTTGACGAGGAGAGGTCGGGTAGTGTGAGCTCGAGCTACGAGTGACGAGGCCTACCTAAAGTCCTACACTAGATACTACGGAGACTAGGTCTTCCGTGGCTCCCGACGACCGGTACGACTCTTTAAACTAATGCCTTCCTAATGATATTTAATGTACTGACAGCCTGACTTCCTACATGAAACTAGACCCTCAGGGACGGATAGTGGAGCTCTAGGGTCTCCTCCACTCTACCATCCAGCAGCGGGATGAGTTCCAGCACTCGCTAAAGCTTCTGGTGAGTTTTACTTAACCTTAGACTTAACATGCGAATGCTTGAACTTGACTAACTGACTTGACTTCTAAATGCAGCGGGCCGAGGGAGCGCAGCGGCAGGGTCCAGATGCTCCATCCTCTTCCTCCCAGCCACCAGCTAATAGGGCTGAGCGGGATGCTGACTTTGCTCGGGCGGTCGCTCTGGCCAAGGAGGCTGAGGCCACACTCGCCGAGAGGGTAAGCAAACCAACCGAACTCATAGATGAACCAAAGCAAGACTCTCTGGGAGAGTCTTAACCCGTGGATAACAACGTCCAAACTATGCTAAGACCTATTCTAACTCAAATTGAGGTATCCCGACCTCAATCCTAATGCAATAGGATGATAAATTTAAGTGTTATAACTAAGAATGCACCCTAAACTCATAACTCACAGAAAACCCTCTCTTTAAGCCTTGAAATTTTTAGTAAAAACACTCAAATCATCATGAAGAGGTCCTTTGAAGCTAGCACAATGGATGAGGGCATCTACTGTTGGTAGACTCGGAGATCAAGCTAGAGGGGGAGGGGGTGAATAGGTTGATCTATTTGACCAATTTAAAAATAATTCACAGCAGAATAGAGTCTATTCTAGACCTAAGAAGAAATAGATCGAAATGATCTAATCACGAGCCTATGCAATCATCTAGCGTCCAATCTGCTCCTGTGTGAGCTATATTTTTCAAGCGTTTGTTTTGCATTTTCTTTGTTTTAGTTTTCTAATACTTCATTCCGAAAGCAAACTGTGTTGCTCAGCATTGCAGAGGATTAGTTCCTCTAGATAGCAAGCTGTGATTGCTCAGCGGAAGCAAGCTATGTTGCTCAGTGGTTGTAGGCAAGTTGTAAGGCCCAGCAGCTTAAGCTGTGTATCAGCGGGAAGCCTCACTATGGTTTGAGTGGGGGATGGACATAGATCTACGGGTTGCAGACTAAACCACTAAAAATTTACTGTGCAGTTGTTTGATTGTCTGCTTTGATCTCGCTAGATGCATGATTAGGATTGCACTATAACGGCACATCTATTGACAGTCTTTGATTAGTTAGCTTTCTATATGTGTGTGCACTAACTACATGTTAGATTCCTCGTTGTTCTTAGGCCATCGATTGGTTATTCAGTAAGTCTTTCAGTTAACTAAGTCTATCAGTCTAATTCCGCAAGAGTTAACTAGATAGAGCTCTGTTGCTTAATTTCTTTTAAGAGTGAAATTTTTAAGAGGGATTCATTCACCCCTCCACCCTTGAATCCGATTTGCACCATCTACTAGATCCAACAATCAGTATCAGAGTGGGTCTCTGATTGATCAGATCCAACGATCTGCAGAGGATCCTATTGGTTTTAGGTGCATTCTTGGTTTTGCTGAGTCTGTTGTCTGATCTGTGCTTGATTTGCATAAATGGTTTGGCCGCCGATTTTCAATGGTTCCAATTTTGATTCCTGGCTCAGCAGCATACAGAGGTATGTTAGATCTGTTGATCCTGATCTATTGAAATTACTTTCACATGGTCCATATAGATTACCTAAGGATAAGTCTATATGGACTGACGATCATAGATCCAAACATGCTGATAACTTTAGAGCTTTAATCATGTTAAGAACTGCAGTTGATACTAAAGTTTGTTTATCTATTTCAAGTTGTAGTTTGGCCAAAAGCATTCTAGATGAACTAACTGATGCGGGACGACTACGAGACTCGACACGGACGGGTTGCGACCTTGGACTCTAAAGATTGATGCGGCTAGCAAGACGACGCGATCAGCAACGACACTACAACGCGGCACCAAACGAGCTCCAGAAGAGGCGATATGCCCCAAACAAGGAGTGCTAACTCATGGTCGCCCCCATCTAGGGAAGTGCGACGATCTGCACGGTTGAGTAACCTGCGTTGAGTCTCGGGTGATCGGCTCACTCTCGCACTCGGAACGAGTCGCGGGATGGGTCTCACACTCACAACTCACAGTGGTGATGTATCGTGAGCTAGCTAAGAAAGTAACCTACTCACAAGAAGCAGCATTCAGAGTGTATACTAACTAAGCAAAGCGATAAAAAGGGGGAGGCGGGTGGCGTGGGGAAGACGTCCCGGTCGAGATCCATGACTCCCGGTACAACAATGATTATTAAGTACAAAGTGTTTCAACAGCCCACTCCATGCAGGGAGGTAATAGGCAACATGTGGGGTCTGCGAGCACCAATCTCGGGTTGACGGGTCAGCAAAGCGGCGGTTCCGGGCGGCGGTGGGGCGGCGACTCTGAATCTGTAGTTTTCGACCGGTAGGACAGCGCACACGGGTGTCCAAAGGGTTGCCAGTCTCCTGGAGGCTTCTGGACACGACTGTTCACCGGGACGTTGGTGGAGGGTCCCAGGTCGACCCCTGGTAGCGGCGGTCACTGATTCTTCTCCGACGTATTTTTGTTGGCTTTTACCGTTGACCCCTTTTTGCAGGCCAACCTCGGGACAGATCTGGACAGTCCTGCACACTCTTGCGAGATCGGCCGCCACGACTAGCCCCGACGTCGGATCTAAGCGAGACTAGCACCGTTGCGAAGAGGACTCGAAGATCTTCGACCTATGGGAGTTTCAGATCCCTCCAATGGTGGAACTGGAAATGATAGCTTCTGTAAGCTGACTGAGTTCTTTGGCCCGAAATACAGAACACACAGGGCAGAATAGAAGCTGCCTGTTTATAGGGCTAGATCAAAGATCTAATGGAGGTTCTAGGGCTTGGGGATTTGTTTGGAGGTAGAAGGGAGAGTGGTGGTCATGCACATAGTCTTTTTTAGAATTATGACCACATTTATGGGGTGAGAAAATTCATCTACCATCGGCTATCACACTGGTCTGCTCGCAGGTAGATTGTGGGGGTGAAGAACAGCGGACTGTGAAGGGGCCTAAATGAGTTCTGATCTGGGTGTAAATTGAACTGAGAATGACATATGATGGGGGGAACCTACCCTCAAAGTTTCTTTATGATCCAACTATCAGATCTCCCGTACCAGCCCTAGGTTGGGCTTGGTACTTGAGAACACCTACCTGATTGGATGTTTTTGGGTTGACGATCAGAGAATAGAAGACGATGTTATGCAGTTGTAGCACTGCAACTGCAGGAAAGAATCAACAACTGTAGTAAACAATAGCAACAGAACGACAGATGTAGAGGAAGAGGAAGAAGAAGCAGTTGGCATCTTAATGCTCTAGCCGTAGGAGGAAGATAAGCTACTGATCAACAAGTTCACCAGAGGAAGCAGTAGCAATAGAGAAGAAGCAATTCTCCTCCACGTTCACACCGGGTAGCAATCAATAAGCTTCGTCCAGCAGGAGGAAGAAGTAGAGAAGAAGTAGGAAGCAAAGGGACTTCCCTTCACGTTTAGCCGAAGGAATAAGGAGTTATATCCCCGTAGAACAACAGAAGATGAAAAATAGGTCGTTGTCGACGAAGAGATCTCAGAGGCAACAACCTCTAAAGGGTTCTAAAGATACTTATTTATAGGTAGAAAGAACCTATGGGGTTTAGAGTTTGATCTAGACTTAAATTCCTACGTAGGGAATCCTAATAGATCATAAACTTCCATATATCAGTCCTTCTCAATTTAAACCTTCCCGAACAGCAACCCGTATTACAGTTTGAACAAAACACTGCAGTCGAAATTTCCATATTCTTCCTCAGTTAAATGGCGCCCAAGCAAGGGTCTTCATTTTTTGAAATGGCGCCTTAACAAGGGGCGCTCTTCACTCCAACACCCTGTTCACGAATGCTGCTTGCAGTCTTGGAGAATAGCGCCCATTCAGATGGGCTCTATTTGATGAATTGGCGCCCTATATAGGGGCACCCTTTCCTTGGCATATTTGGGTTTAAGGGTAATGCCCATTTAAGTATGTAGTGTTATGTATATGGTCCGGGCAGTGGTTAATTTATTCATTTTAATGTTATTTAAGAACTATCATTTTCATAATTTATAAGGGTTGCTACACACTCCCCCACTTAAAAGAATTTGGTCCCCAAATTCAATTGCATATGTAGACGTAGATGGTGCAGAGTATTTACCATTCAAAATAAGTCTAGGAATCTTTTCTTCATGGATTCCTCGGTCTCCCATGTGACTTCTTGTTCTGAGCATCTAGTCCATTGCACCTTGACCATAGGAATTGTCTTGTTCCTTAACGTTCGTACTTCGCGATCAAGGATCTTCATGGGCTTTTGCTCATAGGTGAGATCCTTCTGTATCACTAGATCTCCATGATCGATGACATGAGATAGATCGTGCACATATTTCCTCAACATAGATATGTGGAACACATTATGAACCTCGGACAATTGAGGAGGCAAAGCGACGTGGTAAGCAACCTTGCCAACTCTTTCTAATACCTCAAAAGGTTTGATATACCTTGGTGTGAGCTTGCCCTTAACACCAAATCTTCTAATTCCTCGTCCAAGTGAAATCTTAAGAAAGACTTGATCTTCGACTTGGAATTTGAGATCTCTCCTGCGAGTATCGGCATAAGCCTTCTGTCTAGACTGAGCTACTTGAAGTCTTTCTCTGATGAGCTGAATCTTTTTAGTGGTATCCCTTACCATGTCTGGGCCTAGTAGCTATTTCTCGTCAACTTCATCCCAGCACAAGGGTGATCTATAACTTCTACCATATAAGGATTCAAATGGTGCCATCTGTATGCTTGCCTGGTAGTTGTTATTGTATGCAAACTCGACCAAAGGCAAGTGATCATGTCAGCTTCCACCAAAATCGATGATACAGGCTCTGAGCATGTCTTCTACTACCTGATTTGTTCTCTCGATTTGACCATCCGTTTGAGGATGAAAGGTAGTACTAAAGTTGAGTCTCGTTCCCAACGAATGTTGTAGACCCTTCCAAAAGTGTGAAGTGAAACGCGGGTCTCGATCAGACACGATTGAAACAGGAACTCCATGTAGTCTGACAATCTCTTTGATGTATAAGACAGCAAGAACATCAACAGACCATCGGCTCTTGATTGGCAAGAAGTGTGTCGACTTGGTCAATCTGTCTATGATGACCCATATTCCATCATGTCCTCCTTTGAATTTAGACAGACCCATAATGAAGTCCATACCGATATCCTCCCACTTTCATTTGGGAATATCAAAAGGATGTAACTTACCGGTAGGCTTTTAGTGTTCCGCCTTGACCTGTTGGCATGTGAGACAGCGAGACACGAAGTCTGTTACTTCTCTTTTCATGTTGGGCCACCAAAAGGTCCTCTTCAAATCTTGGTACATTTTGGTAGATCCTGGATGAATAGTGTACCTTGATCTGTGAGCTTCATCTAATATCTTCTTCTTTAATTCTGGACAATCAGGTATACAAGTTGAACGGGGGAATGTGCCGTGGGAGGCGTGTGAGCCCTAATCTTGATTGGGAGGTCGGCATGGACCACCATTTTGAGTGGTACAATTCGTCGGAGGCGCGTAGAGTCATATTCACCAAGATGAAACTAGTGGGCCAAGCCAAAATTTAGTGGCTCAATGTTGAGCGCTTGATCGCAACAAGAAGAGAGGAGCCGATAGGGACTTGGGATGAAATGAAGGTAATGTTGCAAGAGAGGTACCTTCCGACATCTTATCAACAACTACTCTTGGATCAA
Organism: Amorphophallus titanum; assembly: GCA_024336825.1. NCBI lineage: Eukaryota > Viridiplantae > Streptophyta > Magnoliopsida > Alismatales > Araceae > Amorphophallus > Amorphophallus titanum. The sequence continues at coordinate 251,576 of JANBPO010000531.1, read as the reverse complement.
TGGCATCGAATATCGCAGGGGGATCGTCGTGTCTCGGAGTACATCCCACAGTACCTTCTGACATCTTATCAATGGCGACTCTTGGATAAGTGGCAGCGAATGTACCATGGGATCGTCATGTCTCGGAGTACATCGCATAGTTGGATGAGTTTTTCTTGAGATGCGGTGTCATTGAGGATAGTGTCGTGACCTTATCTCGCTTCAAGGTAGCACTACGTGAGACCATTCAGCGCGAGCTCTTCCTTTTGGAGGTGACCACCCTAGTGTATGCATATCAGATTGCCCTCGATGTGGAGAGATTCCATCGGCCCCAACCCCATGGTTGTATGGTTTTATCTCTCCGAACCTTGTGTCATTCCTAGTCGGGTCCAGAGGCCTTAGGTTGCGCGTCAGTCTGGCACCCCTTGGTTTGAGTCTTTCTGTAGTTTGTGCCGTCTAGTGATCGGCCATTAGACCCTCTAGCCCCTTGAGCCCGAACACCAGCCGCAGTATCTTCAGTGACTATTGCTCCACAAGTGAGTGAGGATGTTAAAGGGTGTGGCTGTTGGTGAGTCAAGTACGGGGAGTAACTCACGAACCTAGTGCATTTGATGTCATGGCTACGACCATTATGTCTGGGCAGTGTCCCACCAGAGCTTTGCATGTAGGAGAGGTTGAGTTAGAGACTCCTCTGGACTGTGTGGATGAGGTAGTTCATGAGGCTGACCTTGAGTGGGCTGAGGAGTTTCAAGATGACCATGGTGTTTTAGGTTGTATCCAGGAGAGTTATGTGCGTGTGGAGTAGATTTCCGACCTCGATAGCACGCGACTTGGAGTCATGAGGTGTATTTTGTCCCAACCAAAAGAGAGCGATGACTGGCGTCAAACGTCTATTTGCATATCTTCCTGAAGCTAGAAGGCAAGTGTGTAAGGTTATCATGGATAGAGGGAGTTGCATTAATGCAATCTCCACCAACGTCGTCACCCGCCTTGGTTTGGCACTCGTGGATCACCCCAGTCCTTATAGAGTATCGTGGGCAGATGCCTCGTCCATTCTCATCCACGCCAAATGCTTAGTTCCTCTTTTCACTCGTATCAAGATCAAATTTGGTGTGATGTGCTGCCCATGGAGGTCGACAACATCATTTTGGGCAACTTTAGTTATTTGATTAGGATGTTACTCTTTATTGTCGATTCAATTTGTTTTCCTTTGAGCACAATGGCAAAAGGATCAGTTTGAATCCTTCCCAGCCCAGGATGACCACCAAGAAGGAAACCCTAGAGCAGAAGAAGTCCATTGAACGAAAGGAATCCCCTGAAATTAAGAAGCTCCATCTGATTAATGTTAGGGGATTTGAGAGAGAGCTTGAGGTAGACTCCCCGATTTGGGCCTTGGTTGTTTGGGTGGTGGTTGAGGACTCCCCTAGTGCGCACCCCGGCGAGGTAGCCACCCTCCTAAGTGAGTTTTGGGGCATCTTCCCTAATGAGCTTTCAGATGGTTTACCTCTCATATGTGGCATCCAATATTCTATCGTTTTGGTCCTGGGAGTGACTCTCCCTAACCTACCACAATATCTTATGAACCCCATTGAGCGTGATGGACTGCAAAGGTAGGTAGATGAGCACATTATGAAGGGATCAATGAGAGAAAGTATGGGCCCTTGCGTCGTTCTCGCACTTTTGGCTAAAAAAAGATGGTATTTGGAGAATGTGCATGGATAGCCACACAATCAATAAGATCACTGTGAAGTACCACTTTCTAATTCTTTGGTTGGATGACATGTTGGACATGTTGGATGACATATTCTCTAAGATTGATATGATGAATGACTATCATCAAGCCTGCATTGGATTGGGAGATTAGAAGATTAGACGACTTTCAAGATGAAGGATGGGCTATATGAGTGGTCGGTGATGTCCTTTTGGCTCTCCAACCCCCGTGGTACATTCATGAGGCTGATGACTCAAGTACTACGACCTCTCATTGGAATATTCGTAGTCGTGTACTTTGATGACATCCTTATAAGCAAGACTAGGGAGGATCACCCAGAGCACCTTCATCATGTGTGTCTCACCCGTCGGAGAGAGAACTGTTTTGCCAATCTCAAGAAGTGTGCCTTCATGATAGACTGCATCATTTTCTTGGGATTTGTAGTTTGTAGTCTCATTAGAGGCTGCTTCAACTGACCTTGAAAAGGTCAAGGCAATCGTGGATTGGTCGGAGTCCAGGAGCATCCATGATGTTTGCAATTTCCACGGTTTAGCGACCTTCTACCATCAATTTATTCGGGGTTTCAGCACGATTGTGGTTCCCATCACAGACTCCATCAAGGAGGGAGCTTTTGAGTGGACCAAGATGGCTGGTAGAGTCTTTCGGGACATCAAGGAGAAGATGACTCAAGCACCTGTGCTACATATTCTTGATTTTTCTAAGGTGTTTGAGGTGGCATGTGATGTCTCTAGTGTAGGGATTGGATGTGTTTTGACTTAGGAAGGTCAACCAATCGCATTTTTTAGCAAGAAGCTTAGTGAGTCCAAGTTGAGGTACTTCATTTATGATTGAGAATTTTATGCGGTAGTGCAAGTTTTGGGGTATTGGTGACATTATTTGTTGTCGTAGGAGTTTGTCCTCAACTCAGATCATGAGGCCCTTCGATTTCTCAACTCCCAAAGGAAGGTGAACCCTCGAGATGGTTGATGGGTTGAATTCCTTCAGTCTTATACCTTTGTGTTGAAGCACAAGGCGGGGGTCGAGAATAGAGCAGCTGACGCCCTTAGTCGTAGAGTGTCCCTACTATCCGCGATGAGCATTGAAGTGATTGGATTTCGAGAAGATATATGCCACTTTGAGGGTTGGTCCCACATGAGAGTTTGCTGATTACGTCCTCTAGGACGGTTATCTGTTCAAAGACCGTCGATTGTGCATCCCATGGACTTTTGTAAGGGATTTTCTTGTGTGGGAGCTGCACGCGGGAGGCTTAGTAGGTCATTTTGGATGCAACAACACGATTGAGGCCGTTGAAGATCAGTTCTATTGGCTAAGCCTCAAGCGCTATGTGGCACAGATCGTTGCTCAGTGCCGTACATGCGCTAGGGCGAACCAAGGGAAGGAAAACACTGGTCTATATACCCCTCCTTGTGTCTGACTGTCCTTGGCATGATGCATGGATTTTGTGTTGGGCATGTCTTGAACTGTTCGAAAACATGACTCCATCTTGGTAGTTAGTGGTGGATTGCTTCTCCAAAATGGCCCATTTCATTCCTTTTCCCAAGATCTCAGATGCTTGTAAGGTAGTTTGCTTGTACTTTGATGAGGTAGTCAAGGTTCATAGGCTTCCAAAATTCATTGTCTGACGGAATGTGCGCTTCACGAGTTATTTGTGGAAGACTCTTTAGCCCATGTTGGGTATTAAGCTCAAATTTTCTTCTTCATGTCACTCACAAATTGACGCCCAGACAGAAGTGGTTAACAGGAGTCTTGGGAACCTACTGTGTTGCCTTGTCGGTGAGCATGGGAGGAATTGGGATTTGATTTTGTCTCGTGTTGAGTTTGCTTATAATAATTCGGTCAAAGAACCATAGGATTGAGTATGTTTAAAGTTGTTTACGGTTACAAATCTAGGAAGCCTGTAGATCTCATCCCCTTGCCATTGCATGCTAGAGTTTCTGAGTTAGTTGAGTCATTTACAAATCATGCCAGAGTTTGCATGAAAGCATCAGTTAGCGCATTGCAAACAACAATAAAACATACAATCGTTTGGTAGATGCTTGTTGAACCCCACAATGGTCATGTTATAAGTTTTTGATTAAATTTCAGAACTAAGAAATTTAAACAATTTCGATCCTCTTGACGGCACGAAGTGATGTTTTCCACGACTGTCGCACATGGATTAAGTTCAAATGCCCTTGGTATCCCACCGGGAAACATTTGATACAAGAGGACTGCGTGCCTTAGCATGCTATCATTTCATCAAACACCTGAAATAGCTCCCCTAAATGACAACATCGGGTGATTTAAATCGCAGCGTTACAGTGGGTTTGAGTTCAAGTGCCCTCGGCTTCCCATTGGGTGAAGTCTTACACACAAAATTAGTGTGTTTGTACGTGCAAAAGTTTCGTCAAACACAGCGGGCGGTGTTAACTTCACACATCTACGTGAAAGGAACTTACACAAATGGCCGTCCCGGGCGACCTAGAAGTGTTTCCAAGGTGTCACAAAGGGTAAATTTTCACCCCAGCACCAAGGACAGTAGTACAAGAGTCCAAGAAAGCCAAGACAAAAATAACCGAAGTCACGTGCCGTCAAGCCAGCAAAAAATTCCATGCAAGACTATTGGAAAAGGACGAGTGTGGTGGCTTTTATAGTTTTTTAATGGGGGACCGCCCTCTCTCTTCTCTTCTCTTTTGCTGCGCCAGGAAGCAACCCTGTGGGTGGCACGTCCGAGTTTGCAAACTCGAAGGTGCCCACCTCCGGGCCCTCTCCCTCTCTGTTGTGCGGTGCGAGCAAAATAAAGGAAGACAGCAACAAAAAAGGAGGAAAGGAAGAGGAAGACCTGGAGATGGTTCCTTTGGGTCTGCAAACCTGGAGATGGGCGGGTCTTCCTCCGGGTCTGCAAACTTGGCGGTGCCCACCTCCCTGTTTTCTCTTCGCTGCGGTCTGAAAAGAAAAAAAGAGGAACAGATAAGGCCGTCAACTATCACGGTCACAGCATATGATAATAGCAAAAGGCCGCCACATGGAATGATTTCCCTTAATGTTGAACTAGGTCCTGTTGCCGTCCATACAGAGTTTCACATCCTAGACATGGATCCCACATTCAAGGGCATATTGGGTCGTCCTTACATAGAGGCATTGAACGCCGTACCTTAGTTGGGTTAATGGTAATTTTTACCCCTCAGTGGTCCCGTGGAGGGAGACGCCTGAGGCTGCCGAGGTATCTCTATTTTTAACCCCATTATGTATGTTTATTTTGTTTGTTTTATTTTTTTTTTGAATTCAGGGATCATCGTCAATAGCGTGTTGCTATTGAGGGACGTGGCTGAAAGCCGGGGAAGGTAGATGATCAGGCATGGCCCCTACCCTTACCAAGGGTTCTTATGGGTCACAGGATCATGGGACTGGGGGCCATACTACTATGGCTAGACACAACTGGGGTTCTGGGTTACAAGGGTATGGAGTACTAGAGCATGTAAAGACGGGGTTTTGGGATGTAAAGAGACTGGGCTTGGCTGGAACAACGACTGGAATGTAACATAGGAGCTGGCACTTGCCAGAAGTTGGGGAAAGTGATACAAGGGATAACTGGGGAGTGTGAAGCCGATGGTCTGGAGATGTGAGTTGATCAAGAACTAAGACGGGAGAGTCCCGCGGCCTATTGAGGAGTAGGTGAAGACCACCCTAACTGGTGAGGGAGGAGAGATTTTCTCGTTATCGACTCTAGCGCCCTTTTGGATTTTCACTGGAGCCGACCCCCTTTAGCTTTTTCTGAGGTGCCCTTGCGGGTTTTCGCGCTGAGGGGTTTCCCAATTTTGCCTGAGACACCCTCCCGGATCTTTACCTCAGCCAGGTTGTGGCCTTTTTGCCCCCTATCGTCTCCTTGCAATGGGGACGACTAGGTCTACCAGGGTATCTCTATTTTTCACCCCATTTTAATTTTTTTTCTTTTTTACTTACCTGGTAGCCTAATGGCTGAGCTGTAGTTGGTGCAGAGGCATCCTTGCTCCCGTTGTGGCAAGGCCGAAGGTGGGAAGACTGGCTCCCGAAAATATCTGATAACAATTCTCAGGGGGCTTGGAGGGCCCTGTTGCTTGACTAGAGAGAGGAGCTGGAAGTGGTGACTGGTTCGGTCTTTTGCGAGAGAAGATCGGTTCCTCCAGTTGCGGCTAGGAGTGCGCCTTAGTCTTGGTTGCGCAGAATCTCATGTTCAGGTGCATAATATAGCTTGATGTGCTTGCCATTGAGAGGGGGAAAGGGCTTGTGACCCTTGTGGTCTACGACTGCGTAGGCCCTAACCTTATAGGCATCGCGGATGATATACGGGCCTCACCAATTTGGCTGAAGTTTACTGCTGGAGTGGTCGGCCATGACTTCCCATTCCTTAATCATGATGAGGTCACTTGGCTTGAAGGCTCATTGCTTGACAAGCTTGCCATAGGCTCGCGCCATGCCCGCCTGATATACCTGCAAGTGTTTGTAGGTTTCGAGCCGTTTGCCTTCTAGATCGGTGAGCTCTTCCAGCCTTCTGTGGTATTCATTTTCATCAGAGCCGGCCAGACCGGTATGTACCGCCATGTAGTATGATGCCAACAGGATCTCAATGGGGATGACAGCTTCAGCTCCGTAGATGAGGGAGAACGGCAAACACCCCGTGGGTGTTTTGTAGATCGTTCGGTAGGCCCATAATGCCTCGAAGACCTTTTCACCCCAGTCACATTTTTTATGGCTAACGATCTTGACCAGGAGCTTACAGAGGGTCTTGCTAAAGGCTTCTGCCAAGCCATTGGCCTACAGATTGTAGACTGAGGAGGTTCTCTAGTCAATGTGAAACTTGGCCGCCAGCTAGTATACGGCCTTGTTCTTGAAGGGTGTTCCGTTGTCAAAAATTATGCGGCTGGGAGTACCAAAGCGTTAAATGATATTATGGTGGACAAATCTGGCGACCACCTCACCGATGACTTCTCGCAGGGGAAGGGCCTCCGCCAGCGGGAGAAGTAGTCGGTGGCAGCCAGGATGTACCTGTGCCCCTTGAATGATGGCAGAAAAGGCCCCGCAACGTCTGTAATGACCAAGAGATCCAGATACTGATATACCGATAACATCGATACACTGATACCAAGAACTGGGGAAGCCACCCAAGTGGCTGGTGAGGCCCCTGAAGGATTGGAAGGGTTTTGTCGAGGGGTTGCATAACGAATTAGAATGGCACGTGTGCAGAATTAATTAATACAAAAAAATTATAGTGCGGAGGTAAATTAAATATATCAGAGTGATAAAAATATATACAGTAGTCCAGAGTCACAAATACACAAGTCCAACAACTAAACACTAGTCCAAAAGTACAACTACTCGGGGCATACCCCGGACAAAAGTACAAAAGGACCACCGCACTACTGCTGGCAGACTAAGACCGGTCTCCAAAAGCACGGGAACCACCGGCGGATGGCTGCGGCTGCTCACCTGAAAGGAGAAAGGGTGAGTCACAGCCAATCTAAGCTCTGTTATATTTCTGGGTGGGGGAAGCTCTCTGATGGCCTTGATTTTGTCAGGATCTATCTCTATTCCTTGATACCTGGCGATGAAGCCTAGGAACTTGCCGTTGGAGACGCCGAAGGCGCACTTCATCGGGTTGATCTTGAGCTGGTATTGTCAAAGTCTCTCAAAGACCCGACGCAAATCAGCTAGGTGATTATCCCGCCTCTTAGACTTGACAACCAAGTCATCGACGTAGCACTCGACAACGTCGTGTAGTATCTCGTCGAAGATTTTGGTCATTGCCCGTTGATACGGGGCGCCGACGTTCTTCAAGCCAAATGGCATCCTCTTACAATTGAAGATCCCTTTTGGGGACCTGAAGGCCGTATGGTCCTTATCCTTGATGGACATGCGGATCTGGTTATAGCCCAACGGCCCGTCCATGAAAGACAAGGCTTCATGACCAGTGGCCACGTCCACCATTGTCTCAATGTTGGGGACAGGGAAGTTGTCCTTTGGGCACGCCTTGTTCAAATCCCGAAAGTCGATGCAGACCCAGACTTGGCCATTCTTCTTTTTGACCGGGACTATGTTAGCGAGCCACACAGGATACATACATGGCTCTATGAAGTCCACGTCTAGCATTTTGTCGACTTCGGCGTTGACATTGACTTCCAACTCATGGCGCATGCACCTCTGGACTTGTTTGACTGGCTTAACTGTCGGAAGTATACCCAGTTCATGTTCTGCCACAGAGAGATCGAGACCTGGCATCTCCTTATACGTCCAGGCAAAACAATCTCTGAATTCATCCAAGAGTTGCCTGTACGCCTGTCTTTCCTCTCCACTTAGGAGGGCACTTACAAAAGTGGGCCGATAGTCATGCTGAGTGCCGAGATTAATCTCTATTAGCTCATCGACGGTTGCCTGGCCGCCGTCTTCTAGTTCCGGGGGGGCTGGCCAGAGGTCGACGAAGTCTTCATCTTCATTAGTACCAACCTCGTAAACCTCGAACTCCGCAGGATTTGCTTGTTCCCAGGTAGAACTCGAGGGCGCTTCCTCCGCTTGCGGTCCTCCAGCAGGCGTCAACAGAGGAGATGCCACGGCATGCTCGGCCTCGTGATGGAGCTCTTCGGCTATGGGCTCCTTATGGGTCTCCTCACAAGGGGGAGGTAGGAGTCCTATGGCATTAACAGCATAATGAACTTGAAAGCCCGGCTCCTGCTCATAGCCCAACCCCCGAGTATCTTTGCGAGAGAATGGCGATTTCCCCTTGACTTGTAGAGGATTCCAGAGGTTGGAGAAGTACGCCTTCTGTGCAGGGTTCTGCAATTGCGGAATTCCTTGCTTCACGCACACGCGCTCAAGTCGCTCGGGCATATGATCCATCTCCTGGATTGGCTCCTGTGCTTCATTAGCAGGTGCATCCCACCCAAAGTCGTCCTCCGGCGGACTTGGTGGGATTAAATCTCCTTTGTAGAAGACGATTGGCCTGGCTGGCTGGCCATCCTTGCCTCGACCCTTGCGCTTATAAGAGACTATGAAGGTCTTCAATTCCTCCACGCTATGTTCCTCCCTTACAAAGGGAAGCTGGATGCACTTTGGAGGCAGGGGGACACTCTGGTCAATGGTTTGACTGATGAGATTGGCCTCAAAATCCACCTTGCGCCTTTCTGCTTCAGCGGGCTTTGAACCAGGCTTGAGGCTCAACTGTTGAAGCTTTAACATCTCGCGGTTAACTGTGAAGAGTTGACCCTCCTCAGGCTCGGCTTCAACCTTTTGCTTCCCCTTGTCTTTGACTCTGTCGGGGATTGTTATAGTGGGCTCCCCAAAATACAAGGAGGCGTCTGCCAAATGACATTCATTAGGGTGGAAAGGAGCTTGGTCCGCAAAAATGGTATACTGCTCTCCCCCTTTGGAATATTTAAGACACTAGTGCAGGGTCGAAGGAATGACGTAATTTTCATGCAACCAAGGTCTTCCCAATAACACCTTATAAGATATGTCGGCGTTGATAATATAGAATGTCACTTCGGTGGTGAAGTCACCCATGACAAGTTTCACCTCGACCCGACTGAGGGCTTCTTCGGAGTCCTGGTTGAACCCCGAAATCGTGACGGCGCTGACTTTCTGCAAATAGGGCGCCAAATAAAGAGACTTGAACGTCTTCAAGGGCATGATGTTCACTGCCGCACCTGCATCGACCAAGATTCGGTTCACCTCATGGCCATTGATCGTCCCTTTCATGTATAAGGGGTGATTATGACAAGGGAAGGCCAGCAGCATGTCCTTGTCGGAGAAAATAATATTGGCCGCCAGAGCTTCATATGCTTGGGCCTGCAGTTCCGCTACATGGGGTTCAAGATTCGGACTATCGGACCTTTCACGATATTCAGATCTCGGGTCATTACATTTGGTATCAGAGCATGGTTGTGGGAATACATAAGAATCATAAATAATTACAGTGGTCAACTAGTCCACAATAATGATGTATAGTCGGCACTGGCTTAGGGCACCGCATGTTTTATTAACTTCATCATTTTTCGTGTCTTCTGTCTGTTACATCAGGACGAGCATGGCGCCAAGGTGGAGGACTCACTCTCAGCAGGGACAGTCGACAGAGATTCAAGATGAGCTGGAAGAGCTGAGCAAAGTGCCACTAGTTGCCACTGAGGTAGGGGATGCAGCGAGAGTTCCTGGGGCAGAGGATTTCTTTCGGGGCATGGTTCAGTTCATGACTCAGCAGTTCGACGGAGATGCTGGTGAGGGCTCGTCATCCAAGGGTGGGCTTGGTCGTGCAGTGAGGGACCTTTTGTAGTTCCATCCACCCTACTTTGGTGGCCAACCAGACCCAGATGTGGCTAGAGACTGGCTTGATGAGATGGAGAGAGTGTTCAGCTCTATGAACTGCACCGAGGAGGATAAAGTGATGTTGGCTTGTAACTAGTTACAGGGTATGTCTCGAGCTTGGTGGTCTTCAGAGTGGAAGATGTCCTTTCTGTCTTGTCCACTTCAGTAGATCGTGTGGAAGAACTTCGTCAAGGTCTTCGAGCGTGCTTATTGCCCATCCTATGTAGGTACGCAGAAGATGCGTCAGTTTCTGGAGCTGGTTCAGGGTGACATGTCAGTGTTGCAGTACAGGGATTGGTTTGTGGAGTCAGGTCATTATGCTCCCCATATCATGGAGATTGAGGAGCTGAAGACCGAGCAGTTTGTCCAGGGTTTGAGGCAGGAGTTGAGGCACCATCTAATAGCGAATGCTGCCACTGATTTGGAGACGGCTTCTCGCGTAGCGGCATCATTGGAGCTGGATATGCAGAGGACTCAAGGACAGGTTGGCTAGGGGCAATCCCAGTCAGGCCATAGCCAGCAGACGGCTACTCAGCAGCAGAGCACCTTTCAGCACTCCGCGGGTAGTTCTGGAGCTCCGACTCCGACGGCGTCAGCGGTAGGATCTGCATCTTTGGGCTCTAAGATCAAGAAGTTCTTCAGGAAGGGTTTTGGTAAGAAGCGCAAGGAGAGCAGAGATCAGAGGCAGGCATCTTCAGTTAGTGTTCAATAGTCGATGCCTTATCAGTGTTAGGGATCTGTTGGTGGTTCTCGAGGGTCGTGTCCCCGGTGTGGCGAGTCGTATCCATGTAGATAGTGCACGGTGCTAGTGATTTGTTTCAGATGTGACCAGGCAGGGCACATGGCACATGACTATCCTCAGAGGTCGTGTTAGCCACCCCAGTACCCTTAGCAACAGTAGCAGTACCCACACCAGCAGTTCCAGTAGTAGGGTTAGTATCCGCCACTACCAAGGTCAGTGAGTGTGGGTAGGCAAAGGTCTCGGCAAGATTGCACACATGACCAGGCAGAGGCAGAGTCGTCACAGCTTGTGGAAGGTATTGTTATGATTTTGAGTTGTGCAGCGCCAGTTTTGTTTGATTCTGGCACGTCACATTCATTTATATCGGAGGATTTCACGTTGAGTGTTGAGGACCCAGTATCCCAGATGTCGTGTGATTTGATAGTGGAGTTGCCTTCTGGTGATTTCATGTTCACCCCGTATTGTTTCGAGAAGGTTCCAGTGTGGATTAAGGGGTGGAACTTGCCAGGCAGGCTTAATGCGTTGCACCTTTGGGATTATGATGTGATTTTGGGCGTAGATTGGCTCGAGGCCCATGGGGCGATGGTGGATTATAGAACGAAAATGGTCTATTTTTAGCTTCCCCATAGACCCGCGTTCTACTTCCAAGGTATCCAATCTACCTCTCGATTCCTTATTTTCGCTATTAGAGCCCATCGATTGGTTGATTCTGGTTGTCAGGGTTTTCTCGCTTCTGTGGTCTCGATAGACCAGCAATGTCCAGATGTGGAGGACATTCCGGTGGTGTGCGAGTTTCTTGATATTTTTCTCGAGGATTTGCTTGGATTACCTCCGTAATGGGAAATTGAGTTTGTGATCGAGGTCGTGCCTGGTACAGGACCTTTGGCGAAGGCTCCTTATCATATGGCTCTCGCTAAGTTGAGGGAATTGAGGGCGTAGTTGTAGGAGTTGCTCACCAAGGGGTATATTCGTCCTAGCTTTTTCCCTTGGGGTGTGCCGGTGTTGTTTGTAAAGAAGAAGGATGGTAGTCTAAGGTTGTGTATTGACTACCAGCAGTTGAATGAGGTGACCATTAAGAACAAGTATCCGTTGTCGCAGATTGGTGATTGCTCCGTCGGCCGCCGGAGAAGAGAGGGGAGAAAGAGAGGTGAGAGAGTGAGAAAGAGAGAATGGGGAGAGAGAGAGAGTTAAAAGGTTATATATAGGAAAATCTGAAAAATATTAAAAATTTAAAAAAATATGAAAAAATTACCTCTGCGATCATCGGAAGACGCACAACGCAGTGGTACTGTTCTGGAGTCAGAGAATGCACCGGTTCACCCTGCACAATGTTCCGAAGGCTCGACCTACAAAAACACGCGGAAACTACTAAACTCAATCCGGGGCCCACGAAAATAATCTAAAAAAAATTATCAAAAAAAATCTAGGGCATTACAGACGGCGCGAGGACGTGGGTGACGGCGGGACGATCCCGGCGGCGTGCGGTGAGCGTGGGAAGCTTGGGGCAATGAGATTCTAACGGTGATCTTCGTGGGTTCGAGCTTGGATCGACGCGCCTCGATGCGGTTCGAAGGTAGGGTGATAATCCCTAGCTCATTGCCTTTCCATTCTCATGGTTTGTAGGCTGAGGCAAGGCCGTGAGAGGGTGATATCGTGTCGGGAAGGGAAAATCATGTCGCGGGGAGAGTTCACCCGATCCGCCGTTTTACGCCCCGATTCTGTGTTTCAAGGGCGTAGAAGCATGCTAGGGGGTTTGGGGGTTGATTTTCTTGCGTTCCCCTCTCTGTGGGGCCTATATGGGGACGAAAATGGAGTTTTTCGACCAGTTCACCATTTTCGCACCGGCGAGAGATAAACGGTGGAACCATGGACTGTTTATCCCTTGTGCGGCCCTTGCGTGACCGCCCTTCTGCTTGGCGCACAGTGGGCACCCTTTGTGCGGCCAAGGCTTGACCGCCCAATGGCTTGGCGCGCAATGGGTATGTGCGGCCAGTCATGGGACCGCACATCCTATGAGCGGCCCCAAGGAACTCGCCCTTCTCGTGAGTTTTGACCATTGCACAGTGCACTGGGGTGGGCGGCCAGGGTCTGGATGCATGACCCTTCATGCGGCCAGGGGCAGGCCGCACGTCACCTGGTGCCATTGGCAGTGGTGCGGCCAGAGTTGGACCGCACATGCCTTGTGCGGTGGGGTCCTAGCCGCTCGTCCCCCATGCGGCTAGGGGCTAGCCGCACATGTGTTTCACCATTGGAGGATGTACGGCCGTGTTAGACCATACATCCCCTTGGTGCGGCTGAGAGTCACTTGTCCTTCAGTGGTGCTGTTAGGATCAGGCCGCTCATGTTCCGTCTGGGCCTGGAGAAGGATGGTCTGTGGATGGCCATATATCCCTTGGTGCGGTCCCTGTTCGACTGCATGTCCCTGAGTGGCCCAGAGTGGACCGTTTAAGGGTACCAGCTTGACCGGTGTTTTGATCTTGGCCGATTCGAGTCTCAGGTGCGTGGACCTCGATCTGCGTATTGACCCGTGGTGTGACAGATGCTGGGCATCGTGTCGAGGTCAGGTGTTGTGCTACTGTGTAGTCCCGGGAGGTGTTGTTTAAGGCTCGTGTCACCGTGTGATAGTGCTGGTACGAGGAGTGTTCCTTGTACTGTCGGCTGTGACGTTGCTTTCCGTGGCTTGAGAGTCTACTCCTTCAGTGATCCTCCACTAGTCGTAGCCTTCGGTACGCGTGTACTGGCCCACTAGGGAGTGGTGGAGGGGCTACCCTGAGGATGGTTTTTAGACTGGTTTCCATCGGGCCCCACGTCGTCGGCCAGAGTCCAACTAAGGGGAAAATCAGTTAGAGGCCAGACCTAGGACGCATGGTCTGTGTTTGCACACGTGGTTGGGGGCAGTTGGACATGCGTCAACGGGCGTGACCCTAGCTAGTCACTCGCTTTGTGGTTACTTGAGTGTGTCTGCGTCTCGCGCCCGAGGCGTTGTAGCTAGACACTTGTGATGCGGTGTAAGATGTCAGCGGACGCATCCGGTCATTCTTCTAGGGGGAGGTACTCCTGTTCTGGACAGAGAGCATCTGTCTGTTTTGGTCATGTTGACCGTTGGGTTCCGGCTGTGTTGCCGTGGCCCATGTGTGTGGGTTTTCATGCCGAGAGACCAGTGTTGGAGTTGTGGGTACTCCTGTCACATGAGACGTGACTCCCTGTGTTTTGGGTTCTATTTCCCGTCTGCGAGACATGGCCTCTAGACCGTTCCAGTGTGTTTTCCTGAGGTTGTGGCCTGAGGTGCTTGGTGGAGTCACCGAGACATCGTTGTGCCTGTGTGGGACTGTGTGGTCCATTAGTCGTGCCTGTGTGGGCTGACTTCCATGGCAGGGTTGTTGGGAGTGTTTCCTCGGTAGGTCTGGTGTTAGAGTGGTCTGGTTCCTAATTGAGAGGTCAGGTCCTTTCCGTAATGAATAAATAAAACATTGCAAATTCATTAAATAGTTAAGGCCACAAATGGTCTAAAGAAGAACCGCTAAAGAATCACTAACGGTCTATAAATGGACTGCTAACGTACATTGGTTCACATCCTTCGAGTAAGATAACTCAGATCACAAATGATCTAAGATGGGATCACCAAAAGGAACTTAACAATCTGAGGATAGACCGCCACATTTCCTGGGTGTTTAAAAATGAAAATGTTCGTCCGTTCCCTCATTACGCATCCATAAAAACACACGCCCAAACTGAGCCTTCTCTAGTGATTTTGGCGACTAGTCCGGTGATTGCTCACCGGCGACCACCGCGGCCTACACCCACCTCCACTGAGATGGTATAGAGGAGGGCCATCCGCCACCTCCAACGGCAACTAGAGGAGGACGAAGGGGCTCCGGTGGCAGCGAGCCCACCCGAGGGAGAGCACCGTCCGACGGCCCAAATGAGGAGGAAGCTCCTCCCGCGGTCTTGGAAGGTCCTGAAGGAGGTGGAGAGGATGGAGAGGAAGCCCAGGTGGCCAAGGAAGCGCCGGCTCCAGCGGCCAGAGACTGGAAGTCCAAGGTAGGCTGTGACCCCAAAAACCCCATTTTTATTCTTTTTTGATCATGCATGTGTGAAAAATGGAGGGGAAATGTATCTGGGGACCCATAAAACTACTGTAGGGGCCTTATTGGCCATTTCCAAGGCTTGGGTAGACAAAGAAGACATCGTCCATTCGCTGGGTGCTTAGCAGTCGTTTCAGTGACCGCTAGGCGTCCAAGTGGTCCAAAATATGGCCGCTAAGGAACTCACATGGTCCATAATAGGACCACCAGGGAATCAAAGCACATGCACATTCTTCTTCTTTTCCCCTATTTCTTTTGAATGTAATGCAATGTATCATGTTTTGAAATGACTGACTCTATGTTTTACATGTGTGCAGGGGAAGAGACACACTCGGATCTCTTGGTTGCAAGTCCGGGCAGTATACCAAGCTTTACTAGATTATCAGAGGGAGAGATTAGCAGCCATGGGCTTCGGGGAACTATTGAGCATTGAGGTGATGAGGATCGATACAGCTCTGCTCCACGCTCTTCACGAGAGATGGGACCCAGTCAGCAGAGCATTCATCTTCCCGTGGGGCCACATGATCCCCACGCTCGAAGACATAGCGAGGATCACTGGATTGCGGATCCATGGAGCACCGATGACGGGCTGGACTTACGCAGATTATTGCGAGATGGTGCAGGAGCTGCTTGGATTAGACCTGATGAGGCTGGGGCACCATTCCTCGATGCTGGGACGAGCCGAACTCCAGGAGAGCCTGGGGCTGAGGGGAGCAGCAATATCTGTAGGAGAGCTTCCAGAGGTGCACATCAGGAGAGTGATAGACCAGGCTCGACAAAGAGTGTCGGCAGAGCCAGGGCCAGAGGGAGACATGATCCTATGACGCTTCTTGATGTTGCTGTTCGAGAAGCTTCTTTTTACGACCAGGGCGGATGGAGTGAGTTACTGGCTCCTCTCACTACTGAGGGACCTGGGTGGGGTAGGAGAGTACGCCTGGGGAGCAGCAGTCTTGGCGTTCCTCTTCGACTCGCTGAGCACCACTGATCGGCATACCATGCTAGGTGGCTTCTCGCCATTCCTATAGGTAAACATGCTAGACTCTAAATGCTTATCTATATGCTTATGATTACTATATGCTTGCTATATGTTGACATTTAACTAATGCAGGTTTGGAGCTACCTATACCTCCCTGGCATCGGTTGAGGGAAGGAGGTACACCCTAAGCATATCCCCATCGCGAGACGGTGGGTGGTGGCTCGGGATATGGGATCAATCCGGCGCCTAGTGCGGGCGATTTAGGACGATATAGACACATTCCCTTACGGCTTGGGAAGCTTCTAAACTCAACCTTCTCTTATGCACCTAAATGTTCATTAAATGCTTACCTATATGCTGACACTTGACTTGATTGCCTTTTTCAGGTACGCTGGACACCCTATCGTGATAAGGGTCACGAGGGGCAGCCCTGGGTAGAGGTGGCCCAGGCGTATGCTAGACGAGAGATCTGGATACACTGCTTAAACATCATCGAGCCTCTCCATCATCAATTGATCATGAGGATGAGAGGACTGCACCAGTAGGAGTTGGAGTTTCCCACTCGAGATGATGAGCGCTTCGGGCGGTCCTCGAAGGGACTCAGTGGTGACATCGACTGGGCCACTCGAGTGTTCGACTAGATTCGAGACTGGACCCAGAGAGGTTGGGAGGTGAAGGCTCGAGCGACCAGCGATGAGGCCTACTTGAAGGCCTACGGCCAGAGCTACGATGAAAAATGAAAGAAGAGGTCGATAAGCTCCATAAGGCTAGATTTGTTAGAGTCGTCCTCTATCCTAACTGGGTGGCAAATATCCTCCCGGTTATCAAGAAAGATGAAAAGGTTAGAATTTGCATAGATTTCAGGGACCTAAACCGTGCGTGTCCTAAAGATAATTTTCCCCTCCCTCATATAGATGTTTTAATTGATAATACGGCAAGATACGAGACTCTCTCTTTTATGGATGGTTTTTTTGATTATAATCAGATCCGTTTGGCTGAGGAGAATCAAGAGAAGGCTTCATTTACCATACCGTGGGAACATACTGTTATGTGGTCATGCCCTTTGGACTCAAGAATGTCGAAGCCACCTATCAGAGGGCCATGATGGCTATTTTTCATGATATGATCCATATTTATATTGAGGTGTATACCGATGACCTGGCAGTAAAATCAAGGACGAGGATTGAACATTCTGGGGTTCTAGCCAAGGTTCTGCAAAGATCACGAGAATATCAATTAAAAATGAATCCCAAGAAATGTGTATTTATTTTTCGTTTGAAAAATTGTTGGGTTTCATTATTAGCAAGAGGGGTATTGAGATCGATCCCAACAAGGCGAGGGCAATAAGAGATATGCCTCCTCCCAAAAATTTGAAAGAAGTTCGAGGATTAATCGGGAGGTTGTAATTTATCCACCAATTTGTCTCCCAGCATTTACAAAGGTGTAGGCCATTTTATGAGCTTACTAAGCCGGGAGTTAAGTTTTATTGGGATGACAAGTGTCAGGCAGCTTTTGAAGGATTATCTATCAAATCCTCATGTCCTGAGGCCACCAATCCCAGGCAAACCGCTTGTTCTCTATATTTCTGTCCTGGATGACTCAGTAGGTGTTGTCCTGACACAAGCAGATGATGAAGGAAAGGAAAGGGTAGCCTACTACTTGTCAAAACTTCTCAACCCTTGTGAGCAGAAATATACAGCTCTGGAGAAGACCTGTGTAGCTTTAGTCTAGGTAGTTCAGAAATTGAAGCATTATTTCTTAGCTCATGAAGTTCATCTCATTGCTTGCATGAATCCCATTAAGTTTCTCCTCGAAAAGTCCATCCTCACTGATCGATTAGCACGATGACAAAGCTTCCTTTCCCAGTTTGACATCATCTACATTCAGCCAAAGGCGATTAAAGGCTATGCCATCGCAGAACATCTTGCTCATCATACCCTTCCATGATTTGATCCTGTTCACTTAGAGTTTTCAGATGAGGAATTGATGTCCGTTAATCAACCTTCAGATCCCATGTGGACGTTACATTTTGATGGAGCTTTGAATTCTCATGGTAGGGGGATCGGTATAGTTCTTTTAACACCTGAGGGTATCACCATTTCACTTGCCTCTCAGCTTGCCTTCCCTGTTACAAATAATATAGCTGAGTATGAGGCTCTTCTGGCCAGACTTTAGGCCACTCATCAATTTGGTGTCACCCAATTGCGAATCATCGGTGATAGTCAGCTTATTCTTCGCCAAGTGCTCACCAAATGCCATACACTCGATCCTAAGCTCAAACCCTACCAGGAACTTACTTCTGCTTATGCCAAGCTCTTTACTCAGTTGATCTTTGTCCATGTTCCTCGTAGTCAGAACATCTTAGCTGATGCCCTTGCTTCCTTGCTTCCCCCTTGATCTTTGTCCCTGAGCGGGACTTCCATTCTATTATAGTTTAGAAATGTCTCACTCCTGCTATTAAGGATCTTGCATTTCTTAGTGTTAAGGAGGAGTTGCTCAAGAAGATTAAGGACGGTGAAATCATTGAGAACAAGGAAGTCATGTTATTAGATTTAGAAAAAGAAATAGACAATGAGGAAAAACCATGGTATTATAAGATTGCCAAATATTGTCAAGATCAGTCTTATCCTGAAGAGGCCACAACAGAAGAAAAGAAAGCAATAAGGAGAGTCGTCCAAAGGTACACTCTAGTTAGAGGGGTGCTCTATAGAAGAGGTCTCACTGGTATTCTTCTCAAGTGCCTTGACGATGATGAATCATGGAAGGTCATGGAAGAGACACATTCAGGGGTTTGTGGGGGTCATGTCAATAGCCAGATGTTAGCTAAGAAAATTCTTAGGCTATGCTTCTATTGGCCCACCCTAGAAGAGGACTGCTCGATCTATGTTTGAAGGTGTGTTAAGTGCCAACTGCACACCGACAAAATCTATTCTCCTACTTCTTCACTCCATCCTATCTCTTCCCCCTGGCCTTTCTCCATGTGGGCATTTGATATCATCGGACCTCTTGGTGATGCAAACCTCCTCACGAAGTCAAAGTCATTCATACTCACGGCCACGGAGTACTTCACCAAGTGCCTCAACACCTTGGTGGAGAGGGATCTCGCATAACCTCTTCCTCCTCCCCACCCAGCTTCCACCACTGCTCTACTGACTTAGGCATCAGAGGGTTTTTCCCTAGGGAACTATCCTTGGGCCCCCTGATCTGTTTCCCTTCCTTGCAGGTCTCAACGCGGTGATCACTTGCTCCAGCTCAGGACCAACGTGAGATCGCCCCTCTTCATCAGGCTCCGTCTGTGGGAAACGATCAAAGAGCCAGTATGGTGTGAAAGAGTACGGGGAGGAGGTCCGCTGGTGATAAGGGCAAGGCCATAGGGGCGACGGGAGAGGCCCTCTCTCAGGGCACACAGAATCCCCCCTCCAACGCTAGCACCCCAGCCGACAAACCACATCTGCCCGCGACCGTGGGGCTACCACCCACTAGGAACGCCGACACTTTCCAAACCCTTAACGCCAAACTAGACATCCTCGTGGAGCTCCTAAGGACTCAGGTGGCTAGGGAGGAAAGATAGCGTGTCCCCCCAGCAAGCCCCCACCGCGGCGATGCGTCTCAACAAATCATCGGAGGCCACTTCACTCTCTAAGGGCTGTGGCTTATCCGTAATAGGTCAGGAGGACCTTCACAAGCCCCTCCTCCAGAGCAAGAGGCCTCCTTCACGCCAAGAAGGGTGAAACATGGGGGGCGCCATCTACGCCCGGAGACTGAAGTCCCTGAGGAAAATCAGGACAACCCACTAGTACGCCCTAATAGCCCTTCAGCGCTCCGACAACCATAGTTGTCCCTCCAACTGCGAGAGTTCAAGAGACACTTCGCAGAGCAGGAGCGCGCCCTACGGGTCTATTGTGCACGACAGGTCTATTGTGAATGAAGTCTATGCACATGCTTTGAACTAAGTCTGTGCAGATTTCTCTTGTGCACATGGAAGGTCCTTGCACATTTATCATATAGACACTAAAGGTCCGTGCATGTTTCACTGCTGCTCATATAAGGCACGTACAAACCAGGCTCATGGCATGTATAAGGTCTGTGCATCTTTTTTCCATCATGCACACACGAAGTCTGTGCATTGCTTTATATCTGACCTAGACTCACATGTGAATAGTTTTGAGTCCGTGCATGGTTGCTAATACACTCTTCTGAGTCCGTGCATATTTGCTGTGTGAGTATTTCAAGTCCGTGCATATATATTCAGACGATATATTGAGTCTTTGCACTTATGTCCTAATGCCATTTCAAACTCTGTGCATATTTCTTCCAGCACCCTAACAAAGTGCATGCAATTCTTATATTGACTAACTGTCTCATGCCAACTAAGTGCTTGACATTTTTACCTGGACTTTCATTAAAGGATTCAAAAGATCCAGGAGTACTACTCGTGATTGTTAAGAAGGGCACATGATCCAAGGTGTACCTTCCCTAACAGATGACTGCCACGTGGAAGCCACTGTGCCCAGATCTAGACACGTGGCTAAGAGCCTTCTAGAAACCTTCGGGCGGGAGTGTTCTCTCCACACACCCAATGCGTGAGCACGTGGGTCCCAGACTGAAATTATATATAAAGCCCCTCTCCTGAAAATTATATAGAAGATATATAGGAGAGAAGATCAGAGGGAGAGAAATGGCCAGAGAAAAGGAAGAAAGAGGAGCTCGTGAGATCAAGAGAAGAGATAGTAAGATCGAGGGTAGAATCTTTGAAGTTTTGTCCACTAGCACTTGGATCAAATCTAAGCCAGTTTGCTCCAGCGTGAGCGATATCCATCGGGTTTTATTACCAGCTTTCAGTCACTGAATTCCATAGTTCTTGTTTCCCATTTTCATCGTTATTCAAGCTGTTAGTTAGCAGAGTAAGCTGTATCGCTCAGCGGTTGTAGAGGATCGGTTCCTCTGGTCGGCTAAGCTTTATTGCCCAGTGATCCAAGCTATTTGTCAGTGGTAGGCATAAGCTATAATGTCCAGTGGTCAAAGCTATGAATCAGTGAATGTAGGCAAGCTGTGAAGCCCATCGGTTAAGTTGTGTATTAGCAGAAGCCACACTATGGTTAGAGTGTGGGGCAGACGTAGGTCTGCAGATCGAACCACCTAAAAATTCCTAGTGCTGTGACTTTGTTTATGTCTTGTGTGATTGTGCTCCAAATAATCTGAATGGCTTTTGCTTGAATGATTTACACAAGTTGATTAGGGTGTATACTCTTGTAGATAAAGTGTTTGACCAGAGTTCTAGCCCTATTTGCCTCACACGTATTTTAAAATTGGTCAAAAAGCTTTGAAGATCCATTCACCACCCCTTTGGATCTTCTGGTAACTCCTTCACGGTCCCTTCTCTTGGTATCAAACCATACCTCATTGGACTCGTTTAACCGTAAATATCAGATTTTTGAAAATTAGAAAAATTCCTAATTCCCTTTCTATTTAAACTCTTAACCCCCTCTCTCCTCCCTCATTTCTCACCTCTCTTTCTCTCTCTCATTCTCTCTCCTCTTTGGGTCTCTCGGCATGGGGTGCACACCGTTGTGGAGCTGGCCGAGGCGAGGACGCGATGGAGTGATCGGGACGCGGGATAGAGCGACAGTTTGAGCGTGGTATGGCGTGATCTCTCGGTGGATTCTGAGAAGGCATCGTTCGTATTCCTGGCAGTTTTTGGCATGGATTAGTCGCTTCGGCGCACGGTTTCTTCGGTGGAGGTAGGGAGATGGATCACCTACCATTTCTACACGTTTTTCCTGTAGTTTCACGTCGTTCGGTGCTAGAATGAGCGAGTTTGGGCTCGTTGTAGTTTTTTGATGTTCATAGACTTCGTCAAAAAATGGCGACGGTTCTATGATCAGTTAGTGTCAATGGACTTCCTGGAACGTCAGCGTTCCATAGTCACTGATTTCGTGTCAATTGGCGATCATTCGGGACCGTTAGGAGCCCGGGAAGTCCGGTTGCTCCATTTGGGTCAATTCTGTAGAATTATCTATTTCTCGCTATTTCTCAGCCGATCTAACTCCCGTTGGAGTCTATGTGTTGTGTTTGACAATCACTGTTGCATCCTCTTCATTTTGGAACGAACGGGGAGTGGAAAGGCCACGATCGGGCTGATCCCATGTTTTGCTCACCGTAACGCCTTCGCAGTTCAACGGCAATCGCTTAAGGTGCATGGGCGGCTAGTTTCGGACCATTTATCGTGTCTCAAATTCAGGTTGAGTGGTCAGTCGATAGACCGCTCTAGGGCTTGAGTGGCCAGGAGTGGTCCGCCCATCCCTCCACGAGCGGCTGGTCCTTAACCATTCATATTCTGTTGGGTTGAGCGGCCAGGTTCTACCCGCTTATCCCAGTTGACCTTTGGTCAATAGTTTCGTGTCAGTTCAGACAGGCGGTTTGGTCAAAACCATTCTGACCAACACTGTAGTAGGTCGGTTGGCTTGAGTGGCCAGTCCTTAACTGCTCTAGCCTTTGGGCGGCCCAGCCCTAACCGTTCATCCCTTTTAGTGTCTAGGGGTCAGTTCTTTTGAGCGGTTGGCCCCTAATTGTTCATCCCCCTTGAATGGTCCGTTATAGACCATTCATCCCTCTTTGAACGACTTCCATCTGAACCGTTCATCTCACCATGTGGCCTTCTTTTGACCGCCCAGTGAGTCTTGTCCGTCATCTCATCCGTTGGTCATGATGGCCTGTCTCGTGTCTGTCTGTCTTAGGTACGTGTCCTAGGGCGGTGTCTGAGTGTCGTTTCCCGACATTCTGATTTTCGTATATCTTAGCTTGATGCCCGTTGTCCCATGGATGTCTCTTGATATCCTATGAGGGCTATGACCATGATATAAGGTGGCCAGGAGTGTTCTTGTCGTGGGCAGTCTTCTATACTACTTTTAATGTCATTATCTAGTTCTGGTCAACCCGGTGTGACCCAGTGGTTGATAGGTGACCTTGTGTGTGTCTCGACGGTTCTATCCAGTTCGAGACATGGTTTTGGATGTCGTGAGGTATCGTCTTACCTCATTCTACGTATCCATGTGTGCTGAGGGTTCTTAATGTTCCCTCAAGTCTCCGTGAGTCATTTCTTACGGTGAGTCATTTTCTCTCACTTAGGATTAGACTGATTGGCGGCTTGTTCGCTTTGTACGACGATCTTGACTCCGAGTCATGAGACTCAAGGATCATTGTAGTTTCAGGTCAGTTGCCTTATCCTGAGTCTGTCGATAATTTCTTGTGCTGCCATTGGTGCTTCGTAGTACGTGCGATAGTGCTTCTTGCCTGTCTGTACTCTAGCACTCGTATTTTAGAGTCTGTGTCTCATGATCCTCCACTAGTCGTAGCCCTACGGAACGTTTCGGTGTGTTAGCCTTTATGGCTGGGCATTTCTCGATTTATGGTTTTTAAGCTAGTTCCGTGGGCTCCCGCGCTCGACAGTAGTGTCCTCGACCGTAGCGTCCTGCGGGGGGAGAATACTAGCTAGAGGCCTGGCTTAGGCGAGAGCCAGTGTGTGCACATGTGGTTAGGGACTTTGGACTTGCGCCGACGGGCATGACCCTGACTAGTCACTCGCGAATGTAGTTCTGTTCTGGTTCTGACAGTGTCTTGGTCTCGGTCATGCTTTTGGATGATAGGCAGACGAGCCACTTGTAGGCGCAGCATAAGACACCAAGGGACGCAGTTGGCTGTTCTTCTAGTGAGGGGAGTACTTCAGACACGTGACACGTGACTTCCGTGTGACTCTCATGTTAAATACCTTGAAAATAGGTGGATGCAACACCTGCCCATGGGAGAGAGAAACTGCAGCTCTATGAACTATAACGGTCAAAGACTGGCGCGCCACAACAGTGTAACGGCTGCACGATAAGCTGCCACAGAACTCCAACGCTCCTATTTAGAACCGTCACAAAACCCAGAAAAGGAACTTTGGGACTTAGATCTCCACGTCTTCCAGTTGGCCAGAAGACTTGGGCCTCGTGCTAAGAACCTGTGAAACCTGCAAAAGAGAGTAGAAACACAAAAGAACAACTCAGATTAGCCCTTTGAAGAAAAGGAGAGGTGAATACTAAGGAGGTTGATTTTTTAACCCCTCTGGGGCGTTTAAAAGATGGGAGGAGGTTTTAAAATGATGCAAAAGAGTGAAGAATGTGAGAGAGGAAGAGGGGAGATGCTAAGGATGCTTGAGAGGAAGAAAGAAGACTAAAGAGGATAATTGACTGAACTAAACCCTTGGAATCAATACTCCCTGGACTTAGGAGGCAGATGGATGTGGGAAGCAGTTCTCCTTGGTTGGTTCTAGCTCCAGGAAGTAGCAGCACTTCGACGCAAACTCCAGAAATCTCCTCCCTCAAGCCATGAAGCTAAGGGTTCTATTTACAGGCCCTCCAGTCCCTGGACAAGTTGGAGAGAATCTAGCTAGAAAGTAGGATGTTTCTTAGCAAACTCTCGTGGATAATACTTCCAAGAGTCTATAGAAACAAACAGAAGGTTCTAAGGATGAGATTTGAGGAAGAAATCATCATATCAAACTCTTAATCTGGCCACGGAGTAGCAGAGAAAGAGCAGTTCTGCTAGAACTCTCTGTCTGATGTAACGGCCTTACGTTAAACTGCCACATGTAACGCCCTAGTGATGGACCGCCACACTGTGTTATCCAATAGAAGATAAGATTTGAAAGTTGGAACGAGACTCTGCAAGGACGTGACTGCCGAATGTTGATGCATTAGAGACCTCTAACCGCCGCACGATAAACCGTCAGACCACCATTTGAAGAAAGAGATA
Source organism: Amorphophallus titanum (assembly GCA_024336825.1). Lineage (NCBI taxonomy): Eukaryota > Viridiplantae > Streptophyta > Magnoliopsida > Alismatales > Araceae > Amorphophallus > Amorphophallus titanum. The sequence goes on along the minus strand of JANBPO010000531.1, from coordinate 226,959 downwards.
AGCTTGAAGAAAGCCATTGCGTCTTTGGACTCTAGCGTAATATAACGGTCGATGGTAGGAGCATTAGACTTCTGTGACGCGCCATGAATGGGCCGCCAGAGACGCAAAGACGGAAGATAAGACGGAAGAAACCCAATAGGACTCCTCTATACCTGACGGTCCATATATAATCCGCCATATGAAATTAACGGTCCAACGATGAACCGCCAGAGCTACCGTCTCATCAAAAGGATAAGACGATGAGGAAGACGATGGCATAGGACTCTGGCGTTATCAAACGGTCTAAGAGAAGAGCGCCACACGTCAGTAAACGCACCAAGGAAAGACTGCTAGAGACAATAGAGTGGCAAATAAAATAAAGGTTTACTAAGCTTCATCGAGCGGACAGAAGGTGAGGAACAAGACCCAACCAAGGAGAAATGACCATGACATAAGCCTCAAAAACTGACCAAGAAGGCCCAGTAAGGGTGAACAACTTGGAGCATCATAAGGATGAATAAAGAGATGACTTAACTCATTGGTCATAAAATGAGTGTCAACAATGCTGAATTTCTCCTTTTTCTTACCTCGCCAATCAGACTTTCAACTCGGCTCCTCCACTTTGCCTTTGAGCTTGTCGACCTTCTCCAAGGTCCGTTCACATAAATGTGCCCATTGGACCATCTTTGCATAGGTCAAAATATTCTGTGGGCCAAGTTGCTAGATGAACATGGGTCGCAGCCCGTCCATAAAACGATTTGCTTTCAGAAGATCCGTGCTCACTAGATGCTGAGCATAAGGTGCTAGATGAGAGAACTGTAACTCATATTCTGCCACTGTCATCATGCCTTGACGTAGGGACGTAAATTCAGCTACCTTCCTCTCCTTAACATGTTCGGAGAAGTACTTGACTCAAAAAATAGTAAGAAATCCATCACATGTATGTGGTGCATCTGCAGGCGGTGCAGGAATAGCCTTCCACTAGGTACGAGCATCTTTATTCAACTGGAATGTGACGAGATGAACCTTTTCTTGGTCGATACACTGCATGATCTCGAATATACGGTTCATTTCACCTCTCCAATTTTCTACCTCATTGGGGTTCGAAAAACCTGAAAATCGCAGAGGGTTTAAACTCCAGAAGTTACGGTGTAGATCACCAGCTTTTGCCCTAGCGCCGTCTTGAGCCATATTTGGCAAAGCCTGAGTGAGACCCACAATAGTTTGTTACATTCCGCCCCAATCAACACGATGAGCCATTATAAGAATAAGGTACCTGAGAAGAGTAATAGATTTGTTAATTCTAATGGAATTGGCGGGGCTAATCCTAGAGAACCCACCCCCCTCTCTCTCCTCTTACCATCTCACTCTCTCTCTCTCCCATTCTCTCTCATTCTCTCACCCTTTCGGCTCCAGCTACAGATGGAGGTGACCGCGGGTGAGCTGATGACGCTGAGAGGGTGCTGAGATGCGTGCGAGTGTGACGAGCGGGGCGTGGCGTTGGCGCGATCCCGAACGGTGGATTCAAAGCTGGCGCTTGAGCTCGCGTTGTGGTTTTCAGCACGGTTTAGTCGCCACGGAGCTCGGTTTCTTCGGTGGAGGTAGGGAGATAGATCGCCACTTCGTTCTGCATATTTTCCCTGTCTCTGTGCGTGGTTTGGTGCCCTATCGAGTGAGAACGGGCCAGTTTAGGAAAAATCGTTATTTTTGGGGTTTGTAGGGTTCGCTGGAAAATGGTGACGGTTTGGAGTATAATTACTGTCAAAATGACCGTCAGGATGTCAGGATCCCGTACCCGCCTATTTCGTGTCGATCGGTTGTCATTTGGGACCGGTAGGAGTCTGGGAACCCCGGTGACCCGATTTGGGTAGATTTGTCGGAATCGCCCAATTTTCGTGATCGAATGTGTGCTTGTGCCATTTTTAGCTTCCAGATGTCTTCTGTGGTCGCGTGCGACTGTTTCCCCTGCGTTTCGGCGTGAATGGGGCGTGGAAAGGGCCGAATCGACCATTCCACTATTTTGCTCGCCAGTTTGGTGTAACGGTCATTCCAGTGACTGTCACATGTGTGATGGTCCCACGATAGATCGTTACACTCGTTGCTCGTTTCAGGTTCTTCGAGGATGGGTTGGTGTGACGGACCAGCATAGGACCGTCACACGACTGTAATGCGCCAATGGAGGTGCGTTATAGTCTGGTCATCCTCGAGGACTATGTCAATCACTTTTCGTTGATCGTGTCAGGTACTCCTCGTAGACTGTGTCGATCGGTTGGCCCTGACGGACTACTCCTTGTGCGTCAGAGTCTTGTGACGCGCCTCTTTGAGACCATCACGTTTCGTTTGTCCGTGTTTGGACTGGCTATCTCGGTTGGCCGTAACGGACCAGTCTTCGTGCGCCAGGGTGTGTAATGCACCTGGCTAGGTGCGTTACAGCGTTCGGGTTTTTAGTTTTAGGCCTATTCACCCTGACGCCCCTACCTTGGTGTGTTAGAGCTGTGTAACATGCCTATAGTAGGCCGTTACATCGTTTGAGTGTAGGTTTTAGGCCTGTACATCCTGATGCCCCTGTCCTGGTGCGTCAGAGCATGTAACATGCCTATATAGGTGCGTTACAGTTTTGTTGTTGGCCGTGATAGCCATTGGCCTATTCTGTGTCTGTTCGAGTGTTGGTCTATCTTAGGTTTGTGTTCTAGGGTGGTGTCTGTGTGTCTGTGGTTTCTGGATCGGTCGATTTAGGTGACTAGGTACGGTCTCTTCCCTGACTATGATAGTTCCCTAATGACTCAATCTAGAACTGCCAGCGTCCTTGTCTCTGGTTGCATAGTAGTTGTCCCTTGACTGTCGGGTTCACCTAGTGGTTGAGTGGTGGTTCGCTTTGCCCAGAGTGTCGTCTTCTCTGCTTGTGTATTGCTGTGTGTGTGTATGTGTGTGTCGTGTCTGGTTCCGGTCATCCCGGTGAGACCAGGGGTTGACAGGCGACCTTGTCTGTGTCTCGACGGTTCTGTCCAGCTCGAGACAGTGTTCTGGATGCCTCGTGGTATTGTCCTACCTCAGTTGCATGTCCAGGTGTGCTGAGGGTTCTTGGTGTCCCCTCGAGTCTCCGTGAGTTGTTTCCTACAGAGCGTTGTTTCCTTTGGCTTAGGAGTAGACTGATTGGCAGCTTGTTCCACTGCCTGTGACGATCTTGCCTCCGAGTCGTGAGACTCAAGGATCATTACGTGAGTAGGTCTAGCTGCCTTGTCCTAAGTCTGTCGGCAGTTTCTTATGCTGCCATTAGTGCCTTGGAGTACGGGTGACAGTGCTTGGTTAGCCTGTCTGCACTTCAGCACTTGTGCTTTGGAGTCCGTGTTTCGTGAGCCTCCACTAGTCGTAGCCTTACGGTACGCTTCGGCGTGACGGCTCTTGTAGCGGGGCAGTTTCCCAGTTTACGATTTGTAAGCTAGTTACGTGGGCCCCTCGTTAACCGTAGCATCCTTCAGAGGGGTAATACTAGCTAGAGGCCTGGCTTGGACGAGAGCCAGTGTGTGCACACGTGGTCAGGGGCTTTGGACTTGCGTCGTTAGACATGACCTTGACTAGTCACTCGCGTTATGGTACTATTCTGGTTCTAACAGTGTCTTTGTCTCGGCCTAGTCCTTGCGGTAGGTTACGTGGACAAGACGCTAGTAGGCGCAGCATGTCGTCAATGTAGGCCTCGACATTTCAACCAAGTTGTCCCTCGAAGATTTGGTTGACTAGTCTCTGATATGTCACCCCGGCGTTCTTTAACCCGAAAGGCATCCGGGTATAGTAGTGCACGCCGAAGTCAGTGATGAAAGCAGTCTTCTCAATGTCCTCTAGATCCATCCTGATCTGATGGTAGCCAGAGTAAGCATCCAGGAAGCTGAGCAGCTCGTTGCCGGAGGTTGAATCGATGAGCTGGTCAATGCTCAGCAGTGGGTAATAGTCCTTCGGTGTGGCCTTGTTAAGGTCAGTGAAGTCTACGTGCATTCGCCATTTTCCCGAAGCTTTGGGTACCAGACGAAAAAGACCAGTCTCATTCCCCTTGCCTAGTTGCTCCTTGATGATCGTCTGTTTCTCCGAGGCATTCTTTCTTCTGCGCTGCTGGATAGGCTTCACTATCGGGTTGAGGTTGAGCTTGTGCATTACAATCCCCCTGGGGATCCCAGGAAGCTGCTCATTAGACCATGCAAAGACTTGGATGTACTCAGCAAGAAAATGTTTATATTGCTCATAAACATCAAACGGGAGGTTAGCGCCGATCTTGACTCCTAGGGTAGGGTCATTTTTGTGGAAGACCGTTAACAACTCATCGCCAGGCTCAGATGTCGCTGGTCCTCCCTCGGTCCCCTTAGTCCCTTTGTTCTTCCCTTCTGGCCTTATGGCTTCGACCGAGATTATGTAACACCTTCTGGCCATAGCCTGGTTACCACGGACCTCGCCCACGCCATTTTTGGTGGGGAACTTCATTTTTTGGTGATTGGTAGAGGGCACCGCCTTCGTTCGGCTGAGGAGGCCTCGGCCGAAGATGGCGTTATAGGCCGTCATCCCTTTAATCACGATGAAGTCCACCATAACCGTAATGGTTTTGGGCGGGGTGCCGATGGTGACCGACAGGCTCAGGGCTCCCTCGAGATAAGTTGCCTGGCCGTTGAACCCACAGAGGGGGGTTCGAATCGGGCGGAGTCTAGACGGATTCTCACCCATCTTGAGGAACACTCGTAAGAAAGTACATCAGGGGCACTATCATGGTCAACTAAGATCCTATCTGCGTTACAATGGTTTATTGTAGTCGATACAACTAGGGCGTCGTCATGTGGGGTTGTTAACCCCTCCAGGTCTTGGTCGGAAAACACCAAGGCCTACTGTTCGCTCGCTTGCGGGCCTTTGGGGGGCTCGGAGGCCCGACTCGCCCGCTCGGCGTGACGCTTCCTTCCTCGGCTGCTGTCTCCACCTGATGCCGCGCCGCCAGCAATGACGTTGATGTGGACTCCACGGGGGATATTGTCGATCTCCTCTGGTGCCGCGGTGTCCTTCTTGTGCTCGGACACGTACCGGGATAAGTGCCCCTGGCGGATGAGGTGCTCGATCTCATGCTGGAGCTGATGACAATCGCGGGTGTGGTGTCTGTGGTCACTGTGGAACAGACAATGCTTGCGGCGGTTGCGGTGTTTCGCCTTCATAGGCTCGGGTTGGCGGAGAAGGCCCGAGCCCTTAAGGTCTTTGTAAATTTCATAGACGGGGGCGGTCAGGGGAGTGTACCGCTCGTACCTTCGAGAGGGCTCTTTATGGTCCCCGTCCTGGTTTCGCCTCTTTCCTTGTCCGGAGCCTTGCTCGGACTGTCGCTTCTTGTCTCCCTCTCGACCCGAGCCCGTCGTGCTGCGGCAGGCGCTGAGGACTTCCTCGCACTCTGCGTGACGTAGGGCCAGGGTCACTAGCTCGGCGAGGGAAGTAGGGGGATGGAGGACCAACTCGTGCCAGAGGTTCTCGTCGCGGGTGCCCCCGGTCACTGTAGTGATGGCTGAGGCAACATCCAGGCGGGGGATAAGCAAGGCCTCCAATTTAAATCAATTAATATAGGCTCAGAGCCTCTCCCCATGTTCCTGTTTGAGGGCCAATAGTCCTGCTACTGACTAGGGAGGACCGCTGCCAGTGAAGATTTCCTTCAATACTCACCCGAATTGTCGGAAGTCACAGATGCTGCCAGGGGCGAGGGCTCGGAACCAAGCCTGAGCGCCCTGGACCAAGGTGGTCATGAATGCTCGGCACTTGATGCGTCGGATGTCCCATGAAGGGTCATGAGGGCATCAAAGCTGTCATAGTGGTCGACCGGGTCTCCCTGGACGTCATATGACTTGAAGGTCGGGAGTGAGATCCTGGGAGAGATCTCGGCCTTCAAGACATGGTCGGAGAACAGGGATTGCTCCTCGTCCTCCACAGTAGAGGTCTTTTATAGGGCTCAGAGGGCGCGCTCTTGCTCTGCGAAATGCCTCTCAAAGTCTCACAGCCGGAGGGACAGAGAGAGAAAGAAATAGAGAAAGGTGTATTTTTAAATCAACATAAAATAAATAAAAAATTTAAAAATGTGTGTGTGCTTGGGTGAGAAGTGAGAGAGATAGAACAAGAGGGAGATAGAGAGACTTGAATGGAGAGAGGAAAGAGAGCGTGTGAGAGGAGGGGAGAGAAAGGTGGATCGCGAGAAGAGAGAGAGAGAGGGAGATAGAGAGAGTGAGACACAGAGGGTAAGAGAGAGAAGGTGAGGGAGAGAAGAGATCGCGGTGGCTAGTGTGTGCAGGGGGAGATGTTGCCATGACGAGGGTGGTGAAGCCGCGTCCGGCGCGGGTTGCAGGCGGTGCAGAGAACGGGGGTGAGGGAGTGCGACGCGTGTATGTGGGGATGTGCATCCGCAGGCGAGAGACGCCGATGAGAGGGGGGTGGTGCTGTTGCGAGGTCGATGCGGCAGTGTAAAGAGGATGGGCATGTGTGCATGGCAGTGTGAGAAGAATAGACGGAGAGGGAGTCGACAGGGGGAACACCGTTGGAGTGGGCTCGTAGTGGGAGAGACGACGTGTGAAGATGTGGAGATGGTGCAAACCGCTGCCGAGGGCGGAGCAGGCGGTGCTATGCAAGGGGGAGGTGGCCGTGCATGGGAGAGGCAGTGGAGCTTGGTTGGCAGCGCAGGGGGTTTGCAACCTAACAGGGAAGAGAGGGAGCTCGCGGGGGAGCGTGGACATGTATGTAGGAGAAAATGCCTCGGAGGGGAGAGAGAGATGTGGGGTCCCGAGAGGTGCAATAGGATCTAGAAGGGGGGGTTGAATAGATCCTTTCATGAACTTTGCCCAATTAAAAGCTCTTAGAGATCAATCACATGAGCCACTTTAATAAAAACACTTAGACACAATGCATAGCAAAATTAAATAGGAATGGCTTAAATGAGAGTTACTTCTCCTTGTCAAGGAAAACACCTTGGTGCCTGTGTGTAAGAGTGCAGCAAGCTACCAAGAGGTTTATGCAGATGAAAGCGCAAGAGAGAAGGTTGTATGCAAGACATATATGACTCCCTTTTACTTGGAATGAACTCCCTAGTGCCTGAGAGCAAGAATGTCGCAGGCAACTAAGGAGATGCTGGTGTAGTTATGATAGCAAGGGGTGTCAAGATAAAACACTTAGTGTAGATTAGTAAGGTATGCGACAAACATAAACAAAATTGTATTTGCTAAAAGTAGCACACCAACCTGTGAATGGAGATAGAGGATAATGAGCAATCGCACAAGATTCACACACCATAACACAGGGATTTTTAAGGTTGTTCTATTGCAACCCTGCAACCTATGTCCACCCCTCACCAAGCCCGGTGAGGCTTACCCTTGTAGAAACAAGAACCGTGGAGAACCTCTACTACAGACGCTGACTCACAGCTTGACTCGAGGGAGACAAATCCCTCACCCTGATCTTGAATCCACAAGACCAGACCCACTACCAGCGGTAGTGACCGGAGGAGCCCAATTCTCCCTTCTTTTCTAACCACAAAAGGACACGTGAGACAGCACCCTGCTACTCACAAGCCCAGAGGATCAGATCCTCTCTTCCTCTAAAAACTCAGAGGGAATCTGAAGAAGAACACTTCTCCCTTCCTCTGAAACCACAGAGGGAACCCAATCACTTCACAGGAAATCGAAAGAATAAGGGAACAAAACAAATAAGAAGAGAAAAGAAAAACACTGCAAGAGTAGTGGAAAACCAAGAGTTTATAGATATGAAGAATGAAGCACAGAGGTGAATGACGAGTAAGAGATAGACAAACGGGGGCTTCAAAGATCACACTTGAGGCTCTTTGGCAGATCAGAACACAAGTCCAATCTGGCCTCTTCTTAGGCACAATCTGGACATGAGGAGCGCTACTCTCCTCTCTTGGCTTCTCTTCTCTCTTTCATTCTTTTACAACACTGGACTGAAGTCTACAGGTGTTGGGCTGCTAGGACACCCTTCCTTTCTTTCTCACAAGTTTTCTTCTTAGAGGCTCAAGGGTGTAGCTTTTTCTCAAGGCAGCAGCAATAGCTTCTTTTCTTGTGGAAGCTTGATATTTATGGCCAATCCCTGAGCAAATGTGGTGAAGGAACTTTTCCCTCCAAAGATCTCTTTGAGGAAGACATTCTGCTAGAAGTACAACTTAAGCTGGCTGGAGTCAAGTCCTAGGATAGATAGTGGCGACAGAAAAGAAAATAGCCCATTTCTTTCTATAGATACTTTCCAAGTCGTCACATTAAATCCCCTTTAGACATGTGTGTAGATATTCTTGTGTGAATGATGTGTGTGTGATGGATGTGAAGTGAATATGGATGATATGAAAATGAATATGGAACCAAATACATCGAGCGTAAGAAGAAGGAAAAATGAACAAGCAAGGAAAAGAAACAAAGAGAGGAATTGGGGTTGAACGGGGGCGACGGCTCCCTGCTCTTCCCCTTCCCCTGCTACATTTCTCTCTCCCACTCTCTTACTCTCTCGCTCTCTGGTTCTCTGGTGGCTGCTGAAGGGGAGAGTCCCTTCTTCTTATTCCTCTTCCTCTTCTCTTCTCTGTGATCCAGTGGTGGTCTCTTCTGTGGAATGCTTCTTCTCTGTGTATCTCTCTCTCTTTTCTCCATCCTCCGTCTCTTTTTCTTGTCGGAGAAGAAGGGGTCTTTATACCGCAACTGCACGACGACGTGGGCAGGCCGGTGGAGGCAGGAAAGAGGGCGCATTAATGGGGATTTGACTTCCCCTCATCCCCATTGACAGAGGAGTAGCTTGCGTGCCTCATTCTCGTGTTGCCACGTCTGCCGTCCCACTGCGCGCCAAGAATCCGTTGGGGAGTGGCAAGGGCATGGGGAAAGCCAGGGCGTGCCGTGGAAGGTGCACAAGGGTGTGCCACTGAAGAAGACGTACGGGCGTGCCGTTGAAGCCTCGCTGGATGTACCACTAAAGGGGTGTGAGGGCGTGCCGCGGAAGGCCTTGCAGGGCGTACCGCTGAAGGGCCATAAGGGCGTGCTGTGGACATGGATTTGGGCCCATTTGGTGCCCGATTGACGATCCACTTAGTTCTCTTTAGGACCCACGAGTTGTGAGCCCCCCAGGGGTTGGTTCCTCTTCGCTGCCGTGACTCTGGGAGTGACTTCACGGTAGTGTACTGCTCATTCGGAGGATCTGGATGGGATGTGTTCTCCGCAGTCTCTTCAATTGAAGTTGTCTATTGACGCTGGATTGTTCAAGACATGCAGACGTGTAATTTTACACGTCCACAGCCGCGCCTAGGTCTGGAAGGGGTATTTGCACCGTCACAATTGGCAGTGCCACCTCAGCCTGCATCACATATATGTATGTCTGCCAGCCAATTTAGAAATGACAAGAAAGGCTGCAGGCGAGTGTCGGAACACTCCCTACCTTGACCGGCACTATATCCAGGCCCCTTAGAGCGGCCTCTATTGATTCCGGCCCTCCTCCTGCGATCGGGTATGGTGGCCTTTGCTTGATTCCTGGCAGCCTGGGAGGGCTGAAGGTCAAGAAGTCACTTTCATAAGCTGAAGAAGCCCCAGCATCCTCAGTTTCTGTATCGGCCGGTGGGAGCTCATCGTCACTTGAGCCACCACTATAATCAACTTGCTCAGAAGATGAGGAGTCTTCTGCCTGCTCCCAAATCTCCAGTATCAGGGCAGGTGCCTTGCTGAAAGGAGCGACCACTTTGGCATGAGTCTCTGGAGCGGATTCTGTGCCAGGAGTATCGGTTGAATGAACCTCTTGGGGCTCCTTCCCTGAAATAGTCTGCTCCCCAGCAGCAGTCTCTCCCATGGCTTCGGTCTCAGGGAGCGTTGTCTGTTGGATGTCAACTGCGAGCAAAAGCAATAAGCAGTCAAGTCCCGACTGAAGATACAGTGGGCCAGAAAAGCCCATAAGCAAATTGTAACTTACCCTCTAGCTCTTGTTTGGGTGTCGGGGAAGGCATATCTCTCTCAACGGAGGCTGGGGGAGTTTCTTCAACTCTCTCTCTGACTGCGGCATCGGTCACTACTTCCAGCCCAACAACAGCAGAGACCGCGCCAGTAGCTATGAAGGAAGATCAGTCAAAACAGCTGAAACAAGCAAACAAGTCATGGAAGAGCGAAGAGGTTACCTCTGGCTTCAGGCCCTGGTGCCCAGGCGGCCTCAAATTCATCAAAGGATGGAACTGGAGGAGGGACAATTGTTGGATCTTGCTCTGCAGCCCTCCTTTGGCGTGCCCACGTTACTTGAGTCGCCGCTCTCTTGGCCCTGCTAATAGCCTCCTTGACTTGGGACCTGGGTCACTTCTGCGAATCGCATGGAGGCAGCGACGTCGTGGTCGGGGCAGGCTCAGGGATGTCAAAATATGAAGGCTTTTGCACCTTAGAGATCAGCTCCCTGTTGTGCCGAGTCACCTCCACAGAGAGGTGAGCTGCAAAGGTGCATAGGTGAGAAAGATGTGTGCTGAGCCTGAAAGAATCGGCTCGAAGCTGAAATGAAGAATAAGTATACCTGGCGGTCCCATGTACAGGGGGGTGAGCGGCCAATAAAATAATGGAGGCACCTTGTCTCGAGAAGTGGCCTCACAAACAAGCCAGTAAACATCACCTATCTTCTCGCTCTTCTCGGCCAGCAGTGCCAAATCCTCGTGGCCACGAGAAGACAGGTGATAATTCAAGCTAAGATGGTCAGGATCATTCATCTTTCATACCATAGTTGCATTCCTACCTTGGTGTGTGATCCTCTCGCCTCCATATTCCTTGGGGTCGACTAGGTGATCACATCCGGGATCTCCGTAAGTCCCCGTGAGCCATGGATTCTCACACGGACGTCGGGCCGATTATACCTTTACCACCCCTTGTCTAGGTTGCATATGTAAGGGAGAGTTTGCACCTAGAGTCAACCAAGTCCCCATTATCCTTTTCCATTAAGAACTTATTTTTGGAGAGAACATTTTATTTAAATCACTAAGGTTCTAAAAGAGAAACAGATAAAAATTTATGTATCATTATAACTTGGTTGACTTTGGTTGCCCTCTCATCCCCTTCCTATTTGCATATTCCTTTTGAGGTTATTTTATTTGGTTGCTTATTGGTGGTTATTTATGTTCATTTGATAGGTGCCACATTACATGTGGAGTTGCTTCAAGTCCATAGGTCCTTCTCCTAGGAGCAATTCCTCCATCATTTCCTACTTCAATCCCTTGTTTGACTCCACTATGTTTTCCTATGATTTCCCCCAGTCCCACGAGGACTCTCTTCCTCATGGGCTCCTAGAGGACCCGTCTAGGGTCATGCCACTTCAGTCAGGAGAAGGGTCCGCCCCTCCTCCATCCTCTACTGCCATGGAGGGCGGTTAGCCCTCTCTTTCAAGTCCATCCACCAATAATCCCGCAAGTCACATCCTCCAGATGATGGCCTAGTTGGATCCGGCCCAACTTCAGGCCCTTTATCAGACCTTGCAGGGGTCAGGTGCCTCGTCTTCCACTACTTCACAAGGTCCATCTGCTACTTTCATCTCTCAATCTAGGGTTGATGGGCCAGGGGCTCCACCTGCTCCTATTGATGTTACCCCGGTCCAACCTAGGGTCCTTCACTTTTCAAATTTGGAGGCAGGCCAGTCCTCTGGTTCAGCCCCTCAAGCTCTTGATAAGGGGAAGACCGCTCTTCCCTCACCTCCCCAGATTGATCTCTACAGGTCCGTTCTCTCGACGCCACAAGTCCTTGTGGGCCCGGCTGATCTTACTCGCCCTCAGCATGGGGCGACCCATCTGTATTCCAATTCGGATCATCCTTTGGCCCAATATCCTTCTTATGGGCCCTTCTTTCCTTTCTTCTATGCTACAACTCCTCGTTTCGAGTCCACTCCTTTTACTCTACCTACTCCATCTCGAGAGCAGGAACTCCTTGATAAGTAGGTTGCCATGTAGTAGCAACTCGATTTTCTCCAAAAGCGGGTCGGCCCACAATCCTTAGCTGATGTTCCCATTCCTAGCTTTCACAACATTCGGTTCCCTCCTCAATCTGAGCTCCCCACATACCGCAAGTATGACGGGAACGACAATCCATATATTCATGTGAGGGATTTCATGTACGAATCTGCACAATTTCAATATGATGATCGCCTTATGGCGTATTTGTTTCGCCGATCGTTGTATGGAGTCGTATTGGAGTGGTTCTATGCTTTACCCTTGGAAGATGCTGAGAGCTTCAAAGTCATCAAGGAGAAATTTATTTAGAGATTCCAGGACCGGGTCGGCCCGAAATATTCTTTCACAGATTTTGTTGCCGAGAAAATGAAGGTCGATGAGGATTTTGCTACATGCACTGATAGATGGAGGCAGATGGCTGCCCGTGTGCCCGGCCACATTCTGGAGGAAGAGAAGGTCAAGTTGCTCATTTCTAATGCCACACCTACCATTCGTAACATCTTGGCCATGAATGATATTGCCGATATGCACCTATTATATAGCCGGGCTAGATTCATCCAAACCCAATTCAAGGATTACCCCATTCATACCCTAGGCCCAAAAACCCAAGTACACTAGAAAACGTCAGGGGTCCGTCACTGAAGGAGTCCAAACTAATGAGCAAGTGCAAGCCATTGCTTTCCCTTTCCCTAACCAACCCGCTCTACCCCGCTTCCAACAACCTCCACATAACCCTTAGTTCACCGCCCCACAAAATCCCCAACCAGCCTTTCCCGTACCACAAATTACCCAACCTTCTTTCCCCGCTCCCTAGCAGCCACAACAACCCCCGTAATACCATAATGTTCTGCCTCCCAACGGCTACGCACCCAAATGCCAGACTCCAAAGAGGGCTCAATATCCTCCTTTACCCGAGACCCTCCCAGGCATATTTTTAGCTCTCATGTCCATTGGTGCACTACAACTTCCTCCGAAACGACCTAAGTGGAACTCGGCCGTTGATCAGTCCATATATTGTGTATTCCATGACATGGTCTTCTTCTTGTAACCTCTTGATTTCAGCTAGCAAGTCCGGATGTAAACTTATGTGAGATAAAGTAATACCCACATAAGGGGGAATGTTTCTTTTCAAAAAGAACATATTCATATTTTCATGTAAAATTCCATGGCCGACATATTGGCACGCCCGGTGGGACCTTTCCTGCCTTTCTTCTTTCTGTCAAAGAAAGTCTCCAAACTTTCCCCAAGGTTCTGATTGCCCCTCTTCCTCTTACAGGACGGGAAGAGGAGGGCACATCTCTTTGCTCACTTGAGAGCTCTTCGTGCACCTACACGCCATCTCACTCGCATCACAAGCAACAATAGCAACAAGATGATGGCCGCCATTACTTACGGGCCCCAAGTCGTCGCCAACCACGCCAGGTTCGGATACATGGCGACCCCACTCATCTTCAGCAACTTCCTAGCAGTCGTCTGCTTGCCCTTCTTCTTGTGCGTCGTAACGGTGGCTGAAGTCAGTTCAGCCACGCCTACAACAGCCACAGTCGGAGGTGTCAGGCCCTCAGCTCCAGCAACAGGCCGAGTCTGCCTGATCAGCAAGGCCACCGTCGGGGGTGTCAGGCCCTCAGCTTCAGCAACTACCCGGGTTCGCTCGGTCAACAAGCCAACAGTTGGGCGTGTCAGGCCCTCTCCTCCAATAACAAGCCGGGTCCGCCTGGTCAACAAAGCGACCATTGGGGGTGTCAGGCCCTCTGCTTTAGCAATTGGTCGGGTTTGCCCGGCCAACTCTTCACGGACTAGGGGTGCCAGGCCTTTCGACTCAGCAATTGGCCAAGTTCGCTCGGCTGCCATGACAACGGCCGAAGGTGTCAGGCCTTCTGCCCCAACAAATGGCCAAGTTTTCTCGGTCAATCAAGTCACTATCGACGTCGCTCCTGCACAACGGGGGCAGCGTCGTCGCCGTAACGGCACCAACTCTACTACGGCCACCCTCAAAGGTACTGCTCCTACACAACGGGGGCAGCGTCGCCGCCACAATGACTCCAAGCCTACGGCAGGTGCCGCCATCGCCGCTCCTGCTCAATGGGGGCAGCGTCATAGTCGCAAAGGCACAAAGCCTGCTGCAGCGGCCTCCCGCTCCGACAAAACTAGAATCATCGGGGATCTCCGCATCCGGCTCGATGGAGGCGAGCCAATTATGCCTCAGGACCGCCACGCTCCGACCATCTCAACCTCCAACCGCTTCGAGCTTCTCCAGCAAGTCCGGGGGGACGGAGCGAAATTGAAGAGGCTCGCCGTACCGGCGGTAAACCAGGGTCTAGTGCAACGACCCAAACCACTAGCTCCCCGATCAAAATAAAAGGGCAACCCAGTTCAGGAGCGTCAACTCCGTTTGAAGAAAATATGGGTCACCAAGGAGGATGCCCGAATTATAAAGCGCCCAGGGTAGAGGGACCCTTCCGCATGTCGGATTTGCAACAAATGCGAAGTCCGACAAACACTGAGACCTCAACATCCCAGTGATCTACAACTCAGCCCCCACGTGGACAGAAGCGCCGAGGAGCCGGCAAGAAGGTGCAACCGACCTCTCCGTGGGCCAGTTCAATGCACACGGACGAGGATTGCTCAGTTCAGGCATCTACGTCTCGAGTGTCTATTTTTGACAGACTAGGGATGGCATCCAAGCCTGGCCGACAACGGCCCAGGAAGAAACGGGTGGTTCAGGTGACCAATGACACTGTCAAAGTGTTCACCTGCTACACTACCTCCGCCGATAAGGAGCCGGAGGACACCTCGAGGTACCTGAACCAGCCTCTTCAGTATTTGAGGAGGTCGAGGCCGGTTTCTCAAATCCTGGCACAGACGCAGTAGACGCAGACTACCAGGACATCAACCCGAGCCGGCACGACAAGAACGCCAAGAAGATGTTCATAGTGTCGACGGGGACAGCAACCCTGGACACGAGGAAGATCTTGGGAAAGAGGTGCAGACTCTCGCATTGGAGGAACTCCGGCGTGAAAACCAAGAACTAAAGAGCCTCTTGCAATCGCTTTTGCGTGAAAAGGAGGTCCAGGTTCAGCTTCAAGCAGCGCCCACTGGGATGGAACAACAACCTCCTCCCATTCCAGTCACTACTAATGCCTCTGTCACTGCTGCGAAATTACCATTGGCTGTGAAATTTGAAGTCCCGCAGCATGAAGCCAATGCACGATCATCGGCCACTCCTGTTGCTGAAAGCCTCATGGCACAAAGGCAAATGATTGAGCAGATCGTAGAGGCGAAGTTCGCTCAACATGGTGAGGGTGTGGCTACCGTTGATTTGTACAGCGTACCTTATCCCCTCCACCATCAATTCAAGAAACTTCCGCCGGATTGCCCAAAGGCCCCGAAACTTCAGAAGTTCAACGGGCAGGGTTCTCCACATGAACACCTGGCCTATTATATGACCAGGACCACCCACCGGGAATACCGGAATAAACCCCCAAGACACAAAGACTGTAGTGGAGGCCGGTGACTCGGTGACTCGAGTGTAGGCCTTCGCCTGAGCTGATAGTAGTGTTGCAGATGCTCGCAACGATGTGCTTGCACCTGGAGCTGACACTGCAAGGGGTACCGGAGTGCCGACAACCCGAGGCCTTGAGCCTAGACTGGGAGCTGGCGAGACCGGGAGGCACGATAAAGGGCCCTCGGTCCATGCCGAGGTCGCCGTATCCCATAGAGGTAGACTAGTGCTGGGAATCAGCGTTGTCAGGTTGTGGGAGCAGTGTCCCCGAGATAAAGCCAAGAGATCCGAGGCCTGACGCGGATCACTCATGCCAGACATCGTCCGTGGGAAACCCCGGGATTGTATGCCCGGTCTAGATGCTGAGACGCCTCATACCAGTGGTTGAGAACCCGAGTGAGGCAGTTGTTCTTCTGAGGTTCGGGTCGAGAGGCCTGAACAGGGTGCTGGGGAGCCATGCCCCTAGGTCAGGGGACCTTTGTGGGGAGCTTGCTCGGTGGAGGCTCGGGGTTGACGGCCCGAGCAAGGTGCTGAGGAGTCGAACACCTTGGGGTGGCGACCCACGTCGGATGCCGACTTGGCTGGGGCCCAGGGCTGGAGGCCCGAGTGAACTGCAGGAGTGGAGATCGGAGCTCGAGACGCAAAGCTCGTGTCGAGAGTCAATCGGAGCTGGGACCGGGGGCTGGCGCTTGCCCGGGCTGAGGCTAGTCCGGAACCCCTACGGGGACCGGCAACGGGAGATCCGAGCCTGACGCCTGGTCTAGCTGCCGAGACTGGTAACTAGCGTTGCGCATTGGTGGCACCAAAAGAGACAGGAGCTAGGGGTGACGGCAGAGCAGCCACGGGGACCACACCCAAAAAGTAGGGCGATCCAACGACCGGGGCGAAGCTGCCGAAAGCGATCGGCACAGCCAAGTAGCCCACCCATGCGTAGGTGGTGACAACGATGGGATCGTAGGTGACAGCCGCCATAGTTGTTGGAGTACCGGATGAGCGAGGACGACGGCTGCTAACAGTCATCGAACACTATCTGGCAACTGGGAAATGAACTGGAAGCTGCTGGGAAGTGCGAACAGGCACTCTTCTTCTACCTCTCCTGCAAGGACAGGAAAAGGGCACCAGGAATTCAGGGCTGGCACAGGATTTTTCTTCAGCAGAAAGAAGGAAGGTAGGAGACGTCCCACTGGGCGTGCCATCCTTTTGTTCGCGCGTGAGGCGTGTGGGGGGTTTCGTTCGCCGGGGCACGGTGTGTGGGGTTACCAGAGTGAGGGATCAGATATGACTATGGGAGAGGTGCCGAAATATAGTGTGCTTCGGGCACCCCCTCTCTTGGCCATATCTTTCTCAAAGCGGCACCGTGCACTTGCCTTTCACAGAGAGTTGAGGGGAGATCGAACGGCATGAGGGGTTTCTGGGTTTTTAGGGAAACGTGGCTGGGATGCGGGCGTGCCAGTCAATTTCTCGACAATCACCCATGGAATCGAAGACTGACCGGGGATGCGAACGTGAACTCGGGAGGTGAGGGACACGTGGAGGGGAGGATCGATTTCATAGGTGCAAGTGCGCAGGCAACTGTGGGGAGTCGTGTACAGGACGTCTTTTTCCATCGACGGCAAGCAGTCGATGTTTATTTACATCGGATTGAATCCGAACACCTTCGTTCCACTCCTGAAGAGAGGTCTGTGTAAGCCTAGAGTCTTAGGTAAAGAGCGGGGAGCACTTCACAGCTGTAAGTTTGCACTGGACCGGACAAGGTTGACTGGTCGGAGGTGCTGAGGGGTTCATGCTAGGTGACACGACGGGGGGAGACTGAGGGCCCGAACGTGGATGCGAGTGCATATGTCCAAATGGCTGTACAATTACTAGGAGTTATATGGCTTTACAACTGGGCCATAGTGGCCGAAGTACAATAGGCACAAGCCGCGGGACAATTCTGACACGATGGTCGGTCCCCGAGTCAATGCGTGACAAAGTGGGTATCCGCATGTTTTACAGAGGATTCCTCTCATAGCGTATGCCGTATTTGCTCTACAAAATGAGGGGCTTATGACTAGATGACTGGCGAGTGCATCGGGCTGGTGTCTGGGTGAGGGTCAGTCTCAGCTCGGATCAAGCGATCAGACCTGGCCTCGTGTGTACTGGAAAGCGTGTTGTCACGTGCTTGCATGGTTGCACGCTTGTAGTAACATCTCACGCATAGTGGGCATAGACTTGTGTGTCATGACGAAAGAACGAGCGAGGGGAGTATGAGCGACATACCCTCGGTGCCCTTAGCCAAAGATCGAGTCTATATTCTGCCGCTGTTTGACCATCCTCTTGCTTGGTTGCCAACAGCTCAGCCACGGTCACCTCTGCCTCGGTGACGCGGAATCTTTCATTGAATTTCTGCTGCATGTCTGGCCAGTCTTGGATGGACCCAGTCAGCAAGTCGGAGTACCATTCAAAGGCAAGTCCCGTCAGTGAAGACCCGAAGAACTTGAGCAAGTACGACTCGTCCACTGCCAAGTCACCCGTGACTGTGATATAATGCACAATATGCTCTTTCGGGAAGCCCCTGCCCATTGTATTTGTCAAATTTTGGGGGCTTATTAATGCCGGGTGGCAGTCTTTTGGCAGCATGGTGGGCTGGATATGGCACTTCATATATGTCGAAGGGGGCGTAATCATCACCACCCCTCTTTGCCAGTCTTGCCTCGATCATCTGCTCCACCATCAACTTATTCACCATAGCTGGCTCTTCTGGTAGAGGGCAGAGGTAGGTGGGCTGCATCAACAATGCGGCCGAAGTCATAGCATTGGATGGTAAAGGCTCTAACAAGGGAGCTTGGCACTGCATCTGAAGGGGCATTGGCCGTGCTGGCTAGAGCCGCTGGGAATAATGCTGGGGAGTAGCCCGGTTCTGAGCTATAGTTTGTAGAACGGTCGGTGAAGGAGCACCTCTAGGGTTGGAACCTTCCCGTGATGGCTCGTCTTGTGCCCCCGGTCGCTCGGGTGCTACAACGTGCTCAGTCTTTTCATTTAATTATTTCTTCAGCAGTTCTATCTCTTATTGGTACCTTTGCAGTGTCATCAGGACGGTGAAGTCCATTGCTATTTTATTACTGATGCCCACGAGCGTGTTGCCCAAAGGACCTTCAATTGAAGGAGGCAGAGATGCTCCTTCTTGCTCAGACGTCACTATTCTGGCGGTGACAGTAGTGATGTTTTCTTCAGCAAGCTACTTGCCCTTTGTGGTTTGCAGTAGCTCAGCCTCATTTTTACCCCGTCTTGCCACCGAGTCTATTCTTCCAGCAATCTCGGCCAGCTCTTGTTGTTCATTTGGTAGGGGACCAGGTGTACTCATCACCCCTGTCATGTTACAAGTGAGAACTTGTATTCTTCTTTTATGCTTTCTAACTCCCCTTCGGGCCTGACGGAAGATAGTCAGATTTTCATATATTAAAATTCTTTTCATCTTTTCATTTTGTGGAGGCCTTTCAAGGCTTCTAGCCCAAGCTTGCTTCTCCTCTTTATCCGCCCCCACGGGTGACATCTTGTCTTTTTCTTCTTTTCCTTCTTCGGCCCTGATGACACGAAGCGACCTTTGTTGACCTAGGGAGGGGTTCCCGAGGTTATGGAAATATTCTCGGACCATATTTGTCATGTCTTCATGACTACACTTTGGAGAAATGGCAGGAGATAGCACTTGGACTCGGGCAGATGGCGTATGTGAAAGTCGTATCAATTTGGCAGCTTGAATGGAATTCCTTGATAATTTGACAATGCCAGCCTGTCTTGCACAGGCCTTGAAGGCAGGTGGAGGGGTTGCAATCATGATTTCCTCCGTATGCATAGCCTTTTTGCCCCCTCTCTTGGGAACATCAGCAGAATTTTTGAAGCCTTGCGAGGCTGGTGTAGGACCCCGGACCCTCTTGGGAACCCAAATTTGCTTAAACTTTGGCAAGTTAGGGGTTGGCCTCCCTTGCTTATTGTCATTGAGATTTGCCCTCCTGCTAGCCAGCACTTGGAAGGTGTTGTGAGTGGGCACGGTCGAGATGATTCAACCCGACAGAACTTTGACGCTGCGGCTATTGAAGTAGATCCGGATGCTCCCGATCAACATAGACTTCCCAGACGTCGAAAGTCGGCCACTGGGAGTAGCAGCAATTCTTCCTCTAGAGCTCTTCTTGTTGCCCCCAGTGGGCTCCTTCTTGTGTGCCCTAGTCGGGCAAGTAGTATGGTGAACGTGGCAGCTCACGACCACCAGAATCTTCAGCAGAGTTTTCTTAATTTAGTCCTCACTTTGGTAGGCCGTAGCTTTATTGTTCTTTAGCTTTGTAGGTTCAAAACTCTCTACGTCTAGGAGACCCATGAATGCAACTCCCAAGAAGTTGGGGGAAGCTAACGACCGGTGGAAAGTTGCCGAAGGTGGCAAGTACGACAAGGTAGCCGTATGCAGCATGGTCGGCCATGATCTAGGAACCAAAAATAAGTCCAGACAATCCACTCACCATTGCGTTGACCTACAAGGAGAGAAAAAGGATGAATGAATAATTAACATTTGAAATAGTTGAGTGGGGGCACCATGGTCCTTCTATTCTGGCGAAAAGATGAAGGGAGGTCTTGTCCCACCAGGCGTGCCAATTTGGTGGAAACTTTGAAAACCAACGGATGAACAGAAGTTTGAGTATCCTTTTCTTTTTGATAAAGGAAAAGTGAGTGTCCATTTACATGCCTCAAGTTTGTGGCAAAACATGGTTACTTATTTCGAAGTGGCACCCTTCATGCCCAAATGCTGGAAGCGAAATGGTCCTCTTCTCCGCTTCACCGGGCCCCTCCTTCCGCCCAGTCCCCGCCCGCGACATCTGCACCACGCCGCCGGCGAAATCCACTGAGCAATGGTTATTCTCCACGCTCAAGTCTCCCAAGAGTCCGGCCCAGCTAAAGGCCCTCCACGCCCAGGTGTTCAAGACCGGCCATGCCCACAACGATCTCGTCCTCGGCCAATTACTCCTCTGTTGCTCCACGTCGAGGTCCATGGAATACGCCCTCTCCGTCATCCTGTCCCTCTCTTCCCCGAAGCCCTTCTTCTATAACGCCATGCTTAAGGGGTATTCCGACGGCGGGGCACATGGTGAGTGCCTGGGCATCTACTCCCTCATGCGCGCGCGCTCGGTTCCGGGCGACTCCTTCACCTTCCCCGTCGTGCTGAGGTCGGCTGCTTCTTTGGGTCTTGTTGGGGTTGGCGAAGAGATACATGGCATCGCGCTGAAGATGGGTTTTGCCGTCGAGGTGATTGTCCAGACGGCGGTCATGGACATGTACTGTTCTTGCAGGTTGGCAGATCGTGCACGCATCATCTTCGACAGGATGGAGGAGCGGGACGCGATATGCTGGAACACCATGATCGCCGGGCACGTTAAGTGTAGAGAATTTGACCGTGCAGGTGAGCTGTTCGATCGAATGCCTGACAGAAATATCTCTTCGTGGAACACCATGCTCAATATGTACTGCAAGGACGGGAAGATGGACCTGGCGAGAAACCTGTTCGGAAAAATGCCCGAGAGAGATATCATCTCATGGAATACAATGATCTCCGGTTATGCGAAGGCAGGCGACCCTGATGCAGCAAGGAGACTCTTTGATTTGTTGCCCAAGAGAAACCTAGTTTCTTGGAATGCAGTGATCACTTGTTACGTGCACAATTGCCTTTTCCAAGAAGCACTCTCTTTGTTCAGAGAAATGCAGACATCTGGTGTTAAACCAAATGAAGTCACTGTAGTGGCAGTCCTAGCGTCATGTGCACATTTGGGCGCTTTGGATCTTGGGCAGTGGGTCGAATCATATATAAAAAGACACTGCATAAAAGTGGATGCTTACATTACATCAGCATTGATAGATATGTATGGGAAGTGTGGTAGTCTGGTTGATGCTCAGAGAGTTTTTGATGAAGCAGATGGACGGGATACATTCTTGTGTGGCACGATGATCGAGGTGTTTGCTATGCATGGTGAAGCAGAGGAAGCATTTGAGGTATTTGATTTTATGAGAAAAGAAGCCATCAGACCAAACGATGTCACATTTGTTGGGCTATTGAAGGCTTGCAGCCATGCTGGGCTGGTGGAAGCTGGTCGGAATTATTGTGATATGATGAGTCAGGCATTTGGGCTGATGCCAAAGGTTGAGCATTATGGATGTATGGTAGATCTTCTTGGCCGTGCTGGGCATTTGGATGAGGCCTACAAACTAATTTTGACTATGCCGATGGAGATTCATCCAGTTGTTTGGGCTTCATTGCTCAGCTCTTGTAGGATACATGGAGATGTGAAGCTGGCTGAAAAAGTAGCCTTACATCTTATAGAGTTGGAACCTGAACAGTGTGGGAATTATGTCTTGCTGTCAAATACATATTCTAAGGCCGACAGATGGGAAGATGCAGCTATGATAAGGAAGATGATGAAGGAGAAAGGCATAGTGAAAAAGCCTGGATGCAGTCTAATTGAGGTCTGCAACGAGGTTTATGAATTCCTTGCAGGAGACCGTGGCCATCCTAAAACCATAGGAATCTACAGTATGTTGGATCAGATGGTTATTAAATTGAAACAAGAAGGATATGTTCCTTGCACTTCCTCTGCCTTACAGGATGTAGATTCAGACAAAAAAGAGCAAGCAGTTCTCCATCATAGTGAGAAACTGGCTGTTGCTTTTGGACTAATAAGCACTGAAAAGGATACCACAATTAGGATCGTAAAAAATCTGCGCATTTGTGATGATTGTCATCTTTTTATGAAGTTGGTATCCGAGCATTATGGGAGACGAATCATTGTAAGGGATTGCAATCGTTTTCACCATTTCTATGATGGCTCTTGCTCTTGCTCGGATTATTGGTGAATGTATCAATCTGGCTACCAGTTGCAAATTATCATGTGGATCATGAAAAGGGATTGCAGTATCATCCCTGAATGTGCAGAATTAAAATTTGAGGAAAATGGAGGAGGTGGTGTTTTGAAAAAAGTACACGAAGTAAGCAAAAGTGACACGAACATATAAGAACAATACGGACTAAGAATGACACGAAGTGTAGAAGCAACTAACAAAAACATGGAAAAATAGACGACACGAACTTCACAAAAATGGCACGATGTATAGAAACAACACAGACTAAAACGAGACGAAGTTCACAAAAGCAACACGACGTATAAGAACAACACGGACTAAAAATGACACGAAGTTCACAAAGATGACACGAACTTATAACAGTGTTCATAGTGTTAACACCATCAAAAACAATAGGGACATAATGCAACAAGAAGCACCTACAGCCAACACCAGAGGAAGCTTAGCATTAACGGGCAACCTTGAAAGCCCCACCATGAACGACTAGGCACTCAGTTGCCTACCTGAGGGCCCCATACTAGAGGACCCGACCAGTCCCACAGTGCAGGCTGACACCGCGATGGGCAAAGGAGGGAGAGGCGTCCTCGCCAACAGTTGTGGCAGTATGCCCACTACGTCCCCAGCAATGGGCGGAGGTAAAGGGGCCACTTGCTCAGATTGACCCTCGAAGGACGGAAGAGCCACTAACGGGCCGGCATTGGCCAACTCTTGAATCATCTCTAGAGTGGCAGTTACGTCCTCACCTGGCAAACAAACAACACAGACCTAGTCAGCAGTTTCGGCCCATCGAAAGCACGACAAAGACAAGATGATTCCCTTCATGGCAATCCAATGTTTACCCAAGTTGTCGTGGGCTGCCACCGGCATCTGCTCTCCTGTCTAGGCGGGTGCCCCGCTCTGTGTCTCGGATGGGCCCGCGGGCCTTGATACCTCTTCCACCCCTGCACAGTATGAACGGCTGTGTTAGTGGCCACAATCGGGCAAAGCCATAGCCCGCATATGTCTAGTGTCAGAGGCTCTTAGCTGAGCGGGCCCTCCCTGAAGCCTTCCATGACTCGAAGTCGGGGAATGTCTCGATGTTAGGGACAATCTCGTTCATCACATGAAGGAACCCCTCCATATCTATCTCACACTCGACCCTGTCATCAGGTAGGGGGTCAACCTCCTGAGGGGGCAAGAAGGCCGCCTCCACGCGAGTCTCTAGTGGGGCTACAAGAAACAAATCTGGCGAGATAGGGTTAGTCAGTCATTACGACCAAATCGGCTAGGAGCAAAAAGGTCGATGTAACACTTACTCAAAGTTGTCTCTGCCTCGGCTTGCTCGCTAGTCTCGAGTCCTCCAGATGACCCGCCAACCTCAGTTGTCATAGCCTCCACACGAGGGTGCTTTCGCCTAGGTTGCGGACCTCCGTCCCCACTCCCTGAGGACGTCTCCGTGGACGGGTGATCCCCCTCTGCCGCAGAACCTGTCAACAAACACAGCAATAAATAATGCCTCAGTCACATACCCCAGAAAGTAATGAAGCTAAGGTGGTATGCTAAAGAAAGAATCTTACCTGAGTCCCCAAAAGGGGTCAACAGCAAAGGGACTAGCTGCTCCGGCCTCAGCGCCAACACGCGGGCAACCTTTGCAACTGCCTCTCGAATGTCTCTCAGAGTGTGGGCACACTCAATATAGGACACAAACTCCACGGGTCTGGCTGACGCAATCGCGTGGCTGATGTGTCACCTCCAGCCATCGACTGTCGCATCGACAAAGCTCCCATTAGGGAGCACCGAGTCCAACGAACCCCTGCTCCTGAAGCCACAATCAGCTAAGAACTATGCCTACTAGGTCTTCGTCGCCCTCAGTCGGGGCGCCCCTGCTCCGGTCGCCACTGTCGCTGTCTGCGCTTGCCTCAGGGGCTTCAATGCCCCACCATTGCCTCGACTCCCAGACGATGATCCCCGACTACCCTAGGGCCACTGTCGCACCAGTCGCTCCACCTCCCGACGGACCCAGGTGATGCGAGTCCTCAGGTACTCGTCATCCAAAAGAATAGGAGGCAAATCCTCCCTCAAAAGATGGCTCTCCTCAACCTTCATGATCGCAAAAGCCTACTGTCGATACAAGTGGCTGTGCTCGAACCACTACCTAGCATAATGGACGTCAAATCATCCCCGACGCCCCAATCCCGGTAGCGGTAGTCGCTCTGACTCCCGACGGTAGTAAAAATCCCACCACGCTGTGGCCAGCAAGTGAGTATCTCTGTCTCTGTACTATCGGCCCGTCAAAGGGAACTCCCGGTTCGGCGGGATCCCCTGGTTGCAGCCGAAGTTCTTGGCAAACCTATATGGGTAGTACGGCTCCAAGGAACTCATCGCGGACCAGTGCAGTGTCAACACCGCTGGTCGGGTGCTCATTGCCCACTCTATCCGCAGTGCTGCGTCCTGCTCCTTCTGATGCGGGTGGGCGCTGGTCACCCCTCTGCTCAATGGCCCAAGGAATAGGCTGAAATCCTTCATGGCACTGTCAAATGGCAACCCCTCCTCACCCCGGCTAGGCAAGTAACACAGGGCTCTCCTGGCCCCCTCCAGCTGCGCCTCGACATCCCCATCTGGATGACCGATAAAGCTGAACAACAAGGGCACCATCGGGTTCACTACGGTGCCCCGAGTCACTAACCCCAGAAACAGCAAATCGGCCCACACACTGAGGTAGTGGGTCGGCAAGAGCAGACTCCTCTCTTTAGGTGTCGGATGCACTGCCAGGATCCCCAGTCCTTGGCACACACTAGCCAATGTGGCAGGAGCCAGGGCCAACTGTCGCCCCTCCGCCAGCAAGCACGCTGGCCACAGCAGCTCGGCCCTCAGCAGGCCATCCTCCCCACGCAGTAGCACGAACGTCGCTAGCCAGTACGCCAAGTAAGCCGCAAGGTGGGTCACGTTCGGCAACCCATGGGGGTTCCACCCCTCATGCGGTGCATAGATGTACCTGGAGTACAATCGAAATCACAACTCCACCTCCGTATACTCCTCCCACGTAGTCTGGTCTCTCGCAAACTCTTGATAGAAGCAGAATGGCCCATTATAGAAGTGGCGGACCGACACGTTCAATGGCACCCTAGGTGTCTGTGCTGCTCAGTCCCTCCCAGCCAGGGCCAGATCCCTCTAGGTCTTCAGAAGATACCGATAGCTATATGGAACTCTATATCGGCCCTGTCCATCAGTGTGGCTGTAGTGGAGATCATCCAGTACAACCTCCTCATATCCTTCGCCACTGATCGACAACCCAGAGATCCAAAATAGAGACCACAAGTCAAGTGAGGTCTCTCCCTCAGCTGTCGCCACCATGTTCCATTGGCGGTTGAAGCACTCCAGTAGTGCCTGCAATAGCCCCGTGTAGCAAGGGTATGCGTATAGCACCGTAGTGACCGCATACCAAATCCTAGCTCTGTCCAGTAGCACCCGGTAGTGGTGCACTATCCCCATAGGCCACTCGATGGCCCCCTAGCAGTATCAGTGTGAGGAGATCACTGCCCACCGGCCGTACCAACTAACAGCGGTCTGTCGCATGACCCCATCGAGAATACTGTGGTCATCATAGCCCTCTCTGGCATACTGCAGGCCGGTAGGCTCCAGCACCAGTCTGGCTATCCCCTCTGTCTCAGTCCTATGATGGCCGTGTAGGTCCCAAGAAGCGAGACCCATCGGCCTGACCCTAACTCCAAATTGCTCTGCTCTACTGAAAAACCCCAGGCACTCAGCGTTGGGGAGCTGACACTGTCTCCAGTAATCCCCGGAAAGCTCAGATAGCTGTAGAAGGCAACTCCATGCAGGCTGTCCCTACCTATCAAGATTGCCCGCTCAAGTTGGCGACGTGCTTCTGCAACCTGCGAATCATTCACCTCCATGCCGGGAGGGACATAGCTCCCGATGAACTGAAATAAGTGGCGGTCTAGAGGAAACTCCATGGGGTAACCTCTGCTGTGGTCATAAGTGTATAAGCCAAGATCTGGGCCAGCTCTATGGTCCCAACTCCGGTCGCCCTCTCGCCAACTGGACTCTCAACCACTGTCGTACGACCCAGGTCCAGCTGATCTGCACTAGCTGTAGTGATCATTGGTGGACCCAAAGAAGGCATGGGTTGCTCCACCCTGCGTACCCATTGATCCTCATCTCGGGCCACACGCCTCGAGACCCGCTCGTCTCTGCCAAATCGTGCCATAGCTGCAAGACGAAGCACAGAAAAATGATCAACACACTAGAAAGTAACATATACAATGCAACAAACAAAAGACACATGAAGTGTCAAAATACAACTACAACAACTTGGAAAAAGGGGTTCACAGGCCGTACGGCCTCATCTCCGCCTCCGACACACGCCCAGTGGGGGGCATTTATTGTACCCGAATAATTTCCCAGCAAAATGCCAAGGAACAAGGGTTCGAGAATTTTTCTAAACACCCTTAAGGCATGGGACACCTAACCCTTTCTATAACTCCGTGGGGCCGGCCAAGGGCCCTAACCAGCTAGCCGTGATGTACGGTTACGCCAGTAACTAACTAGGACTATTCCCAACCACTTAGTCATGGGCTTTGCCCGCGCTTCACACGGCCACCCGGGCCAACCCGGGGGCGCCCCGACTCCAAGCCATGCCATGTGGCACTCAGTGAATAGAGTAGGGGACTATCACATGAACCCTTCTTTTGACCCTCCAAGGTCAAAGGGAGACCCAACTAAGTCAACAATAGGCTTTGGAGGCCCGCAATACCTATATACGGCTCACACACGTGTGCTGGGCATTTTCCCAAACACCTTGTGGGCGCGTATATTCCGGCCCTTCTACAGCAAACCGTGGGCTAACCCGCGGTTCCAGCATATCAATTGGGTTCTACAATGACCCTCCAGCAAGCCGGGGCCACCCTCGACCCTCAAACACATGGCGACGAGCCACTCACCTTTAGCTCTCAGGCCAACCTGAGGCTACCCTGCCAACCCACCGTACAACGTGGCACATAGCACGAGGCCCTACCCATGTGCCCAAGACGCCTCTCTTCAGCCCCCACAGGCTCTTATCCTTATCTGAAGGCCCATCCCAGGGCCCCTCAGCTAGCTAGTCTGACTGTTCAACAACTCAGGGTGTGTCGGGTATTTACTGTTGAGTAGTGGATGGCGGATCTAGAGGGGAGGGGTGAATAGATCTGCCCCTCTTTTCGCAATGAAGCCCTCTTTGAATGCTCAAAATGACATGATGCATGCTGGGCTAAAATAAAGAAATCATCAAAACGAATGCAAAGAAAGATAAAATAAAAAATACTCGAGAATAGTATTGCTAAACCAGAACAATGAGGGTCAAGACACTATCCGCAACCACGGCGTGCGTGATAGAACTATCGTTTCCCAATTTTCCCAACCTAACGGCCTATCCGATGATTAGTAGCTGTCAAGGGTGAAAATACAAAAGCAATCACGATGAAATCTATTTTACATATGTAGGCAAATCACAAGAAGGTGAATATTTGAGAAGGCTAAAATCGACATGGCCCATGCGCGTCCCATTGACACCAGGCTCACGTCGGCACAAGGTCCGTAACACACATGATAGATCCCCAACAGTCACGAACGACCCAATAGGGTCGCCCATCGGATTCGCCAGTCCACGACGAACATCAACCTAGACATATCGGACATCGGATGACCTTCCGGCGACCGAACGTTACTCCCGCCATCATCGACCTCGACTCTACTAAAGGCGGACACGCCCTATGGGTGTTGTAAGACTCGCCTAAAGGCAGCCTGACTCCGGAGGAATGGACGCTCGACAGAAAACTCTCCGCGATCGCGAAAAGACGTTATCCCATGACTCACGCCCTTCCCTGCTAAGAGATAGACCTCCATCGTCAGGACAACCTCTATAAATGGACCTTTGTCCAGAGAGACCCAAAGAGACACACACGAACACAACAAGAGAGACTTCGACACACGCTACGACAGGCTGACTGTTCCAGAGAGTGGCTTCTACAAAGGAGAGCTATGATCTACTTCCAAGCACTCTTTCGATCTAGTGAGCGCTCTCCGAGCACTCAGTGGGCGTGGCGAGCACTCTATGGGATCCCAACAGTCACTCTAGGCTCGATTAGTCGCCTCTCAACTCTCTCTCTCACTTCTTCATCTTCTCTCAATCCCCATCCTCCAAGGTCATAACTTAAGCATCGGAGAGTTATCCCCTAGGGTAACACCCAGGACTCCTTCTGACATTATTTCTCTGGTGATTGCAAGCTTCCACGGGTGGCCAAACGATCTTTCCTAACAAACAAATATTAAAAGTGTGGTACGGGATTCGAGAGACTATTTTCTCGTCTCTACACTTTTTGGCCCTATGTCCTCTGCGAAGGAGGAGAAAGTAAGTCATGCTGGTGTGAAGTATCCTCCTGCGAGGGGCAATGGATCCTGAGAGTAGAGAGAGATGGAAGAATCCTCACCAGGACAGGAGGAAGATGATGAGGAAGCAACCGACACCCACGATGAATACTGGGGAAGCGAGCAGGGCTTCCCGGATAACCTCGCGCGGCATTTATAAATTTGAAGGTGGATCAGCCACTACGAGATGACACGAGAGGGAAAAGGCCCCTGTCACCATCAAAGTACGGCCGTCGAACTCAAGCAACCATTTACGCTCGTGCCCCCAGACAAAAATGGCTGCATCATGATGACAATGACGCTACCTGACACGTCGACTAGCAGAGCCTTGTCCGCCAAGAAGCCAAGTAGGTGGCAGGGCCCACTTAATTACCATGTTGAAATGCGGAGATCCTCCTAAGAAACCTTCCCTCAAAGAGTCCACCGAAGCTACCTCTCAGACCCCAAAAGTGCTCGGCGTCTGAGAGTGGGGGGCTAGTGAGGAGGGTAAAATCGACATGGACCATGCGCGGCCCATTGACACCAAACCCACGTCAGCCCAAGGTCCGTAACACACATGATGGATCCCAAACACCCACGGATGACCCAATAGAGCCGGCCATCAGATTCGCCAGTCCACGGCAGACATCAACCTAGGTATATCAGACATTGGACGACCCTCTGGCGACTGAACATTACTCCCGCCATCATCGGCCTCGACTCCACTAAAGGCGAGCACGCCCTACTGGTGCCGTAAAACTCACCTAAAGGCCGCCCTACTCCAGAGGAACGGATGCTCAATGGTAAACTCCTCACGGTCATAGGGAGATATCATCTCACAACTCACACTCTTTCCTACTAAGGGATATGCCTTTACCGCTAGGACAACCCCTATAAATGGACCTTCGTCTAGAGAGACCCAAGGAGACACACACGAACACGGCAAGAGAGACTTTGACACAGGCTACGACAGGCTGGCTGTTCAAGAGAGCGACTTCTACAGAGGAGAGCTATGGTCCACTTCTAAGCACTCTTCCGGTCTAGCGAGTGCTCTCCGAGCACTCGTTGGACATGGCGAGCACTTCGTAGGAGCCCAACTATCACTCCAGGCTCGATCAATCGCTTCTCAACTCCCTCTCTCTCTCGCTCCTCCATCTTCTCTCAATCCCCATCCTCGTTTCTCTTCTATTGTAGTATTTGTCATTCTCACCCTCATGCGCATGCAATCTGACTTACTTCGAAGGAGACTCGGCACTTTAGGGAGCTGTTAACAAAAGCTCGGAAGCCGACGCACTTCGGGATTCCCGAGCCGGCGCCGACCACAACACCATTGCCTCCTGGTGATTCGCGAAAGTGAACCAGGTCCCAGGGGAGGGAGGCTGTCAGCAAAGCCAAGGAGGCGATTACTCGGGTGACACGGGCCCGCCAAAGGAGAGCTGCAGAGCAGGATCCTATCATTGTTCCTCCACCTGTAGTGTCATTTGAAGAATTTGAGACTTCTCGTGTATAGAGGCCTGTGACAGAAGGTATATTCTTCCTTCTCCTGCAACCCATTTTTGCCCTGGCTGCACTGGCTAATAATTTTTCTTTGCAGCTGTTGTCGCTCCTGCTACAGTGGTTGTGCAGGAGGCTACTACCTCTGCAACAGCTGGAGACCGAGGAGAGGGAGTTCCCGTAGCTCCTATCGAGGGGTATCTACCTTCTCCGATGCCCAACCATGAGATGGAAGGTAATCTATGGTTCATTCAGAGGCTTCCCACAGTCCATTATGTCTTCAGCTTACATGAGCGTTCTTCATTTGAGCTTCAGTTGATGTCTGAGTGCCTTCGCCGCCTGCTGTCGGGGCTGCTGAAGAAACCTTTGTTGTAGACAAGACTGTTCTAGGGAGTGAGCCTACTCCCACAACTCATTCAGCTGACATTCATGTCACAGAAATGACTGAGCAAGTCTCTGTCGATGGAGATGTCCCTACGGCGGGTCATGAGACTGGGGAAGCACTCGTTCTGAGGGAGGAGCGTGAGGCACTGGCAGAGAGCTCTTCTTCATCAGAGTAGGTCGACTATGGTGGTGACTCCAATTATGAGGAGTTTCCTCCCGTGGAGACGGAGACCGAGGATGCTGGAGCATCTTCTGCCTATGAGAGTGATTACACCACTTTAAGCCAACCCCGGCTGGCATGGAGTAGCTTCGGGCCACCTGGTCCCTTTATTGGGGAAGGGGTTGGGCTGACGAAGACAATAGCCTCTGCTGCTGAGGCTTTGAGTTTGGTGCCGATAGAGGTAAGAGGTCCCCTGTCAACTCCGCCTCACGGCTCCTTTCATTGGTCTTTACGTCAGATGCCTAAAGCATGTTGTACCCCTTGTTTTCTTTGCAGGCTTCCACCGTGCAGGTTGAGGTGACCCTATCGACCATAACTGTGAAGATACCTCTCCCACCTTTGGGTGCAGACCAGCCAACATTCCTGTCGATTTTGCGGCCTATAGCTCTGTGATACCCCAAGGACTATGTTGCAGTAGCGGGCTTGGAGGCCCCAGGGGCAACTGTAGGAGCTATTGAGCCGAGTGAAGCTTCAGAACCCTAGCCACCCCCTGCTGGAGGAGAATTGCTCCCGGGTGAGGGGAGTATTCCTGAGATAGAAGCTGGAGAGATTATTGAAGAAGCGGCTGGGGCTTCTATGGCTTTGACCGTTATCGCAGAGTCGGCGTCAATAAGAGCTGACCAAACTGGACATGACGAGGAGACATCCTCCATTGTTGAGACCCAGAGTGCCGGTCCACTTCCAGAAGTTGGGAGGGAAGTTTCTGTTATCGGGGCTCCTTCCACTATACTAGCTAGCGAGGCTAGTCCTAGTGTGGGTGGTCTGCGGGACATGCCATCGTCATCTTCCGAGCTGAACGATGATATCTAGGTGGCAGTTGATAGCCGGGTAGAATTTAAACTTCCTGATATGCCATCACTAGGTTTGCAATCATCAAGTGATCTGGTGTGCAGTATCTAGAGACATTGTGGCAGACCGTAACAACTCGCCTAGATCTGACTTATATGCAGCTGAGGGGTCTGGTAGAGCACCTTTCTCGCACATTACTAGCTTTTGGTTGTCCCATGGAGGACTGGATGCAGTGAGAGATTCTGCTCTTGAAGCATGTGAATAGGAGGGAGTTCCTCAGCCAAGGTGCAGCTGATCAGCTGACGGCCATAAAATTTGAGCGGGCAGAGTGCCGAACCACTCTTACGTCTTTGAGGGGAACTGCCCAACAGATGCGGGATGCCGCTAACGTCTCTTCCTAGTGCCGCACTTCCTTGATGGACAAGATAGTTGAGCTTCACGCTGAACTGTCCCGGGCCGAAATAGAGCTGGAGCTGGCCAAGCAGTAGGAAGTCCAGAGCATAGAAGAGGCAGAGTTGTCTGAGGGATAGGCCGCCTCCCTCGAGGAGAAGTTGATGTTGGGAACAGGTGGTGGTCAAGCTAGAGGGGGAGGGGGTGAATAGGTTGACCATTTTTGATTTCCTAAAATAAAGTACACACGGAAGCCGAACGAATGACCACCACCTGAAAAGCAGGGGTGAGCCTCATGTCACTGGCTCAGTAGGGGTCAGGTGGATCCCCACCGAGAAAAACACACAGTAACACGCTAAAATAGCAGGTAAACAACAGGTAGTAGTAAAGCAAGAAAACTAAACTACAAAGCTGTAAAAGAACAGAACATGGAGCAGGAGTAGGGAACAAGCTAAGGA
Source organism: Amorphophallus titanum (assembly GCA_024336825.1). Taxonomy (NCBI): domain Eukaryota; kingdom Viridiplantae; phylum Streptophyta; class Magnoliopsida; order Alismatales; family Araceae; genus Amorphophallus; species Amorphophallus titanum. The sequence continues at coordinate 194,542 of JANBPO010000531.1, read as the reverse complement.
AGAGGGGAAGGAGGAAGCCGCACCAGACAACGGCTACCGAACTAACCTCGGTGCCCCAAACTACTCCAAGCTAGGGCAGGAGAGCGACTCGGAGCTGACAGAGTCAGGAGTTGCCGAACTATCGACGCGAGGAACCTACAAGACAAACACTACAACAAGCAAAGACAGAAAGGTGAACTCTGAACTAAAGGAGTCAGATGCTTACCGAACTGTCAACACGACCCCAAGCTCCAAAAGAAGACCTGCAAGGACAACAAGAAAGCCTAGGAAAACCTAGACCGACGATCGACACGGACGACAAACGACACGACAAGGATGTCATGCACACTGCCACATACACAACTAGGATGTCGTGTGAGCGGCAGACACTGACCCCGAGTACAGCCACAAAGGACTCACCAAGAGGGTCACGACACATGAGAAACGTAAAGCGAACCGTGAAGGGTATCGCGAAGAGCCACACGTCACGTGACTGGAGTGCCCCACACTAGAAGAACAGCCAGTTGTGTCCACTGACGTCTTACGCTGCGCCTACTAGCGTCTCGTCTTTGATACCTACAGACAGGCAGAGACTAAGACACTGTCAGAACTAGAATAGTAACCAAGTCGCGAGTGACTAGACAGGGGAATGCCCGTCGGCATCAGTCCAAAGCCCCTGACCACGTGTGCACACACTGACTTTTGCCTAAGCCAAGCCTCTAGCTAGTTTTCTCCCCCCGTAGGACGCAACGGTAACCGCAGGAGCCGACAAAAACTAGCTTAAAAATCATGAACCGGAAGTGCCTCGCTGTAAAAGCCGTCACGCCGAAGCGTGCCGTAAGGTTACGACTAGTGAAGGCTCACAAGACATGGACTCCAAAACACCAGTGCCAGAGTACATACAGGCAAAAGTGCCCGTAACGCGTACTTCAAAGCACCAAAAGATAGCACGGGAGACTGCCGACAGACTCAGGACAAGGCAACTAGACCTACAGCTACAACGGTCCTTGAGTCCTACGACTCTAAGTCAGGATCGTCGCACATGACGGAACAAGCTACCAATCAGTCTAATCCTAAGCCAGGGAAAACGACGCTCCGGGGAAAATGAGACATGAAGACCTGAGGGGACGCCAAGAACCCTCAATACACTTGGATACGCAAATCGAGGTAGAATGATACCTTGAGGCATCCAGAACCAATGTCCCGAATTGGACAAGGCTGTCGAGACACAACAAGACTTCCTGTCAACCACTAGGTAACCCCGGGTCGACCGGAACCAGACACGACACAAACACACAATCACATCTACCGCCACAACAAGACAAGCAAGCAGAACCAACAGGAACACGAGTGGCAGGAGACGACAACACTCTGGGCAGAGCAACTTGTCAGTCAACTGCCAGGGGGAAACCCAACAGTCAAGAGATAGCTGCTACACAACCATAGACACTAACAATGGTAGCTTCTAGATTGAGTCGTTAGGGTACTGTTGTAGTCTAGGAAAAGACCGCAGCCAGTCACCTACCGACCAATCCAGACAACCACCGATAGACAGACACTGCCCTAATAAGGACCTAAGATAGACAGACACACAACACAGCACAAGCAAACGGTCAATATGGCGAACAAGACTATAACGCACTAGCATAGGGTCATCATGCCAACTAGACCGAAACTTACAACAGACGATATAACGCACCATCATAGGGGCGTTATATCAACATAATGCACCCAGGGAGTGGTGTTATGTCCAACGGACCCAAACACGAACGACACGAAGTATAACGGACCACAACAGGCACGTCATACAAGTACAATGCACAAGGGTAGGTGCGTTATACCAAATCAGACACGAAAACACACTAACCACAGACCAAGGGCATATAACGGACCACAACCAATCCGTTATAGCCATAAGACGCACCAGGTGAGGCGCGTTATATCAACCGCACACCCAGTCAAAACATCGGTCAACGAAACACATAACGGATCTACACTTGGGCGTTATCTTAATTATAACACATGGGAAGAAGTCTGTTATGCAAACTGACTGACACAGTCTTCGAGGTAAGCATGGTCGTCGAGAGTTCTGACATGGCAGTCCTCGAAAACCACCCGATCATAACGCACCTGGACAGGGGCGTTATGGCGGCTTCAGTTCTATCACTACCCCGATCACAGATTACATTAAGAAGGGGGCGTTTGTATGGACTAAGGCAGCAACCACTGCATTTCAGGACATCAAGGAGTGTATGACCCAAGCACCTATCCTTACATTACCTGATTTTACTAAGGTGTTTGAGGTCACCTGTGACGCTTCTGGAGTCGGTATTGATGGAGTGTTGAGCTAGGAGTCCCACCCCATCGCATTCTTTAGCGAGAAGCTGAATGATGTCAAACTGCATTATTCCACATATAATAAAAAATTTTATGCAGTAATCCAGACATTAAGGTATTGAAGGCACTATCTTTTACATCAAGAGTTTGTCCTCTTCTCTAATCATGAGGCCTTACGATTCCTCCATACCGAGAAGAAGTTGAATGCTCGCCATAGCCGTTGGGTGGAGTATCTCCAAGAGTATACTTTTATGCTTAAGCACAAAGTGGGGGTAGAGAACAAGGTAGCCGATGCACTGAGTCGGTGGATGATGATGTTGACCACCATGAGTGTTGTAGTGGTACGCTTGGAGAGGCTAAAGGATGCCTATGTTGATTGCCCGGACTTTGGTCCGATCTATGCCATCCTTCAAGCAGGGCCCTCGCCTGACTATAGCGAGTTTGTGCTACAGGAGGGTCACCTATTCTGGGGTGATAAGTTGTGCATCCCATGGACTTATGTTTGTGACTTTCTTACGTGGGAGATGCACGCGGGAGGTCTTGTTGGCCACTTCGACCGGAACAAGACCATATAGGCAGTTGAGCATAGATTTTATTGGCCTAACCTGAAGAGGGATGTCGCTCGTATCGTGGCCTAGTGCAGGACTTGCACTATGGCCAAACAAAGGAAGCAAAATATCGGCCTTTATACTCCCCTCCCCTTCCCGGATAGTCCATGGCAGGACATTAGCATGGACTTTGTGTTGGGATTGCCCTGTACCCTCCAAAAGTATGATTCCATCTTTGTGGTCGTAGACAGATTCTCCAAGATGACATTATTCATTCCACAATCCAAGACTTCTGATGCCTCTAGAGTTGCCCATCTGTTCTTTTCTCACTGCATCTCCAGGTTTGGACTCCCTCATACTATAGTGTCAGATAGGGATGTGCGGTTTACGAGCTACTTTTGGAAAACCCTATGGCATATGATGGGCACTCAGTTGAAGTTCTCCACTACATAACACCCCCAGACCGATGGTCAGACTGAGGTTGTTAATTGGAGTTTGGGGGATCTTCTTAGGTGTCTAGTCCGTGATCGTGTCAGGGATTGGGACTTAGTCTTACGATTAGCAGAGTTCGCTTACAATGACTTGGTCAATAGGTCTACAGGCATGAGCCCCTTTGAGATTGTTACTGGCCGTAGACCTAGGAAGCCCATAGACCTGGTCCCATCTCCCAACCAGTCCCGTGTGTCTGAGTCGGTAGAGTCCTTCGCTGATCATATTGGGCAGTTGCATGATCATGTACGTCGTCATAGTGAGATCAGCAATGCACGGTACAAAGAGTTGGCTGATGCCCACAGGCACCATCGTGACTTCCAGGAAGGCTAGTATGTCTTGATCAGGGTCAGACCTGAACGGTTTCCCTCTGGAATCGTGAAGAAGTTGCACGCTCACGGTGCTGGACCCTTTTGAGTAGTGAGGCGAGTCGGGTCTAATGCATATGTTGTGAACTTGTCAGAGGACTACGGGATCAGGTCCACTTTCAATGTGTCGGATCTAGTCGATTACAGGGACCCGACGGTGACACCCAGTGAGCCATTTGAGCCGTCTCCACCCCTTGTGAGTGACACCACCCAAGAGCATCCACCTCCAGCCTTGTTACCTCAGCAGCGTGAGCAGATAGAGCATATATTGGATGAGCAGGTAACGACTACTCGGGGTGGGGTGTACCAGCGCTACCTGGTGCGTTGGAGGGGACGGCCTGCGTCTGACGACACTTGGATCACTCGGGTCGAGCTACAGAGGAAAGATCCCGATCAGCTGGATCGATACCAAAGCGATCCGGACCCTTACTCGACGGGGTCGAGCTTCTCCCACCCGGGGAGAATTAGTGAGGACACCAGAGCCCGAGATTGACTTGACACCAGAGCCCGATATCTCAAAAACACCGATCCCCCATGGCCGGCTCCTCACGAATGCCATCGCCTTCACCTCCAGTTCTGCTCGTCCTCAGCTTCACCTCGACCGCACACCGCCGTCGTCACTCCGCCCCGAGCCTCTCCAGCACAGTCGGCCGCCGAAGGTGGGAAAGGGGGACGGGAAGAGAGACGGGAGTGAGTGAGGGAAAGAGAGACTCGAGAGGGAAAGAGGGATCGGAGGGGGAAATGGGGGTTTTAAGAAATTTCATCCTCAAAATTTAAGGACCGACAAGGGTAAGGCAGGGAAGAACAACCCGACAATTACAGACACAAAATACGAGAAATAGAGTTCAGAGGAACAACGTCAGACTGTTGTCTCGAATACACGCTTAGGAATGAGCACGATCATAAGTGAACACACGTCCGACACCTCTGAAATAAGGTAACGTCACTTACATCTCGCAAGACAAGAGACACGACTGCCAGAGTAACAAACATCAAGAAACGAATTGACAGAAGCGACAAGCACAACCAGCATCAGCTTACATATGGAAACATAGTCCTCTCAGCTGACAGTCTGACGACATCATCAGCTCCAGTGCTAAAAGGAGACAAGGATCACCAGGCACACGGGATGCCAATGACGATTTCACAGAGGAACGACAGCAAGATCAACAACATTGGACCACACACAGCATTAAGTCAGTCCTCACTCAGATATCTCATCTGATCGAGTCGCGAGCTACTCCACTAGGAAAAGGAGCACAGTAAGCTATTGACGAGACAATGGTCCAGCACATAAACACAGAATCATACGAAAATAGTACTTACAAAAGTAACAGCCAACGACAACAGCACCTGCAGGATCCCGGCTCCGTATAGCGCACAGAACCACAGAACACACTGCAAGCAGGGTCGTATCAAGACACACGGCAGCTGAGCACACGACTACAGGGAGCGAGTCATGCATCAGACCATTCACCAAGGAAAGACCTATAACAATTGAAATCGATCGTAAAATGACAAGAAAAATCACAATCTCGGGGAACGCATCTCAAGGATTACGGACATGCCTCGAGAGCACAACACCACGAGAAGGAATGCAGAGTAGAGGGTACTTTATCAGCAGGAAAGTCGACGATTTCCCCAACACTCGCAAATGCCAATATTAAAATCAGAGAAATGACCGACAACGGCACGGTCACGACAACGTCTAGGCACATGCATCTAAGATGGAGTCACATCGAGAAGAAATAATTCTCTCGACTAGACAAAATTGTACGAAAAGAATCCTCGACTTGTGGGTCATCAGCCCACACACTTCTGTTGCGCACTCAACAATGCACGAAGGCATCAGAAAGATCTTCGACCTTCGCATCTCAGTACACACTAGGCGTCATCGTAATCCCAGAAAATCGCAACGTAATATGCCTCGAGCACTGATTCAGCGAGCAACCGAGCAGACAATGTCTAAGTGCAACAAAGAAGAGCACCAGCTTCAGCACAAAGCCCAAGGAATAGCACTAATCTCGGCCTACCTTTGCATCCTGTTAATGGCAATTGAGCCTCTCAACACGTCGATCGTTGGGCACGGCATGACGAGACTCGGTACATAATAGCTCTCGACACAGAAATTAGGTCCAAAGTCACACAACCGTAAAACAAGGAGATGATCAGGCTCAAATTAAATTATCCACACTTGAGCAGACACAGGACAAGGCGACACTAAAATGGCAATTCCAAGGCCAACTTCACAAGAAGACCGACTCAACATCATGGGAAGCATCGAGCTTAGCAACAGAAGCTCACCAAAAAGGGAAGAGCCTAGTTCGCTCGAGCAGCTTCACAACCAAAGGGGTCCAATCGAGCACTTCAACTTCAATGGAAGCGAAACACATCAGGAGCTGACCAGATTTAAGCTGGGATGACCAAAATATCGTAACAATATGTACAGCCATCGCCACAACTCGAATGGTCAACAACAACCTGAGCAATTGACAAAAGAATCTAATACCAGTAAATCCCGACCAGAAGGGAAATGCCAACAGGAATAACACTAAGGAATTCTTAAACAGCACAACCAGCATAAAAGATGGCTATTGAGCAATAACACCGAACAATCTGCGAATTCAGACAATCGGATACAACAAGGAAAGAGTAGAATCAACTACTCCACTGAAAGACACAAAGCACAACGTGGACTACTTCACAAGGCTGTCGACACTATAGGTGACAAGCCACAAGGTCCACACAGAGAAACAGACGAAAATCACAGGCGATAAAATAATCAAGCCACGTTAGCCTAGGATCCACCCATAAATCCTGCCAACGTCCACCTTATCCATCATTTCATCACATTCTAGCCCATTCCATCGCGTCTCTACCTTGGTCAACTCAGCACGGTCGTGCGCCCCACGTCGAGGAAAACATAGGGAAAATAGAAACGAGGGAGAAACTAGAACGGGAGAAACGACAAGGATAGGGGAGGAGAAAATCACAATCACACACACAGCACCATCTTAATGAACAATTAATAGATAACTAAATCATATAAAACTCAAGCAACAAGAATAATTAAAACATAAATTAACTAATCAATTGAATTCAAAAAAATGGCTAACTTTGGATCTTATTCGATATCTTAATGTGTTTATTTTCAATATATGTAGAATTTCTCCTAGAGTTGTGAGCTGAAAGCTATGAGGATTTTTGAAAGAAATAGGAAGGGTATGTCTCTTAAGATGCATATTTTTATTTGCATTTGCATCAAGGTTGTGTCCAGGATGGTTGGTTCTGGTGATTTAATCATTTAAGCCTTAAACCATCACATGCAGTAAGAGTTTTTAAAGTCATTTCTTAAGAAAGGGCAAGTTGGTAATTTTCCCTAGAGACTTGTAAATATATTCGATTCACTGCATTGAGACTTATCTCTCACGCTTTTACTTCATCTTCTTCGTCTTTCTTTTATCTCTGTAACTCCCTGAAAGCCCCAAGTCTGAGCATTCTTGTTGTCCCTTGATGCACCATAAGTCTTATCTCCAACTCCTTGTAGTAGGGAACCTGTCTAAAACACTCCACTCTTACCTTCTCTTCTTAACCCTGTCTTCATGCACATATCTTTCAATCTCTCCTCTGCAACCATGTATGCGCATGCCTCTAAGAACAAGGGAAAGTAATTAGTCACAGAGAGACAGCCTGAAGTTGATACATCTAGTCACAAGGAGCCACGATCCAAGTGGCCGCATGACCAAGATGTGTCTTCTAGTGGTTCTAACCAGCCACAATCTAAAGCGACCAAGCAGAAAGAGCAAGCCACTATATCTTCAGAAGAAAAGGGAAAAGTTACTAAGAAAGCTTGGAATGAGTGTCCTATTAGTCAAGAGCCCGAACATGGTGATGTTACGTCAGGTGATTCAGTACTATTGGCCCAGAGAGATGGCGGACAAGAAGGGGGATTGAATTGTCCCCTGGCCGAGATGGCGGATTTAAAAACTTTCTTAGCAAAACACAATGGAATCAAGATTACCAATGATGATAAACTAAAACTCAAGTTTAATTAAGATTAACGTGAAGTACAATGGATATTCTCTTGACCTTTCCGATCTCACTCGAATACTCAATGCATGGAACAACTAAATTAACCCTCACACGGATAGCGGATGAAGCGATGTGTGATGTGTAGTGAATTAAAAACCTATTAAGTTGACCTGTGAAGGGAGATAGAGGAGATGGTCAATCGCACAGGCAATCACACGAAACATGAGATTTTTAGGTGGTTCGGGACCACGACGGGCTCCCTACGTCCACTCCTCACCCAATCGGGTGAGGCTTCACTCCACGCTACGAAACGTAGCAACACAGGGACAAACCCCAACCACACACATGCTGCTTCTGTAGCAATACACACACGGGAACAAGCCCCAACACGTTGCCACCGCAGCACACACACACACAACGTCGGGGAACACGCCCCGGACACTGAACCACACAGAGTCACAGCTCCGTCTACACACACAGACTCAGGGAAACTTGCCCTGCAAGTAATCCACACACGCTGAGATGCAACTCCGCCCACACACAACGATATTCAGAGTTAGACAATGTAAAGATATACAATATACGCCCACAATAGTATGTAGATGAAGATAAAACTATGAATCACTCATAGAAGTAAGTATGGAAGGATGTAGAAATATCTCCTTGTATGTTTGACGCCCGGTAGACAGATCTTCCTTGAAGCTCTTGCTAGTGGGAGGATTATCTTGAAATATACGATCCTGAAGAAGCTTCTCCTTGGAGGTCCAGCCACGTTGCAACTTGTAGGCTTGATGATGGATGAAGCTTTGAACCTCCTTAGCCTAGATCACCCTTCAACTTACTAATGAATCCCTTTGATTAGAAGGTAGGGTGCGTTGGAGACCTTCAACCATGGAGTGGAAGTGACCAGCCAAGGAAGCTCCCGTGTGGAAGCTTGCATTGAATAAGAAGCTAGACTGCAGATCTGAGTGGATGCTTGTGGATGGCGTCTTCAGCGCCTTCCTCTTCCACCTCCAACAAGGTGCAACGCCCTCTCCTCTTCCTGCAAGCAGATAGAACAATGTTAAGCCCAAGGGAGTGTTTCACGATCGGACAGGGGCGGCTATGTATACACATGAGAAAGCAAGCCATAAAGACATAAAACCCCATGCTAAAACCCTCTCAAACCCTCACCCAAACAAGGGTAGAAACCCTAGGGGTAATGGGGTAAAAGGGCAAGCCAATCGGACCATGTAATGGGGATTTCGCAACCTGATCCGGAATCCCGATCCAGACGCTCCAGAGAAAATGTCGACTCTTAGGGTCGACACTTTTCTCATGGCGTTCTGTCCCGTTTGAAGAAAACAGGACACAGGGCAAAAGTGTCGACTCATTGAGTCGACATTTTGTGCAACGTGTTCTACAAAAGTGGAATGAAATCAGGCTCGGCCGGCATGGTGAGGAATAAAAGAACCTCCGTGGTGACATGACCCATAGTACATACGGAGGTAATAGACCCCAAAGAGGGATGGGTGAAGCTACGACCTTTGGGTCGGTCGAAGCCTGGGGCTAATAAGTGTGTCAACTACAACTGCCGCTCTAATCCCTTAAGAAGGTCGTCCAATGTATCAACATGGTGACAAGACTGAAAGGTGGTATAGAATGAGCTGACGGGCACTAATGGTAGTGTAGGGTCCATGGATGGATAACAAGGTGGGACCAAGTCTTTCTTAAGCCAACTAAGTGGTGGCTCGATGATGATTAGCTTTCCCGTTAGAAACACGTGTAGCTTTGGCTGAGGTGGCTCTAAATGAAGTGGCTCCGAATAAAGATCGGCAGGTGAAGTAGGTGGCAAAGAAGCTCTAGGGGAAGGGTTCTACGGCTGGGGTGGGTGAGGCCATGGGGCAGGAGCGTTCTGCCTCATGGGCTCATGTGGCCGTCTGACCGGCTCGGCACTCTACTGAGAGGTAGATGCTCGCCGAAGGGCAGCATCAAACCTTGACTTGAAAGGCTCAAGGGCGACCTCATAAGAATGCTCCAGAGTGGTCACATCGTGGCAAAGCAATTCAAACTGTTAGTAAAGCCGCAAACCTCTTCGAAAGTATAATGCAGTCGTGGTGCTCTTCTCTCCAACTCCATATCCCAATCGGTACTCATCAAAGTCCCTAATGTACTCAGACACGGACTTGTTGCCTTGGACGGGACTGATCGGGGCTTTCTTTAGGGTGGGGAGTCATCTAGCCAGACCTTAGACAGTTTGGTTGGTAGCGTCCATCATATCCTCGATGGCTTTAAACCTACCCTCAGCACGATAAAAATATTTCTGCATGTCTCGGTCAAACTTGTCCATTCTATCCATGAGGGATACACCATTCTAACCAATGAAGAATGCCTTGGGACTTGGGTGTAGGGGTTGGCCATAGTTGCAAAAGAGATGGGAATTGGTTCCCCTATGAGTGGGCATGCATTGGAACAAAGTGCAGGAGACTTCCTTTTTTTCCTTTTTTTTAATGCAAAACTAATGCAAGCACCTAGGCACGACTCTAGATGGTGAAAAGGGGTAAAATGCAGAATCGAACACAAACTTTTAATCAACCCATATCCGATATGTGGTGGAGGTAGAAACCTCATGCAAGGGGCTATATTCCAAATAGGCGTAACCTATCTTTCCAGTAGCGTCTTTTGATATACCAAGTACTGGGATGAAATGCAAATCAAGACACTTTTTTGAAAATAGACACTTTTTTTTAAACAACGACTACCCTAGACTCAACTGTGCTCTGATACCAATTCCATGTGGGATGACAACACGAACCTGGGACTCTAGCTTGCGGACGTCCCTAGCGAGGAAAATGCGTGGATCTGCGCGGTTGAGAAATCGACAATGAGTCTCGGGTATCGACTTTTCCACGTGCTCAGATGAAGTCACGGGACGGGTTTCACTCTCTCTCGCAACGGTGATTAATATTATTTAGCGAGTTAATTTATCCTATCATATGCAAGCAGTGGCACAAACAAGTATATACGAGTAAAGTAAATTACTGAGAGGAGAGTGGACACGATACCTCCACGCTATCAGGTGTGGGGAAGGCAATCCCTGCCAAGACTTGTATTCCCGGTACAATGGTATAACTTAATTACAGCAAAGATTTTATGGCCCACTCCACACAAGGAGGTAAGGGGTGACAACAATGACCCAGGAATAGCGAACTTGGGTTGGCGGGCAGCAATTTGGACCACTCCATCAGTGCTGTCCGGACGACGCAGGCTGACGGTTGTAGGGACCACGTTCTGCTCGGACAGTCAGTTGGGGCAGGGTTGGTCCTGTTGTGAAGGGGACTCCTGGAGGATAGCTCCCTAGAATGTGGTCGGGATGGGACACCTTGTGGAAGGTGTGGCGTCTCAGCTCATCAGGTGTTGCAGATTGCTATTCGGAGCCTGTGTTACAGTTTTAGAACTGTGCGACCCCACGAAAACGCCTGCTGCGATCAGCCCCGACGTCGGATTGACACGAAACTGGCGCCGTTGCGAATCCCTCTCAGGGATCCACGAACATAGGCTATTACAATAATTTTTTATGGCATAGGGTTTTGCTTGGGGTATTTGTGAACAGGCTAACACCTGAGCTCAGATCTAACTAGGCATATTCAGATCTACATGATGATGCACGTTGACTGAGGCATAAACAATGGATCTGGGAGTTGAGATTTTTATGGGAGATGGTGGGGGAACTAAGAAACATGAGAATAATTTTTGTGTATTTTTCTCCCTGAAGGTCGGCCATCACCAATTCCAGCTCCAGTACTCGGCTACGCGCCTGAATGGTCAGCCGATCAGCTCCAACCTTTCGGTTGCTATGCATGAGTAGCTAGCTACCCAACTCCAGTTCTAGCCTCCAGCATCGAACGTTCGGCTACCTGCCTCCGCAGTTGGCCGACCAGTCCCAACATCGCGGCTACAACGCCTTCACAAGCTAGTCGCTCAATTCCAGCACCAGTTGCTAGTCCCGGCATCATGGCTTCAACGTCTCTATAGGCCAGCCACGCCAGTTCCAATACCAACTCTCAGTCCCAGCATCGTGGCGTCAACGCCTCTACAGGCCAGCCACCCAGTTACAGTACCAGCTCCCAATCCCAGTACTAGCTTCCAGTCCTAGTATCGTGGCTTCAACGCCTTCACAGGCTAGCCTCCCAGTCCTAGTACCAGCTTCTAGTCCTAGTATCGTGGCTTCAACACCTTTACAAGCTAGCCACCCAGTCCCAATACCAGCTCCCAGTCTTAGTATCGTGGTTTCAATGCCTTCACAGGCTAGCCACCTAACCCTAGTACCAGTCACCTGCTCCAGTATCGTGGCTTCAACACCTTTACAGGCTAGCCACCCAATCCCAGTACCAGTCACTAGCTCTAGCATCGCGGCTACAATGCCTCCACAGGCCAGCCACTCAGTTCCAGTATCGGTCGTCACCTCCAACGCCATGGCTACAACGCTCCCGTGGGCTAGCCACTCAGGTCCAGTGCCGATCGCCAGTTTAACAGTCCAGCTATAGCGCATTTGTAGGTCAATCGGCCAGCTCCAGTCTTCAGTTCTAGCTTCCGACTACAATGCCTTCACAGGCCAGCCGGCCAGCTCCAACCTCCAGCCCTAGCTTCCAGATACAACACCTTCACAGGCCAGCCAACTAGCTCCAGCCTCCAGTTCCAGTCTCCGGCCGCAACACCTTCACAGGCCAGCCGGCCAGCTCCCGTCTCCAGTTATAGCTTCTGGCTACAACACCTTCGTAGGTCAGCCGGCCAACTCCAGTCTTCAATTCCAACTCTTGGCTATACTACCTTCAAAGGTCAGCCACTCAGTTTCCAGCTCTAGTATTCCGGCTACAATGCCTTCAAAGGCCAGCCGCCCAGATCCAGTCTCAGTATTTCGACTACAACGCCTTTAAAGGCTAGTTGCCCAGTCTAGCTCCAGCTTCAGTTCCAGCACCGGTCCCAGTAGTCCGGCTATGACACCTTCGAAGTCCAGTCGGCCAGCTCTAGTTCCAGTCCCCAACGCCAGTTGTAATCCCAGTTCCAATACCAGTCCTAATCTTAGACCCAACTTTAATTGCCAGTTCCTGTTCTAGTCACAATTCCTGGTCACCACGCCTTCCGAGGCCACCTGGCCAGCCCAGCTCTAGTTTCCCAGGCGAATGCGAATCACATTTTCGGCTAACAACATGTCAATAGTTGGTACACCACCATTCGGTCTACAGCCAACACACTCCAGAATCACCCCAGTAGCCTTAACCACATAGGCCAACACACCCTCACGGGTCGGTCTCTAGCTTCCAGTATTCGGCAATATAGGTTAGCACGCCCTCTCGGGTCGGCCTCCAGCTTCTAGACCCCAATAGCACAGGCCAGCACACCCTCACGGGTCAGCCTCCGGCTTCTAGTCTTCAGCAATATAGGCCAATACACCCTCACGGGTTGGTCCCTGACTTCCAGTCTCCAGCTATATCCGCCAACACACCGTCACGGGTTGGCCCCAAGCTTCTAACGGCACGGGTCGACACACCCTTAAGGGCTGGCCTCCATCCTTTACTCTCCAGTAACATCGGCCAATGCACTCTCGCGAGTCGGCCCCCACCTTCCAGTTTCCAGACCTTCAGGTCAACACCACCCTATGGGTTGCCCTCCAGCTTCCAGTCTCCAACCAATTAGGTCAACATGCCTCATTCAGGCAGGCCTTTAGTACCCAGCTCCAATATCCAGCTTCCAGTATCCAGCTTCCGGTACCTAATCCCACCTAGTTCTAGTATCCAGTTTCCAGTATCCAGCTCCAGTACCCCACTTCCAGCATCCAGCTCCAGTCTCCTATTAAAATGTCTGGGTCCTAGCATCTAGTTCCCGTATCCAATTGCCAATATCTAGCTCTCAGGATCCTATCCCCAGTACCCAGTTTCTAATCTCTAGATTTAGTTCTGGCAATAGGCCAGCATGCCTCGCATAGGCAGGCCTCCAATATGTAACTATCAATATCTAGATTAAGTATCAACTTCCAGTCTCCAGTCCCAGTATCCCCTGTCCAGCTTTCAGTCTCCAATATCTGACTTCCAGTTTCCAAACTCTACCCTGCAGGAAGCAAGAAAGCAGGAAAGTACCCTACCTAACAGGAGTACGGTAGAACCAACAAGCGGGAATAAATAAACGGCTAAACCGTCTATTCTAAGAGTACCGTACTACTGAATCTCGGTCCGTCAAAACTCGAGTCCACACCTGCTGGCGGACAGGAGCACCTCCCACTAGAAGAACGAGCTGATGGGTCGAATGAGGTGTTACAGCGCGTCAAAAGTGTCTAGCTACAACGCCCCGGGCGCGAGACTCAGACACGCGCAGTAACCAAAGGACCACGAACAAGGACTAGCTGAGGTCGCGCTCGTCAGCGCGGGTCCGAACCCTTAGCCTTGTGTGCACACTCAGACCATACGCCCTAGGTCTGTCCTCTAGCTGGTAATTCCCCCACCAGCCCGAACTCGGCAGTATGCAGGAGCCCTACGGTAACCAGCTTACTCACTATCTCTCTCGGGTGTGCCACACCTGTGCTCCTAGTGGGTCGACACACGCGTGTCGTGGAAGTTACGACTAGTGGATGGGTCACCAGAAGTACAGACCCTCACGTCACGAAAACTGACTTTGAAAGTAAACGAGGATAAGGATTGCTCCTCGTACAACATTGACTCATGGTGACGTAAGCTGAAGATGCCACATCCCGGGACCCGTCACGGCGCCCCACACCTGGTCCCCACATGATGTCCAGCATCAGTCAGACCACGGGTTAGCACGTGGATCGAGGTCTACTCACTCGGGACTCAAATCGGCACAAAAAACTACCGGCTAGGCCTCAGACAATGAACGGTCCATCATTTGCCGCACGAGAAAAGGGCGGTTAGGACCCCGCCGCTCAAAGTCATGGGCGGTCCCACCTGGGCCGCTCATGAACGAGGATGAATGGCCATACAATGGCCGCTCAGGGGACATGCGGCCAGACCCCAACTGCTCACCCCAAACCCTACGTAACGGTAACAACCAATGGTCGAAAACTCCCGGGACGCGTGGTTGGTCTCGAGCTGCTCAAGGGATGAACGGTCAACCACAGGCCGCATCTCCTCCAACGGTAAGAAAACAAGTGTGGTTGGGATCTAGCCGCACGAGGGAAGGGCAGCTAGGACCTCACCGCACAAGGCAGGTACGGTCCAACTCTGGCCGCACGACCTGCCAACGGCATCAAGTGACGTATGGCCAGACCCTAGCCGCACGAGGGATATATGGCCAGTCCCTAGTCGCACACCCCAAGCACTGCATAACGGTCTCAAACAACGGTCAAAACCCCGGGAGATGGGCGATCACCTTAGGGCCGCACGAAGGGACATACGGTCCCACGATAGATCGCTCAACCCTACTGCGCGCCAAGCCTAACTCGCAGCGCGCCGAGCCATTGGGCGACCAGGACAGGACTGCACAAGGGATGTGCGGTCCCTGGTTTGACAGCACATGGCTCACCGACGTGAAAATGGCGAACCTCGTCGGAATCGCCCATTCGGCCCCAAATCGAGCCCCACGAAGGGGGAAACGATGGGAAAAGAACCCCCAAGCCCTCTAGCATGCTTCTATACTCTCGAAATGCGAAATCACGACGTGAAATGAAGGATCAGGAGAACTCACCCCGCGACATGATTTTCCCTTCCCGGTGCGAAAATAACCCCACTTGACCTCGCCTTGGCCTACAAATCACGGGAATGGAATGACACTGAGTTAGGGATCGTCACCCTACCTCCGGTTCGCGATGAGGCATCAATCCGAGCTCAATCCCACGAAGAACATCGTTAAAAACCCCGCCTTCCCACGCTTCCCACATTCGCCGCACGTCCACGCGATCGCCTCGCCATCACCCACGTCGTCGCGCCGTCACTCCACCGCCGTCTGCAGTCGGAACGGAGCTCACCGCGATCGAATGGGTGAGAGAGAGGGAGAGGGACGCACGTAGGAGGGAGAAGAGGAAGGAGAAGAAGAAGGAAAAAAAGAAAAAGAAATGGAATATTTATAGAAAATCTCAAAATTTATAAAAATATCAAAAAATAGAAAATCACGTTTTCGCGATCCTCAAAACACACCGATCGCAACGGTACCACTCACGCCTAGGTGAACGACCACGTTCGCCCGCTACGGCGTGCCGAAGGATTTGCTGAAAATCGGGTCAAAAATTAGAAAAACACCCGGGAAAAGTCGCGGAACTCCTCCGGACCTCCGAAACAACCTCGGATCGCACCGATCCGAACACGAAAGATGTCCGAAATGATATTTCAGACACGACAGAACTGGACGCTCCAAGAAAGTAGGTCCGAGACTCGAAAATAAGGATCCGAAAGGGTCCGGGACATCACAGGTGGACATAACGGACCAGTGGAGGCACGATATATCACCTCAAGTCTTCTTGGAAGTAAGGTCGATGCACATCACTATTTCAAGAATGAAGGTCGATGCACCTCAAGTCTTCTTGAAAGTAACGTCGATGCACATCACTATTTCAAGAAGTAAGGTCGATGCACATCACTATTTCAAGAACAAAGGTTGATGCTACCGCAAGATATCAATAGAACAAAGGTCGATGCACATCACTATTCTAAAAATAAAGTTTGATGTGACCTCAAGTTATCAATTGAAGTAAGATCGATGCACATATGCAGCCTAGCCGAGAAGGTCGATGCACATCAAGTTAAGTACAGATCTAAGGTCGACGCACATCTGTTGTCCAAGACTAAGGTTGATGCACATATGCAGCCTAGCCGAAAAGGTCGGTGCACATGCTGAACTAAGGTTGATGCACATCTGTTGATTCAAGACTAAGGTCAATGCACATGCTGAAGACTTAAACACTAAGCTCGATGCACATGATGAAGACTCGCACTAAGGTCAATGCACATATGTAGTATAGCCAACTAAGGTCGATGTATCATGAGTTTTCAAGATGGAATAAGGTCGAAGCACATGCTCAGGAGAGCACCCATAGACTCAAGAGAGCATTCTTGGTGTTAGGAGAGCATCCATGGACTCGGAGAGCATTCTTGGTGTTAAGAGAGCATCCATGGCCTCAGGAGAGCATTCAAGATCTAAGGAGAGTATTCAAGATCTTAGGAGAGCATCCAAGGCCTTAGGAGAGCATTCAAGACCTCAAGAGAGTATTCAAGGCCTCAAGAGAGCATTCGAGACCTCAAGAGAGCATTCAAGATATCAGAAGATCATTTGAGGCCTCAGGAGAGCATTCACAACCTCAGGAGAGTATCCTTGGTGTCTGGGGAGCATGCAGCCCGATTTCCAGACATGACCTATTTGCACTCCCAGAAGCCTTCAAGCCAATTTTCTGTCAAATAATTTGGGTGATCTAGAGAGAGAAAATAGGTACTATAAATTTTCAAATACATAGAATTTGAGGTTTGATCGATGCTCCAATGTTTGACTTTTGTCCTGGTCATCATTACCTTACCAAAACACATGTTTGGTGGCAGTTTTGTCAGAATCCATAACAGGGACATGATTCTTGTCAGAACCACTTTCTGCTGTCATTAAATGGCATGTGATCTTAGAATAGCACTGTGAGTAGAAAGTCAACCAGAGCCAATAGGAATGCAGATAGAAAGTTATCCCTTTCTGTGGGTCATTAAATACTCAGATTTTAGAGATCTAGAATGGTCCTCGTCAAGCTCTCTCTCTGAAGTGTCAAAAGGATTGACTCCAAAGCTTTGTCCTTGACCCTGTTGGACCAATCAAAGGACAAACCTTGGACGAAAAATCACTGCTGCTGGTTTGATGGAAGATCTTGTGGCGGAAAATTTTTCCCCTAGCTTTCATGTATATATTGAAGCTTCCTTAACTGAAGAAGCTGCTGCTGCTATTGCCACTGCCATTGTTACCGCCCAGAGAAAATGCCACGCCCTTGAGCATCTACGAAGAGCATCCTTATGAACCGCATGAGAGCAGCCAAGCACCTGTTGACTTTAGTCCAGTGCTGTAAAAGAAAGAAAGAGAGAAGAGAATTCAATAGAGGAGTGCAGCCCTCCTCATGTCCAAATCGTGCCTAAGAAGAGGGCAAATTTGACTTGTCTCTTGATCTACCTAAGAGCTTCAAGTGTGATCTTTGAAGCCCACGTTTGGCTATCTCTGACTCATCATATGTCTCTGTGCTTCAATCTTCATATCTGTAAACTCTTATTTTTCCCACTGCACTTGCAGTGAGTTTTATTCTATGCTTTTATTCATCAAGAACCATCCCTATCGATTTTGTGTGTAGGAAGATAGACGGAGGTGTGCTCGAGTCTGTGGAGAATCATCCCTACCGATTTTATGTGTAGGAAGACAAACGGAGGTGTGCTTCGATTTGTGGAGAACCGTCCCTACCAGTTTTGTGTGTAGGAAGATAGATGGAGGGTTCTCCATTCTATAGTTTTAGGGCATGTCCCCAGTCAAGTTGTGTGTCAGTAGGAAAGTCTCACCGAGTTTGGTGAGGGGTGGACGTAGGTTGTGGGGTTACAACCGAACCACCTTAAAATCCCTGTGTTGTGGGTTGTGCATCTTGTGTGATTGCTCCATTTTCTCTATCCCCATTCACAGGTTCATGTGCCAGTTTCAACATATGTAATGTTGGCTATCTCCATCACACACTTAATCCTTGTGAACTGCGCTATCTTGTATACACACTATTTATTCCTTGCACTGTACTTGCATCCCCTTGGCTGCCTGCTGCACCTTTGCACATAGGCACTAGGGAGCATTCTCCAGCAAATGAGGATCACCTTGCTTACACACACATGCGCTTTTGTTGATTACCATAGCACACACTCCAGCTGACTTGGCAGGGCTCCAAGTAAACACCTTGTCCACACAGGTCAACCTGTGTAGTCTTTGGACCATGCTTGGTTGTCTCCATTTGAGCTATTCCTATTGAATCTGCTGTGCTTTGTGTCTAAGTGTCTTATTTGCCTTGTAGGAGTGGTTTACTATTTTGGTAGCTAAGTTTTAAATAGGTCAAAGTTCTTGATAGGATCTATTCAACCCCCCCTTCTAGATCTAATTGCACCACGCAGGACCCTATAGAGCAGGCTTTGCCAAGTTGAAATCGAGAGAGCAGACTCTCGATAGCCAAAATTGGAAGAGTAGGTTTTGAGAGCCAAAACTGAGAGAGTAGGCTGCGAGAGCCAAAATTGGGAGAGCAAGTCGCGAGAGACAAAATTGGAAGAGAGAACTTTGAGAGCCAAAACTGAGAGAGCAGGTTGTGAGCGCCAAAATTGGGAGAGTAGGCTTTGTCAAGTCGAAATCGGGAGAGCAGGCTCTCGAGAGCCAAAATTGGGAGAGTGGGCTTTGAGAGTCAAAATTGAGAGAGCAGGCTGCAAGTGCCCAAATTGGGAGAGCAGACCGTGAGAGCCAAAATTGGGAGACTAGACTTTGAGAGCTGAAACTGAAAGAGCAGGTTGCGAGAGCAAAAATTAAGAGAGCATGCCGCAAGAGTCAAAATTGGGAGAGCAGGCTGTAAGAGTCAAAATTGGGAGAGAAGATTTTGAGAGCCAAAATTGAGAGAGCAGGCTGCTTGAGCCATAATTGGGAGGGCAGGCTTTACCAAGCTGAAATTGATAGAGTAGGCCATGAGAGCAAGAATTGGGATAGAGCAGGCTGAGCAAGCTGAAATCAAGAGCAGGCTGAGCAAGCTGAAATCAAGAGCAGGCTGTGAGAGTCAGAATTTGGAGAGTAGGCCGCGAGAGCTAAAATTGGGAGAGCAGGCTACGAGAGCCGAAATTAGCAGAGCTTTCATTCATTCATGTTATCTTCATTCATTTTCTCTTGTTATTATCTTTTTATTCAAGCATGTAGACATCCATTGACAACAAGCACACAAAAAAAGATATGTAGCATAGCTCCCCTCTATCGGGGATAGGATAAGAATGACGCTCTTTATTCACGTATGGCCAACGAAGCATAACTAAAGGAGCTGTATATTCATTGAAAGGACATCGCATAGCCTATGTGCATAGTTAAAATTATAATTTACACCCAAGATAATTTCTCCATGGTGTGAAAGTACAGGTACGTGAGCAGCGAACCCTAAACATAGGGATATGCGGATGTTCTAAGCAACACTAGAAGACTACTCTAGCACCTGCACATGTATGTCAGGATTTTGACTTTTGGTAGCTTCAGACAGCCCCCTTATTTATTCTAGACTTTGTCATTCGACGTGAGTTTTCTCATGTGTCTCAATAGGGATTCCTGACTACTATGATTCGTCCTTATTGTAATTTTATTGCAAAATTTACTTCACCGTTTTCGCGCGAGTCTCCTCATGTGTCTCAAATGAGATTCCAAACTACTTGGGTTCACATTTCACTTTTTCATCACTTTTTTAATTTTTTTCTTTTTATCATTATTTTTTTCGAAGGTGGAAGGTAACTTTTTCATCATGATTATCTTTCATGTGAGTGTAAGAATTTGAGCATCCATAGAGTGTTAGGAAGAAATTCTTAAATCCACATGGTTAGAAATCATTGATCACATCATGTGTCAAGTGTGAGAGTTTTATCTCGGGTGTATTTTGTGAGTTACGTGAAGAACATGGCATTGACCTTTCCCCTCAATGCATGCACCCACTAGAAATTGGTTTATCCCCTATAGTGTATGCCATGACACACACATGTCTAGAATCAGGGCAACACTTTTACTATATATGCAGGCAAGCATGCAAGCAGAATGAGTGGTAACTCAAAATCCATGACATGCAAGAGTTTTTTTTCCTTTTTTTTCTTTTTACTATTGTTATTTTTTAAGGTTTGATAAAGAACTCTACAAATTGATTATTTGTTGGCGTAGGAGCAACGCCGAAGTGAAGAGAGATAGGTTTCATGCATTGGGGTGAATCCCGGTGGCACTTAAGAGTTGGTATTAACCAATGGGAGTTATTTTGTTTTGTTGATTTAGACAGGGGATCTAGACAATAGGTAGGATAGCAAGCTTTGACGGAACGTCTAGGCCGAAATCAGGAAAGTGGGGATCGATCGAAGGTCTGAGCCAAAATCGAGAGAGTAGGCTTCGACCAAAGGTCTAAGCTGAAATCAGGAGAGTGGGTCTCAACAGAACTCTAAGCCAAAATCGGGAAAGGGGGCTTCGACGGAACGTCAAAGCCGAAATCGGGGAGCAGGCTTCGACCAAAGGTCTAAGCTAAAATTAGGAAAGTAGGCCTCGACGGAACGTCTAAGTCGAAATCAGGAAAGCGGGCTACATAATCCGAAAGATAGTGAGATAGCTGGCTGTATACGCTGAAAGATTGTGGAATAGCAGGCTGCATAAGCCGAAAGATAGTGGGATAGCTTGTTGTATAAGCCGAAAGATAGTGAGATAGTAGGCTACATAAGCTGAAAGATAGTGCGATAGTGGGCTGCATAATCAAAAGATAGTGGCATAGCTGGCTGTATCAGCCAAAAGATAGTGGGATAGTAGGCTGAGTAAGCTGAAAGATAGTGTGATAGCTGGCTATATAAGCTGAAAGATAGTGGAGCTTTACCGCTCTTGGGAGGCCTCGCGGGTTCCAAGTGGTATCAAGTGTATTCGATAGTCCTATCGGGTATATCTAGTATCCGGGATCTAGGTAGTCACAAGTACGGTCGATAGCTGGCATAGGTTTCATGCTTATTTTCCACTTAGTTTCTCGCGTGAGAGTGTGAGTGTGCGGCGTTGGTGCTGTGAAGGCAGTTGCCATTTTTTGTCGAAGTGCCGACGTGGGGCTCGAGGAGTGAGGCAGAGAACTTTCTCCCTCATCGGTGGTGGCCCCAGTTATGCTGCGTTAGGCAGAAGTTATCGGCAGGCATGTGTCTCTGTGGTGCTGTGTTCGAGGAACTTACAGCGAGGTCAAGTGGCTGGAGAGGATTGCTGGTGGTTAAGTGGCCGAGTGTATGCTCCGCGGGAGTTATGTTGTTTTGGCCATTCCCGTTTGAGATTTAGCCAGCACTTGAGGTTTGAGATCATGACTTGAGGTGGTAGAGCGGGTGCTCTGGTCAAGAATTGTGCTCAGGTGAGCGGAGGATTTTATTGGTGAGTAGCTGATTGTCGAACCTGATTTTCCTTGTCATGCTCTGTTGCGCTAGAAATGATGTGTTGGTCTAGATTATTTTTGAAGATTTCGAGGCAGGATTGGACAGAGTTGTCCCAATGAGCTCTTTGTCATGCGCTTCTGTGTATGAATGAGCTGTGTTAGCTCTGGGTTTGGTTCGAGATCGTATGGCAGTGGCGAGTTCAGGACTCGAGGATGAGCATTGGTAGGCGCCGATCATGGTTCGTGTTGTGCCTCTTGGCGCAGTGGTCTGCACGGTGGCAGCTCGAGAATGGATTGGTGTTAGCACAGACAGATTTGAGAGAGTGATGCCCAGTGGCTAGGGATGTTGCTGCCTTAAAGCCTGGCATCTTTTGGTGGTTTTCGTCACTCCTTGGTAAGCTTTTGGATTGTTAATGGTTTCGAGATCAGAGGCAGGCGTAGGTAAGGAGCGTGTGGCAGTGGCTAGCCCCACCACTGTGGTAGAGTGTGGCTGGCAATTAGCAGGGCCAGTGCTCGAGATGTGGCAAGTCATGGTTCGAGGAATTGCGATGATGGTGCATCGGGAGATGCTGTCATTGTGGTCTGACGAGACACTTGGCGAGTGTTGTCGGGGGAGCTGACATGACAGCGACATTGGTTTTGCTGGAAGGTGTGGTTCCCAGCGTGCGCGAGGTCTGAGGTCAGGTCAAGTGTGGAGTTTTCTCCCGATTTGTCAGAGGCATGATTGGGTGCTCCTCGGTTAGAGAGGATCGTGCTTTTGCCAAGTTCGTCGTCTTACATTGTGTGCTCGGATGGGTTGGCATCTCTTGTGTGCCATGAAGTTCGTGCGAGATGAGTCTTGTGTTTTGGTAGTGTGACTATTTGTAAGAAGCGATGCCCATCCCCTTGTGCGTGAGGGTGTGTTGGCACTACTCTGGAAGGATGAGTGCCAGTTGGGTAATGTTCGCGAGATCTCGTGACTGGCGTTGTGATTTTTGATGCATTTTGGATCAGAGCCTATGGAGTTGCAAAGGATTGCCAGATCTGGAGAGAGAATCTGTGCTCAAGGTTTGAGGTAATGGAGCTTTCCTCACCCTGTTTTCTGGTGTTGGCAAGCCAAGCTGTGAATTGTCGACATGGTGAATCTCGAGTCACTGTGATGGCTATGCGCGTGGATCAGAGTGCGCAACCGGAGCCTAGTGGGCCCATAACCCACAAGTTCAGGATCGTAACATTGGTTGCAATGGGCAAATTTTTTTCCAGCGATGAGTAGAGCATCAGAGGATTGGTTCCTTAGTATGTGATTGTCCTTGGCTGTGTGAACCATGTCAGTTGCTATGTCGTTGCTCGAGGCATTGTGGTTTGTAGCACTGGTAGGAAGGAGAGTTGGGGAAATAGGTCAGCACGCTTGCCACATGAGCACCCTATTCATTGGTTGGAAGTTGTGTCAGGCAGTGGGTTCTGTATCTAGTCAGAGGTTGCTAAGGTTATTGATGGGAATCAACACTGGACACTAATTTTTATTTTTTTGTATTTGTGTCATTTAGTTTATTTTTATATCTTTAGAAAAGTATGTTGACAATTGTAAGGCTTTATAAGTCAATGTGTCATTCCCTAGGATCCTTAGAGTTTTTGTGCAAAATGTCAGTAGGTCCACTAAGGGGGCCTCAATCCTTTCTCATTGGACCAGCTAAGCCCTAGGGGCCCATGTGGGACTGGTCAACATCCTAGGTGGCATCTAGAAGGATCTTTTCCTTCATGGAGAAGGCAAGGAGACAAAGGAGATTAAAAGTCCAAGATGCTTCCCCCTTATAATATAGTTTATTCGAGAAATTCAACGGGCAAGGGTCTCCCAGGGAGCACATTGCCTACTATATGAATGTCATGAGAGATTTGACCGATGATGAATCTTATCTCCTCAAATTCTTCGGCTCAACGCTCACCGGGCTTGCCTTTGAGTGGTATTCAAGCTTACCAGGTGGGTCCATCATCAATTGGCCCGACATGCCGAAGAACTTCAAAGAAAGATTCTACATTGCTGAAAGGGAAGTCATCATGGTGGAGCTTTATGCCACGAGGCAAAGGAATGATGAGTAGGCACTCGACTATATCAAGAGATGGAGAAACCTCAGCATGAGGTGCAGATGTCCTCCGCATAAGGAGGACGCAATGTAGATCTGCAAGCAGAACTTGAAGAAGGAGACTCTGGAAAGAATGATCGGTGCTGAGGTCAAGATATTTGACCGTCTAAACAATATAGTAGCTGAGATTGAGGCATTTCTTGTCTGATATTCTTTCGCCTCAGCTGCATCTAACTAGAGATCTAGGCAGGCCTAGAAGATACCAACGCCGCCGGAAGTTCACACACTAGACTTCCAGGCCTTTGAGAAGCAAAAAGAGAAAGCTCAAGGGACCGCCAACCCTCCTCCGCCCAGGTCCACTGAACGACAGAAAGGTCCTTTGCTAAGGGAGAAGATGAGGAACAAGTTGTACTCTTTCTCCCGAGATAAGTCCCGGCTCCTGTTCGAATGGGCAACCAAGTATAACAAAATCACGTTGCCAGAACCAAAGAGGCCCGGTGACCTAAGGAAGAAGGATGACCCTCACTTCGGCCAGTATCACCAGATGCTCAGACACATCATTGAAGACTGCTACGTCTTCAAGGATGTTATTGAATCCTTGATCAAGAATGGAGAGCTGGACATGGGGGAGCACAAGGTGGATCCTCCGCAGCCGCATGACATGCCTAACTTGGCCGCCACCGTCAACATGGTGTCATTATATCAGCAGCTGCCCGAGGAATGGTCGGAGGCCAGCACCCACGCCACCTACGAGACTTTTGTCATGGTGCCAACTCAAGACCAAGGGGGTTGGAAAACCACGTCAAAGAAAAGCAGAAGAAGATGGGCCCCTTGGCCCACTCCTGGAGTTCATGTAAGGGGTGTCACGTCTCGACCAGCACCGCCACCAGTGAGCCTTGTGTGGCATGGCACGGCCCCTCGGATAGTCATGAGGTGACCTGCTTATAACAAGAAGGAGCACACCTCGATGCGGGTGCATAAAGAGGTCAGCCCTGCTATTGAAAAGCTCCAGGCCATTATTGATGGGCTCGAAGAATATGAACAACCCAAGATCCGACCTATCGAGCTGAAGGAATATGTTCCCCGGGAGGAGTTCAAATCCCTCGAACTAGCTTCAGAACCAGAAGCCGAGGCAGAAGAAGAGCCTCCCTTGTGGGGTGAGCTTCCTCAAAAGCAACTACCGGCCACCGGAGAAAAGAAGAAAAAGAAGAGAAGGCCTAGAAACAATAAGAAGAAGGAGGTCATTGTTGCCTGCAACACCCTCTCGGCACTGTTTGACACCGCCCTCTCCCTGGAAGAGGAGGAAGAAGGGTTGTCTCTCGAGCCAGTAGAGGTGAACCTAGCTGAAGCATCTACTTCCCAACATGCTACCAGGTCAGGAAGAAAGTGGGGACGCCCTCCTCAGGCTAGCCATAATATCATGCTCAGGGGAGAACAACCGTACCAGATCCCTGAGCCTAAGATTCAAGGCATAGAGATTCCTCTTCCTTCGGGTCTCTATCCTAGAGAACCAAAAGGCCGGAGCACCCCTTCATTCACTGAATTCCTGTCGGCCCGAAAGGAAAGGCAGTCACGCCCCCAAGGGTCCCGGTTGACCCAAGAAGCAAGTAACCTTTCAGCTCCGCTGGCAGCAGCCCCTCCTCAGCTAAGAGAGGAGTTTGACGACATCCCGAACCTCGCCGAATTTATGCAAGAGAAAGGGGAAACCCAACAGGCCCCGCAAGCTCAAGTATCCGCACCAGACCCCATGGCAGAGGCCCCCTCTGATCCAGTACCCCAGGTCCAAGGTGGGGGTAGGCGTAGCAAGGTCGAAGAGATGAAACTGCTCAAGGTTCGGGCCGCTGACCGAATGGTTAGACATCTCAAGAAGATCCCGGCCCGGTTCACCGTCTGGGAAATTCTATCTTTAGATGAAGAGACACGGCAAGCCATCATCGCTGCACTCCAGATGTGATGTGACACCAACAAGGGGGTATGTAGCAAATAGCCAAAGGCCCTCGGACCTACTCCGTAAACACAATCAACAATTGAACGTGGACCTCGAAAGTAGCCGAACCACCGTTGCACACACACGGAACCCGGGTGACTCTGAGGGACCCGAGACCGGGGAGCAAGTTGAGGCAGAGACGGCCTTGAGTAAGTGTCGCTCCGACCCCTTTGTCCTTGTTTGGTTTAGCCAAGATGGTTGGCTAATTCTATTTTGCTGGATTTGTTTGTATTTCGCAGCTCCACTGGCGGCTGGTGTGGAGGTGACCTTCTCGCCCCCTCGGGAGGTGGACTCTCCACATGAGGAGGGGGCCGGAGGGGAGGTTGACATGGAGGAGCTTATGCGCCTGATAAGCAAACCCCCTCTTAACGTGGAGGACTTCCCTGACTTTGAGTCGTGGGAAGCTACGGGGGGAGCCCATGTAGGTAAGTGCCTCTAACCTTGCGCATGTCCCGCGGCTTTGGTTTGCTTCTAGCTATTTATCGTGACCATCTAGATTATGCAAGGGAGGCAGAGGCACCAGGGACCGGGGCCCCTGCTGGAGCACAGGGTGAAGTGCCTGGCCAGGCCGACGAGCCAGGACCCACGGTGGCCAGTAGTTGTTAGGGTAAGTGTCCGACTGCCATTGGGGGTATCTTCCCATTGTTGTTGAACTCCTTTTTGCAAGCCAGAATTATTGACTTGATTTGAGTTGCTTGTTTGGCAGGTGAGGATGCGGCGGCCACCTT
Organism: Amorphophallus titanum; assembly: GCA_024336825.1. Classification (NCBI taxonomy): domain Eukaryota; kingdom Viridiplantae; phylum Streptophyta; class Magnoliopsida; order Alismatales; family Araceae; genus Amorphophallus; species Amorphophallus titanum. The sequence continues at coordinate 167,928 of JANBPO010000531.1, read as the reverse complement.
GGAGATGATCCAGGAGTTGGCAGACGCCGGCCCGTCAGTGGCCCAGCCACCCTTTGAGGATGAGTCTGGACCGGTGACCTCCCTGCCCCCACCCACCATTGAGGACACGCTAGGTAGGCTACCGCAGCTACTGACAAAGCTGCCTCTCCCACCCTTGTCGATCGTGGTGTTGGCCTGCACGGTGGGGCTGGTGGAGTATTCCAGTATGGGGCCATTAGGTATGTAATTGAGCACTTGATTCTTTTAGGGCGGATTACTTTGCTTTGCCCACCCATATTGAGTTTTGACTGGGATCGATTACAGGTACCTCTTCCCCTCTAGAGGAGGGAGAGCTTCCTCGGGACATGGCCCGGGTATCAGGAGACGAGCCTCCCATCGCAGCTACTACTGGGGGCGACGAGGAGTTCATCGACATTGAAGGGGTTTTCGAAGGGGACGCCCCAGCTGGTGAGCTTCTTGCCTAGCACCTTTGACTAGGGAGCTATCTTCATGCGAGGCTGGGCTTGATAATAGTCCAACTTAGCTTCTCGATGCATAGGTGCCTCTGATTTACCTACGGTCGGGGGTTCACCAGTGACCTCGTCTGGTTCTTCAAGCAGTGGTAGTGCAACGATGGAGACCAGCGAGAGCTCAAGCTTGAGCTCTTCTTCCTCCGAGGCCTCTTCTGCCAGGGACGCTGAGATGGAGGCGGCGTTGGAAGGTATATATAGCTCCTTCTCTTCTCCTCATTGGCTTTGATGTAGAGTTTATGGCAGAGTGTTGACATCTTGGGTTATGTCCAGGACTGAAGTCTGAGGAGGAGCACGTGCCGGCTCCTGTCGAGGAGGATCAGGGAGAGCCCTTCATCTCCCCCATGGCCACTAGGGACGGTCGGATCACAGGGGAGCCTCTGTCCTCTCCGACTCCAGCAGGGGATACTACCAAGGTGGAGGAGAGGTTACCCTCACAGACCTTGAGCGGGGATGTTACAGGCGTGGCGGGAGCCACACCATGTGAGAGTTAGGACCTTTCTTAGGTTTTTCACCTTGTCTTGTCATAGGGAAGCCCTGAACGTTGCTGATCCATTTTGTGTTTGGTAGGGTTGTGCAAGTTCTTCTGGTGTGCTGGTTGAGGTGGGTTACTCAGCTGGGGATCGAGTGGCCTATGTCTGTTTTACTATCGGAGCCGCTGTTGGATGCCAGCGTGGGTGCGGCCTTGCTCTAGTGAGCCCGGGGCTACATAGGAGGTGATCCCCTGCCTTCTCCAGAGGAGCTTCGGTAGCGGCTGAGGGACTGCATACAAGGCTACCACGGCCTTGGATTCCCTCGCAAGCTCTGGATATCTGGCTTGGCCAGCATCTGGGCGGAGTACCTGCGGCTCCTGGAGGCTCAGGAGCAGAGGGCTCGACGGCTAGCGACAGTCCGAGAAGCGCGAGAGTAGAGAGCTCGGCTAGCATTGGTGGCTGTCGAGTAGAGGAGGTGCGCAGATGCCGCCGTGTCACTTGCTCGGGACCGTGCTGTGCGGCTGAGCGAGGCAGAGAGTAGGGCGGAGGCCTTGGAAAAGGCCCTGGAGGAGCAACGACGAGATGTGGAGCTCGCTAGGGCTGAGTGGCGGACTGCTGAGATAGGGGCAGAGCAAGCGTGTAGCTTGCGTCGACCTTGGAGGCGGAGCTGGCTGCTACAGAGTCTTGCCTGGCGACACTTGAGGGGAGCGAGCCTGGGCTGTGATTGTATCACTTGTCCTCGGGCGGTCGATTTCAATAATCTCAATCGCTATCTCTCGAGCAGCAGACCGCCAAGCTCTGTGACGATCTAGGGAGGACTGCCTCATGGCTTTCATGTTTGTCATGCCCATTTAAGCATTGTGTTGGTCTCTGGTCGACCCGGTTGTGACCCAATGGTCGACTTTCATTCTCCTGAATATCCCAGACACCCCGAGAATTCTGTGTCTATTTTTTAAGGTGTCTGGAGGTACAATGCTACTTTGAATAGCATGCCGGTGGGTTTGAGAGTTCGGGTGACTCCATGTGTTTTGGGCTTTTGTGTTACACTTGATCAAGTCACCGTGTATCAGTGTGAGTGCGGCGGGGGTTCCCCCGCACGTCGTGAGTTCTCTGGAAACTGGTTTTCGAGTGGGCCATGTATAAGGCCTTGGACTACGAGTCCAGTCACCCAGCCTGGGGCTAGAGAATTTCTCGATTCCCTTTTTGAGGGAATGGTCTCGGCAGTTGTGGACTGCCTCGTGAGTCATCGTGTCAAGGTTTCTGACCCTAGGGTTAGGGCAGATTGACGGCATGGCACCATTCAGTGCAATGGTCTTGACCTCGAGTCTTCTTACTCAAGGACCGTTGGATTTCGTGAGTCTAGAGGACTTTCCAGAGTCCAGTGGCTTAGCGCCACTTGGTTCTTCATGACTTTTATGTAGGGTGCGTGCGTGGTTCTTGGGCTTTCTCCTCGGAGAGTGATCACATTAGTGACTCCCCACTATTCGTAGCCTTCCGACATGCGTGTGGTCCCACCAGGGAGTGGTGGCGAGGCTACCCGAGAGAGACGACTTTAGTCTAGTTGCCGTGGGCCTCCTACTATGGTGGCTCGAGTCTAGGCCGGGAGGAAGAACCAGCTAGAGGGCCCGACGTAGTGCAATTAGTTAGTGTGTGCATAAGTGGTCGGGGACTTCAGACACGTGTTGACGAGCACGACCCCGACTAGACCCCTGTAAGTGTTACTTATGTGTGTGTCTCAGTTTTTGCCTGGGGCGAGTAAGGAGACACTGCGACACGGTGTAAGTCATCAAGGGACGCATCCAGCTGTGCTTCTAGTGGGCAGGTACTCCTATCACGTGAGTCTTGACTCTCTTGCTTTTGAGTTTCACTTCTCATCAGTGAGACGTGGCTTTTGGACCGTTCCAGCGTGCTTTCTCGGGGTGGTGGCCAGTGGTGCTTGGTAGGAATTACTGAGGCCTCACCGAGCCAGTGTGGGAGCATTCCCGGTTGGTCGTGCCTGTGTAGGTAGGCTTCTGCGGAAGGGTTACCGTGAGTGTTTCCTCGGTAGGTCTGGTGTTAGAGTGCTCTGGTTCTCGATTGTAAGATTGAGATTTTCCCTTTCTATTGCCAATAGGAGTAGCTATAGTGTCACGCCCTAAGCCTTTAATTACAGCGGAAGACTAGCTCGAGGAAACGTGTACAGTTGGCATGGTAAGCCTCTTGCAAGCAAGAAATAATCAGAGCGTAAGACAATCACACATTAAGATGTAATTGCACAAATATGTACTCAAAACTCCATCTTTATTTTATTAATAATCAAATATTCAAATACATCAACTATTTCACTTCTTTTAATTCATCAAACACAAGAAAAATTAGAAAATTACAAAGACTCGATCTAGACAAGATTGACTTCCTAAGTCTTCACTCTCATTTTGAGATAACTTTCATTCGCTCTCAGACCCACTACTTGTATAACTCGAATCTGAATTCAAATCACTTCGCATTCGAATCATTTTGATATAACTTTCATTTGCTCTCGGACCCGCTACTTACCTAAGATTGGAAAATACGTAATAAGCACACTTGCCCAGTAGGTATCTTCGAATCAACATGAAGGCACTATTAAAGTAAATAATATTTTTGCTCAAACATGCAAACGTGATAACTCCAATTAAATAACCAAGTAACAAGATTGCCATGTAAGATAGAAATGAGCAAGTATGATCAATCAAGATTGTAACAAGAATGTGATATGGCCTTTCACGAACAATAATGTAGCGAGAATGTACTAGCAAGCCACATAGTCATCACCCAAACATCTTTTGCTTAAGATCAAGTATTTGGTGAATTTCTGTGGAATATCATGTAACAAGCAAGAAAGTCATGGACGTGTATATGTTGTGCCGTAGATTCCATATATTTCAAGGATTCCAAATGTATACCGTGAATTTTCACTTATTTATAGAGAAAGTACTCCTAGCGTAATGCGACGCCAGTAGCATCATATCCCATGGTTTACAGTATGTTTTCGACAATCAGCCGAGGGGACTAGCATAGAGCCCTTGAACACAATCAGTGCTCGATCGCATCTTCAAGGTTGCGGTCCCCACCCTATAAAATGTGATTTTTTGGCCTTTTCTCCCTAAATTAACTTAGAAGAAAAGGGACATCTAGGCTGGAAGGATACGTGGAAGCTTGGGGAGACTTGTGTGCGTTGATTCGAGGACGAACCCCTCGTGCAGTCGCTCCGTGCTCCCTTGTGTTTACTCCTTGAACTGGTACGACACACGAACCATGTCGTAGGACTACGGACGGGACAAACTGGGGCTGAGTGGGGTCGTGGGGCTGTCGGGTTGGAGGGAGGGCGCAGCCCCCAGGGGGTTCGCCCTCCCTGGGGCGCACGGTCGCCCGTGGGGCGAACCGGTCCCGGGGCTTGTCGTAACCCCAAGGGATGGCCCCCGAGGGTCTTGTTTGGCCTTCTAGGGGTGCCCTTTGATAGACACCAAGTTTCGAGAGACTGGGACGGGCCCATGGGGGCCATTGTTCCTTGAGTCATTGTAGTCGCTCACAAGGTGTTTGGGTAAATGCCTGACACACCCCGGATTGCCAAACGACTTGGGTAGATGACTGAGGGGCCACACGGCGGGCCTTGGGTTAAAGAAGGGAGCTCATGGGAGCTAAGGAGAGGCATCTTAGGGACCTGAGTTGTGCCTTAAGCTACGCGTCGCGTTGCATGGTGGGTTGGCAGGGTAGCCTCGGCTTGGCCCGAGTGCTAGAGTTAAGTGGCTTGTTGCCACGTGTCTGAGTGTCGGGGTTGGCCCTGACTTGCTTGGGGTTCGTTGTAGGACTCAATGGAGGTGCTGGAACCACGGGGTAGTCCATGGATTGGTGTAGATGGGATGGAATACACACATGCCCACAAGGTGTACGACAAAATGCCAAACACACCCATGCAAGCCGTATACGCGTGTGATAGGCTTCTAAAGCCTGTGGTTGACTATGTCAGGTCTCCCTTTGACCTTGGAGGGTTGAGAGAAGTGTCTCAGGGTGGGCCCTCGGCCCTTTCACTGGGTGCCATGTGGCCTGGCTTAACGTCGGGGTGCCCTTGGGTTGGTTCGATCGGTGATGCAGGATACGGGCAAAACCCATATACGAGTGACCGGGGTGGACCCTGGACAGTTGCTTGTGCCGGCGCATGTCACGGCAAGCTGGTCGGGGCCCTTATATGGACCCACAGGGTTGTATAAAGGGCTAGGTAGCCCATGCCTGGGAGGTGTTCGGGGAAATGCCCGAGCCCTTATTTCTTGTCCTTTTGCAAGGAAATAGTCCAGGTACAACAAATGCCCCCCACGGGGCATGCGTCGGAGGCAGAGACGAGGGCGTACGGCCTGTGAGACCCCTATTTCAGGCTGTTGTAGTTGTATTTTGACACTTCATGTGCCTTTACTTAGCTGTATTATACATGTTGATTTATTGGTGTTCTAACCCTTTTTGTGCGCCCTATCTTGTAGCTATGGCACACTTTGGTAGAAATGGGCGAGTCTCAAGGCACGTGGCTCGAGAGGAGGATCACTGGGTGCGGCGGACTGATCAACAGCTGCCCCCTATGGGCACGCCAGTGATCACTGTGGCTGGTGTAGAGCAGCTGGACCAGGGCCATACGGTAGTGGCTGAGGGTCTGATTGGTGAGAGGGCAGCCGAAGTTGGGACCATGGAGGTGACGAGGATTCTGGAGGCAGACGATTTGTACAGCTATGACCGGAGCGGAGGCTACCCACTGGAGTTCCCCCTGGATCGTCACTTGTTTGAGTTTATCAGGAGCTATGTCCCTCCTGGTATGGAGGTGGGTGACTCAGAGATTCTAGGGGCCCATCGTCGGCTTGAGCGGGCTATCTTCATTGGCAGGGACAGCCTGCACGGTGTAGCCTTTTACAGCTATCCGAGCTTCTCGGAGGACTATTGGAGGTAGTGGCAGTTTCCTAGTATTAAGTGCCTGGGGTTCTTCGGCCTGGCAGAGCGGTCTGGAGTTAGGGTTGGGCCACTAGGCCCTGCTTCCTGGGACTTGCACAGCCACCACCGCATAGAGACAGAGGGGACCGCTGGGTTGGTGCTGGAGCCTATTGGCTTGCAGTATGCTAGAGAGGGCTACGACGACCACAGCATCCTAGATGGAGTTATGCGACGGGCCGTCATTAGCTGGTACAGTCACTGGGCGGTGATCCCGTCACACTACTACCACTAGGGTGCTATTGAGTGGCTGATGGGGATCGTTCACCACTATCGGGTGTTGCTAGATCGAGCTGGGATCAGGTACGCGGTGATCGCCACTTTGTACGCGTACCCGTGCTACACCGGGCTATTACAGGGGCTGTTGGAGCACTTCAATAGCCGGTGGAACACAAAGGCGATAGTAGAGGGAGAGACCACACTTGACTTGTGCATGCATAATTACGAAATTGTATGCACATAAAATGGTGTACATGTGATGAATTATCATAGAAAATAGACACTTATCAGCATCCTGCCTGCTCTTGGCCATCCGACGCCATCCACCGCCGCTCCTTCTGCCTGCCTTCCTCTGTCATGCGATCCTCCCTCTCAGACTGCGGTCCAGGGCCCTCATGATGCTCCTCCAGGCCCTGCTACATCCATGGACGACCCTACCCTGCCAGCCTCTCCCGACATGGTTGAGGCGTTACTTGCTCATGCTGATCCACAGGGGTCCGATCCCCCTACTTCGCATCCCCCCTATCCTCTCACCGGTCTCCCAGCTGTTGGTGTGTCGAGCCCCTCTCCAGGTGTGGTGACCTCTGCACCGCTCGCCGTCATGTCTTCACCAACACCGCTGCTTTCTGTACGCAATGCTGGCCCTTCAAAGCGAGCCTGCTTGCTTGATGGGGAGCTCGGCCGAGCCTCCCTGACTTCCTTGGCGGTGTGCACCTCTAGCGATGCCTCAATTGAGGCCTCCCAGCTCACTGCTCCCTGCCCAGCTGTGATGGACCCCCCTGCCCCCCATCCCCTGGCATTTCCCCTGCTTCAGACGCTCTGCACCCTACTGATGTTGGGCCCCCTGCTGGTGTTGCTGCCTCCACTAGGGGAGGCCCCCTCCTACATGCCGTGGCTGTTCTCCTCCATCCCCAGGCCACTGCTACGAAAGACCCACCCCCACTGGCGGGCCCTACCTCGACTGTGACTGTTGGGGATGCACAACCATCACCGCGGGCTCCTGCATCTTCCTTGGCTGAGGACCAGCTTCACTCCATTCCTATGGTACAAGTCCTCCTGGTGCCGAAGCTGGAGCCGGGCTCCGTCTCCTCGCCTCGTTTGGCACTCCCCAAGCAAGCTTCCCGTCGCGCCTACTCTCGCCAACCACCTCTGCCCGCTCCCTCCGTGACGTCATCCGCTTCGGTGCACCCATCCCCTGAGGGGGATAGTGCTGCCCCCAAGCTGCCTCAAGGAACCGCTAACATTGTCCTGGGCCTTTCAGTGCCAGATGTCGTGCCTATGTGGGCCTCCACGGCTGCCCCGGTTGGGCTCAATGCGGGGGCTCCAGCCTGGTCGCCAGCTGCTCCCAGCCCTCTTGCACTTGCACCGCCGGCTACCTCTTCCCTACCTCTGTCGAGGCCCCTACCTGCCTCGCATGCGGCTCTACGACTGTCCTTCGCTCAAGCCGTGAAGCGAGTGGCACGACGGGCGGTCCAGGACCTTTCTGATGACGATCCTCCCAGCCGGCCGACCGTGGCCTCGCCGCCGTCCACTCCTTCGACTGATGGGGACCGTATCTAGCTGCCCATTCTTATTCAGCCTCTCGTCATCCTGGGCATCGATTGGCCTCCGGCTGATCCATTTGATATTACTACCCACGTCAACTTCGTCGGTCGTGGCCGTCCGCTGCGCCAGCCCGAGTCAGTGGGCCCTCGCCGGTCACAACGTCGCAACCATTCTTCATCTCCCAACTGTGAGTATGTGCCTCCTTGAGCTGCTCCTCCCTCTTGCCCTTGTGTTGTTTTGGGCTTTGCTCCTTCATTTGTTGCCTGGTGGTTTTGGCCTTAGTTGGGCTATGTACTCGTGTTCAGCTTCCGCCGCCCCTTCCCCTCAGACCTCATCGTCCTTTGTACTCCCCCCTTATTTATCTTTGCTTTTTCTATATATAAAATTTTCGTGCATGGTCGTAGGGGTCGAGTATCTCCCCCTGTTCCTTGCAAGTATCGCTTTAGTTAAAAAAAATAGTAGCTTCCCGAATAGTAGCATTAGGAAGCGGTGCAGTAGTATGTCTCCCTCTGGTCTCGGTCCCGCGGCCACTCTCTATCTAGCCTAGTCTATCAGTCAGCCCAGGTGCTCCTCGGGTAGCTCACCCACGGCTATCGCCGCTCACCTCAGTCCGAGGCTCTCCTGTAGTGTCACTCTCGCCAGCATCGACGAATGGTGCCCCGACCATGTCAGCCCCAGATCAAGCAGCTCCCTCGCCATCTCTCGGTAGTCGACGTAGGTGGTCCCCGTCATTAGTGCTCCATGTACTCGAAGCCCCATGATCCTCGCCACATCCTCAAGCGTGGGGATCATATGACCCCATGAGAAAAGGAATGCCCGGCTGACTACATCCCATCTCTCGTGCAGTGCGTACAAGAGGGCGGTGTCGATCCTCATCACCTCTATCTCCAGAAACTCGGCAAATCCCATAGTTGCTAGTCTCTCTCTGGTAATCTGGTAGTGCCTAGTACACTACCCAGACATGCAACCAAGAGATCAGCGTCCATCGCTTCCCCTGCATGCATTTAAAACGGGGGACAAGCATGGGGGACAAGGAGGGGACACCCCCTTGACTTTAAGGGGAGGAATCTTGAATTTTCACTACCTTTGTCTCCTTGGTCCAATGGTCCAAGTCCAAGGTGGACCCTGGGCCAGCCCTCATGGACCCTAGCAGCCAAGTGGCCCAATGGGAGAGAAGGTGGGGTCCCACTGAGCCCAAGTGGCTGTTTTACAACAAAACCCACTAACTTAGCGTAATTAAACGCACCAAATACAAAAGAACAAATACAAGTACAATACACTCAAAGTAAATACATAAGAATATCAAAACTCTGATGGAAGCTCCGTGTTGTCACCCAACCACAAGGAAGTCGACATGTTGCGTGTCTGGTACCGATGACTAGCTCTGGTGTCCCCACCAATTATCTCCGGGTGGGAGAAACTCGACCTTGTTGAGTAGGAGTCAGGGTCACTCTGATATCACTCCAGCAGATCTGGATCTATCCTCTGTAGCTCTGCCCGGGTGATCCACGTGTCCTCAGACATGGGCCGCCCCTCCATTGCACCACATAGCACTGGTACACTCCACCTGGAGTAGTCGTTACCTGCTTATCCAGTATACACTCTATCTACTTTCGCTACTGAGGTAACAAGGCTAGAGGTGGACACTCTGGGGTGGTGTCACTCACAAGGGGTGCAGACGACTCAAAGGGCTCATTAGGTATCATCGCTGGGTCCTTATAGGCGGCTAGATATGAAACATTGAAAGTGGAGCTAATCCTGTAATCCTCTGGCAAGTCCACAACATATGCATTTGATCTGACTTACCTCACCACGTGAAAGGGACCAGCACCGCGAGTGTGCAACTTCTTTACGGCTCCTGAGGAAAACCGTTCAGGTCTGACCCTGATCATAACATAATCCCCCTCCTGAAACATGTGGTGGTGCCTATGGGCATCAGCCAACTCCTTGTATCGTGCGTTGCTGGACTCACTATGATGACGTATATGCTCATACGACTACCGAATATGAGTGGCAAAGGACTCAGCTGACTTAGACACACGGGACTAGATGGGAGATGGGACCAAGTCTATAGGCTTTCTAGGTCTATGGTGAGTGACAATCTCAAAGGGGCTCATGCCTGTAGACCTATTCACCGAATCGTTGTAGGCAAACTCAGCTAAGGGTAAGACCAAATCCCAATCCCTGACTCGATCTCGGACCAGACACCTAAGAAGGTCCCCCAAACTCCTTTTGACAACCTCAATCTGACCATCAGTCTGGGGGTGATATGTAGTGGAGAATTTTAATTGGGTGCCCATCATGTGCCATAGGGTCTTCTAGAAATAGCTAGTGAAGCACACATCCCTATCGGACACTATAGTGCGTGGGAGTCTGAACCTGGAGACATAATGTGAAAAGAATAGACAGGCAACTCTAGAGGCATCCGAGGTTTTAGAGCATGGGATGAATAATGCCATCTTGGAGAACCGGTGGACAATCACAAAGATTGAGTCATGCTTTCGGAGGGTGCAGGGCAATCCTAACACAAAGTCTATGCTAATGTCCTGTCATGGACTATCCGGGATGGGAAGGGGAGTATAGAGGCTGGTATGTTGCTTTCTCTGTTTGTCCATAGCGCAAGTGCGGCACTGGGCCATAATACGAGCAACATCCCTCTTTAGGCTAGGCCAATAGAATCGATGCTCAACCACCTCTATGGTCTTGTTCCGGCTAAAGTGACTAGCAATACCTCCCGCGTGAGTCTCCCACGTAAGAAAGTCATGAACAGAAATCCGTGGGATGCATAACTTATCACCCCGGAATAGGTGACCCTCCTGTAGCACAAACTCGCTATAATCGCACGAGGGACCAGCCTGAAGGACGGCATAGATCGAACCAAAGTCTGGACAGTCAACATAGGCATCCTTCAGCCTCTCTAGCGCTACCACTTCCACACTCATGGTGGTCAACATCATCACCCGATGACTCAGTGTGTCGGCGACCTTATTCTCTGCCCCTGCCTTGTGCTTAAGCACAAAGGTGTACTCCTGGAGATATTCCACCCAATGACAGTAACGAGCATTCAACTTTTTCTAGGTATGAAGGAATCATAAGGCCTCATGATTAGAAAAGTGGACAAACTCCCGGTGCAAAAGATAATGCCTCCAATACCTCAATGCTTGGATGACTACATAAAATTCTTTATCATAAGTGGAATAGCGCAGTTTGGCACCGTTAAGCTTCTCGCTAAAGAATGCAATGGGGTGGGACTCCTGACTCAACACTCCACCTATCCCCACTCCTGAAGCGTCACAGGTGACCTCAAACACCTTAGAAAAATCAGGTAGTGTAAGGATGGGTGCCTGGGTCATGATGGGTGAGAATCCATCTAAACTCCGCCCGATCTGTACTCTGCTTTGCGGGTTCAACGGCCTAGCAACCTATCCCGAGGGAGCCCTAAGCCTGTCAGTTACCATCGACACCCCGCCCAAAACTGTTATGATTATGGTAGACTTCATAGTGATCAAGGGAATGATGGCAAACAATGCTATCTTTGGCAGAGGCATCCTCAGCCGGATGAAGGCGGTTCCCTCCACCTATCACCAAAAAATGAAGTTTCCTACCAAAAGTGGCATGAGGGAAGTTCGAGGTAACCAGGCACTAGCTAGAAGGTGCTATAATATCTCGATCAAAGTAATAAGGCTAGAAGGGAAGAACAAGGGGATGAGGGGAATCGAGGAAGGACCAACAATGTCTGACCCTGGTGGCAAGTTGCTAATGATCTTCCTGAAAGATAACCCCACCCTAGGAGTAAGGATCGGAGCCGATCTCCCATCTGATGTTTAGGAGCAATATAAAAACTTCCTTTCTGAGTACATTCATGTCTTCACATGGTCTGATGAGCAACTTTCTGGAATTCCCAGAGATATTGTGATGCACAAGCTCAACCTCGACCCCAAGGAGAAACCCATCCAACAGCGCAGAAGAAAGCATGCCCCGAAGAAACAGACAATCATCAAGGAGCAACTCGCCAAGGGGAAGGAGATTGGCCTCTTTTGCACGGTCCTCTACCCGACGTGGCTCGCCAATGTTGTTCTGGTACCCAAAGCTTCGGGGAAATGGTGAATGTGTGTGGACTTCACCGATCTCAACAAGGCCACACTGAAGGACTGTTACCCACTGCCGAGCATCGACCAGCTCATCGATTCAACCTCCGGCAACGAGCTGCTCAGCATCCTAGATGCTTGCTCTGCCTACCATCAGATCCGGATGGACCCAGAGGATATTGGGAAGACCACCTTCATCACCGACTCCAGTGTGCATTGCTACAATCGGATGCCTTTCAGGTTAACGAATGTCGCGGTGACATACCAGAGGCTTGTCAACCAAATCTTCGAGTGACAACTCAGTCAAAATATTGTAGCCTACATTGACGACATGCTCGTCAAGACACTAAAGGCTGAGGATCATCTTACCGACCTAGCCGAGACCTTTAGCACCCTCCTCAAGTACAGCATGAAGCTCAACCCCGCCAAGTGCGCCTTCAGAGTCAGATCAGGGAAGTTCCTTGGCTTCCTGGTGACTCAACGTGGGATTGAAGCGAACCCCGACAAGGTTCAGGCCATCCTGGACATCCGGCCACCCACTTGCATCAAAGACGTCCATCGTCTTACTGGGCGCATTGCCACACTCAATCATTTCCTCTCTCGGGCGGTCGAACGATGCCTACTCTTCTTCAAGCTGTTGAGGGGACCTAAATTGGCATTTGCTATGTTCACCTTGGACGAGGAATGTCAGAAGGCTTTTAAGGAGCTCAAGGAGTTCCTAATCTCACCCCCAGTACTATCAAAGCCGGTTCCAGGTGAAGCATTGCGCCTGTATCTCTCGGTGACTCCTTTCACTGTAAGCTCAGTTTTAGTCCGAAACGATGCGAGAATCGAGAGGCCGATCTATTACACCAGCAAGGTGCTCAATGAAGCCAAAGGAGGTACCTTGCACCCGAGAAGCTCGTGTTAGCATTGGTTACCTCAGCCAAGCGCCTCCAACCTTACTTCTAAGGTCATTCCATCGTTGTGCTGACCGGCGAACCACTGAAGAAGATTCTTTCTCACCCTGAGACCTCAAGGCACCTCATCAAGTGGGCCATCATGCTCGGGACCTACGACATCTCTTACCGTCCCCGCGTGGCCATCAAGGGATAGGCCCTCGCGGACTTCATCGTAGAGAGCATGGTCCCACTCAAGGAAGAACCTTCGTCAGTACAAGGACCCATCTGGGACTTGTTCGTAAACGGACCGTCCAACTCAACTGGCAGTGGTGCTGGCGTGCTCCTCAAGTCACCTGAAGGAGCTGAGTTGCAGTATGCCTTGAAGTTCAACTTCCAGGCATCCAATAATGCTTCTGAGTATCAAGCCCTCATTTCAGGGGCCAGGATGGCACGCTGACTAGGGGCTGAGCGAGTCAGAATCCACACTGACTCCCAACTGGTCGCTAGCCAGGTCAACAGTGATTACGAATCCCAGGAGGCGCCAATGATCAAATACCTCTAGATGGTACGATGGTTAGCCTAACTATTCGAGAGCTTTGAGGTAGTCCAGATAGCTCGAGAAGAAAACTCCCGCACGGACGCCCTCTCTCACCTGGCCTCCTCTCTCGGACCAGAAGGCACTCGATCGGTCTTCCTCGAAGAGCTAGAACAACCGAGCATCGAGTCTGATTGACCTGTGAATGGAGATAGAGAAAATTCACAATCACACCGGCAACCACAAGGAACACGGAGATTTTTAGGTGGTTCGGGACCACTACGGGCTCCCTACGTCCACCCCTCACCGAAACCCAGTTAGGCTTCACTACACGCTACTAACGTAGCAACACGGGGACAAATCCCAACACCACACATGCTGCTTCCGCAGCAATGCACACACAGGGCCTGGCCCCAAGACGCTGCCATTGCAGCACACACATACACAACGTCGGGGAACACACCCCGGACTCAAAAACCACACGGAGACGTGTTATGTCTCTATGGTTTTGATGATGTCAATATTCATAAGTGACTCTTTGATATATAATCTTAATGCTTTCATAAGGCTGTTATGACTATTAAAGTGTTTAAAATAAAAATCAATGTAGGACAATCAACTCAGGTCAAAGATGACAAAATGTCAACTGGTCACACTGATCATGTCAACAACTTCAATTGAAAGGTCTGTGCATACCTTCTCTGTCAGTCAAGTAAGGCATGCTCATTTTAGTTGGTAAGTATTAAGGCCTCTATGCTAGCTCGTGTCTTGAGTCGATGCACAGTGTTGCTTAACGCATAATCAAGTCTGTGCTAGTTGCACGCTTGCAAGCGAAGTCCTTGCATGTTCTCATCCTTGCATATTAAGTTCGTGCATCTTTCTTCTTAGCCTTAAACTCCATGCACTTTTATTTGCTAAGTCCATATAGTGAGTCCGTGCATGTCAAAGTCTGTGTATCTTTCTTCTTAGCCTTAAAGTCCATGCACGTTTATTTGCTAAGTCCATATAGTGAGTCCGTGCAGGTCAAAGCCCATGCATGTTTTTGGGTTGAGCACCTAGTCTTTGCGTGTCTTTGGTTTGACCATCAAGTCTGTGCATGTTTCGCCAATACACTCTGAGTCCGTGCATATGCCTCTTATGCAATCTCTCAAGTCCATGCAGGTTTAGGTTTTGGACTTAGAAAAAACCCTACTCGATGTATTGAGCTAGTGCACATAAAGTCCATGCATGTTTTAATGTTCATGCATAACTGTGCATATCCTTACCTTGTGACTTGTGTGTCCATGCACATTTTGCAAAGTGGTAAAGTCCGTGCTTATTGCACGCTTTTAAGCAAAGTCCGTGCATGTTACAAGTCCGTGCATGTTTCTGTTTGTGTGGCAAACAAGTTTTCTCTTAGGCATTCATAGTCCGTGGACATCCTCTTCAAACAAGGTTCGTGCATACTAAGTCCGTGCACATTCCTTGAACTTTGACTATACAAGTCCGTGCACGATGTCTGATTCAAGTCTGTGCACGTTGTCTACAATTCATGACCGTTCACGTTTTCTTCTCACGAAGTCTGTGCACTTTATTCTTAAATCTAAGTCCGAGCTCATTGTTTAGACATAGTCTGTGCACTTTGTCCTATACTAGTCCGTGCACATTCTATTTCTCAACCAAAGTCCGTGCACGTTTCTTCTCGACCAAAGTCCATGCACATTTTCTCTCTAACGAAGTCTGTGCAAGTTTCTCATACATGCTTGCTGAGTCTGTGCATGTGCTAGCATAAATATGAAGTCCGTGAACATTTTGGTTTGGCCACTAAGTTCATGCATATTTTTCGGTAGAACACCAAACTCCGTGCATCTTCCCTTTTGGACTGAACAAAGTCCGTGCATGTTTTCAATCTAAGTCTGTGCACATTCTGTTTAATACAAGTCTGTGCATATTTCTCTTATGCACACTTTGAGTCCATTCACATTTTATCTTGTGTATGAGGAAGTCCATGTTAGTTACAACACCACAGTGATGTAAGTTCGTGCATGTTGTCATTTCTGCATAAGAACCTCGTATATACCATTTCAATGCTAACCAGGTATTTGTTAGAATGACAGGGACTTCCTGAGAACCAGGAGCAGTGTTCGTAAAGCCTAAGGAGGGGCACGTGATTCGAGACGCAAAGATTCTGACACGTGGCCAAGACTTTCTTGAAGCTTCATAGTGGGAGTGTTCCCTGCACACGCCTGGGGAGCGAGTGGGGTGGTCCTAGACTAAGGATATATGCACACCATCACAGTGAAGAGAAAAAGTGTGTGTGTGTATGTGTGATGAAGAGCTGAGGAGTTGTAGGGCATAGTAGAGAAAAGTAATTAGAGAAAGTAGCAGAGAGCACGAGAGATCTACAAGGGAAAAGAGAAGAGGAGATTCTGAGAGAGTAGAGAAAGAGAGAGAGCAGCAGAGAGCCAGCAAGAAGAAGGTGTTGTCCCTCTGGTTTTGATGATGACAATCAAAGGGTAAATGCATGATAAACTGAATTCTAATATGATAAGCTCAAGAGAGGTTGACCTTCCCGGGACATCCGAAAAGGAAGGTTTGTAGACAGAGAAAATGCATGAGTGTTTTCACCTGCAACATGGCCGGAGTGGCCGATAAATACAGAGGTTTGCCTGATGACCCCTGAGAATTGGCTCAATTAGCCGAAAGGCCAGGGCCGAATACCCAAAGGGCAGAAGCCACAAGGGAGATGCTGAGAACAGCAAAGGGTAAGCAGATATTGCTTGAAAAAGTCACCACCCTCACTACAAACGTAGTGACAGCCAAAGAAAAGGAGGTATTGTTGAACATCTCATCTGAAGGAGCTTCAGGGGAGACGACATGAGCCACCCCCAGCACAGTGACAGTAGACGCGACAACGCTGATGCTACTCCAAAAGTACCAGCAAGAGATAGAACTCCTGAAGAAGCAGCTGATCGATAGGATAGAACAAGCTTTGGCTTCTAAACAGCCTGAGATGCAAGCTGAATCGTCACGAGGAGGTGCCAACCCAAGTGACTTCCCACCACTGTACACCTTGCCCCAGCCGGCAGAGCCCAGCATGGCAACCACTCAGCAGCGTCTACCTCAGACGTTGATGCCACCAATTCTACCACAAATGCACCAGCCACCTCCATTGGTGCGGCCTTCTCCGTAGACGACCACTCTGGTCACTCCGCACCTACAACCGGTGCACTTCTACCCAAAACCCGCCGATCTGACTACTATCAACAAGATGATGGTAGAAAGGATGAATGAGTTGAAGCTTGCGGAGTGCAGTGAAGGCGACTATGTCGCATTTGATGCCTACCGGGTACCATACCCGCCACACCATGTAGCCAAGTGGCTCCCTCCTGGGATCAACAAGCCGCCCAAGTTTGACAAGTTCAACGGGAAGGGATCCCCGAAGGAACATGTTGCTTACTATATGACCGTCATGGGCAATCTAGCCACAGACGAATCATACCTGCTAAAGTTTTTTGGGTCCTTGCTGACGGGACTCACTTTTGAATGGTACTCCAGCCTTCCGACTGGGTTGATCAGCAATTGGTCGGATATGCAGAAGAAATTTAGAGAGAGATTCCATGTCACCGAGAGGGAGGTCACAGTGGCTGAACTTTACTCAACAAGACAAAGGGCAAATGAAACGGCCCTTGAATATATTAAGAGGTGGAGAAACCTCGGGATGAGATGCAAGCGGCCCCCACACCAGGAGGATGCTGTACAGATTTGTAAACAGAACCTCAGAAGGGAGGTGCTGGAAAAGATTATTGGCATGGAGATACGGTCGCTCGACCGCTTAAATAATATTGTGGCCGAGGTGGAAGCTTTCCTAGCCAGGCCTGCCCCTACATCGACTGCTGCCCCTACACAGAAGGCAAAGGCAGCAGAGCGGCGTTTAATGCCCAAAGAAGTAAACACTCTTGACATCAAGGAGTTTGAACAGTAGAAAGATAAAGGCAAGAAGGTAATTGTCCCTCAGCCTGCTAAAGCTGGAGATAGTAAAGAGGGCCCCTCACTCCGAGACAAAATGAAGAAGGCCTATTCTTTTCCAAAGGAGAAGACCAGGGTCCTGTTTGACTGGGTTACCCAGTATGATAAGGTCACCCTGCCTGAGCCAAAAAGGCCGAAAGACATGAAAAGAAGAGACAACCCAAGATTTTGTCCTTATCACCAGATGCTGGGGCACCCAATTGAAGACTGCTATGTGTCAAGGATATTATTGAAGGCATGGTGAAGAAAGAAGAAATAGAATTAGGGGAGTACAAGGTTGACCCTCCACAACCTCATGAGGCGCCTCTGAGAAGAGCTGCGGCCAATATGGTCTCTTTATATCAGGCATTGCCCGAGGAAATAGTGGAGGCCAGCACTCAACACGCTTATGAAGCCTGCTTTCTAGCACCGATAAAAGATCAATAGGGATGGCAGCAAGTCCCTGTATAAATTAAGAAGAAAGTCACACCTGGCCCGAAGGTCAGGGCACATGTGTGTGGCGTTATGCCACGGCCTATTCTTCCAATGGCAGCATCGGCATGGAGCAGCCCGCCTACAGTTATCAGAATACCTACACACAACTGAAGAAGATAGACTCCACTACCAGTTGTCAAAGAAATTAGTCCAGAAGCCCAGCTGCTGTAGGACTACATAAATGGGCTAGATGAATATGAAAAGCCCAAATTGAAGCCCTTGCTGATGCGAGACCAAGTCTTGTGTCAAGAATTAGAGTAGCTCTCGCTAAAACAAGAAACAAAGGCTGACAAAATGCCAGAAAAGGATGACAGCTTGTTCTGGGGGCAAGTGCCAGTCGGAGGTAAGAAGAAAAAATAAAAGAAGAAAAGAAAGTCCGACAAGGTCAAGATGGAGACAGCGCTCTCCTGCAACAACCTTTCTGCTCTCTTCAATCTGCCCAGTGAGGAAGATGAAGAGGAAATATGCTTTACACCCACTGCCGGGGCAAGACAGGTCGAAGCCGCAACCGCTACACATGCAACATGGTCGGGCTGAAGATGGGGGAACCCGTCGCCCACCAACCACAATATTATCTTTAGGGGAGAGCAGCCCTATAAGATACCTCCTCTCGAGGTCAAGGGAGTCCAAATTCCTCCTCCCTCAGGATTATACAACCAAAGTGGTGGCAACTCTGCCGCCCCTTCCTTCTTGGAATTCTTAAAGATGTCAAAGGTCAAGCAGCTATGCCAGGATGTCAACCCTGCAACCGGGGGTACTCACCTGCAGCCTCAGCGGCCTTCTGATGTCCCAGATGAAGACAAGACCCGCTCGACAGTAGGGGGCGAGGGACAGCAAGAGGATGACACCAAGCAGAAAGGTGTAGACTCAGAGTCAGATGAAGCAGGCCCGTCAAAGGCCGTAGTTCAAGGCTCTTCCAAGCCCAAGTGGGCAGAAGAAATGAAGCTATCTAATGTCTAGGCTAGAAGCAAGATAAAGAAGCTGCTCAAAAAGCTCCCAGCAAGGTTCACTATCTGGGAGATCCTCTCCCTGAGTGAAGAGACCCGACAGACAATCATTACTGCCTTGCAGATGCCTGCTCAATATGAAACATGTATGGCTGAAGCACTACCGGAGGCCAACGTGACCTTCACTCAGGAGGACATGTTACTCCCCACTATTAGCCACAACAGGCCATTGTATATGAAGGGGTAGCTGAATGGTCGAGAGCTGAACAGAATCTTGGTGGATCCCAGAGCAGCTGTTAATATGTTGCCTTATAGAAGATATCAGAGGTACTACTTTAGTGCATGCCTCGACAAAGTCAGAGATATGCGTATCGTCAGCTTCAATCAAAAATTTGAAGTGCCACTAGGAGTAGCAGAATTCACACTCACTCTGGCAGATCTTACCACAACATGTCATCAACTTTCGCACCTCGTATTAGGCACTGCTTGGTCATCCCTGGCTACATGAGAACATGGTGCTACCCTCCACACTGCACCAGTGCATCAAATACAATCAAGAAGGGAAGGAAGAAAGGATATTTGTCGACCTCCACCCCTTTGAAGTGTTCGAGTGTCATCTACTCGACGCTTCTCTATATGCGGAACTGTCACCAAAGACCTCCAAAGCCAAGGGCCCTGCCAAGGCATCAAGAGGCACCTCCGGCAATGATTGGTTTCCACTGCCACCACCAGGATATGTCAATCCCAAGATAGTCTCACACATTGCAAGCACAGGAGACGTGGGCAGAGCAGCACCTCCCGCCACCTATCCCGAAGCTAATGAAGCCAAGGTCGACCAGTACCACGGCCATACTGAAATCCTAGAGGGTCTCACCAAGCCAATACTCAGCCTCGATGCTACCACTGTCGAGCCTTTCAAAGCATGGGAGGTGGTACAATCTGAAGGCCCTGGTAGCTTGTTCTATACTGCTGAGGAGCACCCCACCCAGGAAGACGTCGACTGTCATCTCCCTGAAGATATTGAGAATCTGCCAGTCCCCATTCAAGGGTTGGCCTTCATTACAAGCTGAATGGCAAAAATGTTCCGTAGGCAGCATATCCCCTCCGGCCAGCCTCTCAAGGAGAAAGAAGCATTCCAAAGGCTCTGTTATCCTGCCAGCATAGACAAAGAATTGAGGCGCGTCTCTTAACATCCATGGTTGGGCTTCACCCTCAAAGAATACTATTATAGTGGGCATTATGAAGTGGACACTATCTCCACTTTATACCCGGCGGAAGACCACTCACCGGGGGTAGCCTTTGATGAATACCCGACGGAAGCTGAACATACTGAATCGGTTCAACCAATGGACCCACAATCAGAAGCCATAAATCCTTGTCGGTGTTGGGAGCAGATCTATCCTGAAGAGACATCTCTCCAGGCCAAATTTGACACAGCCAGCAGTAGCGAGGCCGAAGACACAGAGGAAACAGGGCTGTCCTCCTCCTATGACACTCCCTCAATAATGACATCAACACCCCTTGTGCCGATCAAAGAAGTTCCTACCGAAATCGACCAGGGTATGCCTACTGCTAAGAAAGAAAAGGCCACCTCTACTGAGGACATGGTGTTACAAGAAGGCAAGGAGACGGGATCGTCTTTGGCCATCAAGCTACAATGCTACTCCAGTTCGGCACCAAATAGCCGTCAGTCCTTCAAGGCTGCAAGCATGTCTGTAGGGATCAAAGCCACTAGCTCGGCTCCTAAAACCACAGCCATAATGTATCTACCAACAGAACAATTTATACAGCCACCATTAGCTGAGTCGGAGGTCCCCGACGAAGCCTGAATGAAATAGAATGAAGATATCGAAGTATTCGAGCTCGAAGATGATATTCCAAATTTTGTTGACCTGCAGCCAGCACCTCCAGAAATGGAAGATAGAGACCAAGCCACGATCGATGAGCTGATCAAAGTTAACTTGGGAACTGAGGATGACCCTAGGCCAACCTTCCTCAGTGCCCTGCTATCTGTTAAAGAGCAGAATCTGTATATCCAGCTGCTGCAAGAATACTGGGATTGCTTTGCTTGGACCTACAAGGAGATGCCAGGACTCAGCCCTGCAGTTTCACAGCATGAGCTAGCTATAAACCTTGGGGTTGAGCCAGTGAAGCAGCCGCCACGGCGCATGAGGCCAGAGCTCATCACTCAGATATGTAAAGAAGTGGACAAACTCATTGATGTTGTGTGTTGGGGCACGTCCCCGTGTGTGTGCTACTCTAGTAGCGTGTGTGTTGGGGTTCTTACCTCGTGTGTGTGTGGGGAGAAATCCCTGTGTTTGCTGCATTCATAGCGTGTGGAGAAAGCCTTACCGATTTGGTAAGGGGTGGATGTAGGGAGCCCGTCGTGGTCCCGAATCACCTTAAAAATCCCCGTGTCTCATGGTTTGATTTGTGTGATTGTGTGCATCTCTGTTTAATCTATTTACGCAATCATGTGAGCTCGGTGAGATTGAGCGAATTGAGTTTATCCTGCTTGTTTCAAATTCGTCAATCTTATTAAGCTTGTTAATTTCGCTGTGAGGTCAGTTGAGATTTTAATTGGACATAGTTTTAGTAGAGGGTTCTATTGACCCCCCCCTCTAGAACCGTGTTCCTGCACTACGGGACCCAACAGCGTTCAGGGCAAAGACGTCAGGGCTGAGCCGATGGAGGCCGGGGGGTTGCGAGGAGTGGCGACGTAGCCCCAACTGACCGAGGCAAGAGGGGTGGAGGAAGTAGCCTCTCAATTCGGGCCAGCCGGTGGGGTTCCCGAGGGAGTGTCACTCAGAGGGGGAGCCCCTATTCCGACTGCTCTAGAGAGGCTGGGCATCCCGGGCCCTCTATACCAGGAGTGTTGTAGCATAGCCACTAAGGTGGTGCGAGGAGGAGATAGGTAGCGCTCCCCGACTACGGCCCTCGAAATGGTCATGGAGGGTGGCTTGATCCTGGCCCAGATGGGGGCCACCCTGGCTGAAGCTTACACTCGGTCAGAGTTGGACCGAACGAACCTTGCCTGGACCCTTAGCACGTCCGACGGGAAGATAGCTCGGCTCACTAAGAAGCGCGATGGACTATTGCGGGAGCTCTCCTCGTTTAAGAGCTGGCGAGGGTGAGTCAGGCGGAGGCCCGGGACCTGATCGAGCAACTGGCTCGGGCACGCAAGTCGCTCGAGAGGAAGGGCAAGCTTCCGGAGGAGGAGCGCGTGGCCCATGCCAAGCGAGATGGCCAGTGGAACGCCGAGCGCGTCGAGCTACTAGACCGAGCAGAAGATGTCGTGCGCCTTCAGTTGGAGGCCGAGGCTCATCGGACCGAGGCAGAGAAGCAGATGGTCGAGGCAGATCGGAGGTTGGCAGAGGTGGAACGAGAAAAGGCCGAGCTCGCTAGTAGGGTGGGATCGGTCGGGGCGGAGGCACTCGAGTAGTTTAAATGCTCGGAGGCCTACCGGATAGACCTTAAGAAGGCTGCCCTCCCCTACTATGAGTTCGCGGTTCACCGAGGCATCCGCAAGGGGTTCAAGCACGGTTATGGCCGGGCCATCTCCTGGGTGGAGAAGTAGGTGCCAAGGAAGATTATTTTCCCCTCTGGTCAACGTTATGACTGGGACCAAGCGACCTCAGAATCTTCTGGCTCGGCATCGGGGGAAGAGGAGGACCAAAGGGACTCATCTTTGTCCGAGGGATCACCAACTCCGGATGCCTCGGGAGGGCGCACAACTGAGGCAGTTCCCACACCGGTGGGGTCAATGCCAGGGTCGGCCATTACTGAGGATGCCGGGGGCAGACCTTCCGGGCCTTCAACTTCTGAGCGTCAGGATGGGTCAGAGGCCCGATGTACCTGACTTTCTTTTCTCCTTTCTTGTATATTTTCTTGAAGAAAAAAGTTTCTCTTTTTGGTGTCATGAAAGGAAAAAAATGTAAGGCGGTGGCATCGTAATCTAGACGTGCCCATTTGTGCTTGCCTTTGTCGTGGTTTGACCACCGTATTTGTAGTAGTTGGAAAGTACTGATTTTTCTTGTGCATCTCCTACACGCTAGTTAGGCAAGTGTTTGACAGGGTATCTTTCCGTTTTCTCATGCTTTAAATGCCCGGCCGCTTTGTGTGTCCCGCTGGGGGGAACTTAGGAGGCTGAGGTGATCGTTCGTAGGGAAAGGCCCCTTCAGCGTGTTTTCGAGGAGAAAATCATTTAAGGCAAGTGGCCTCCCTTCGCCTATAAATGGTTAGAAGGGTGTCTCCTCCTCTCCATCGCTTAGGGCCTTCCCTGACAGTCTTTCCTCCCTCCTTCTTCACGAAGTGTTGTGCCATCAGGTTGACGCATGGAAGATGCTCCGGAAGACAAACATGTAGACGATAGAAGGTGGAGGGCTTCTGCTGCTTCGGGTCTGAAGGGAGTTCAACGGCCAGTGGGTAGGTTTGAAGGGGGCTCGATGTGCGGAAGCATGTTTTCCTTCCTTTATCAGTTCTGGCGGCGTTGGGGGGGAGAGGGTTGAGCGTGATACACCCAGCCCCTCCTTTCCTATTCCCCTTTCCCATGGGACTTCCCGTCCATGATGAAGGGAACTCGAAGATCTTCTCCCTTCCTCTGAACACTCTCAGAGGGTAACAAGACTATATGAAATGAAATGGAAGGAAAAATTCAAAGACAAAGGAACAGAAAATAATCAATCGAACTCTCAAAACAAAAGGCAATGTAGCTTCTATAGAACCAGAGACCACAACGGATCAAAATCTTCGATCTGGCTCTCTCTTCTCTTTTTGAACTCTTCTCTCTCTTTCTCGGATGTAAAGTTTTTCTTCAGCAGGGACGAAGGACAATCGATTATGTACTTTTTCTTCAGTCCTTCTTAGTCTTCTTGGTATGAGCTCCAGTAGTATATATATGAGGTTGCAGGGAGGATGGAGTGTGGAGATCACGCTTCTTGCCCTAGGAGTTTTCCAGAACAAATCAAGCATCTCTGCCACATGTCAGGGATAAGGACTCTCGGATCATGTGCCCTGGCCCCTCTTCAGATTGACGTTCCATGAAATAATCGAATCCCTATCATAATTAACCATCACCCAATTAACATAATGTTCATATGCAGAGAAGAGAAATATGCACGGAGTTGACATATTGAAATGTGCACAAAGTGCACGGACTTGTTTATAAGTAAAAGTGCAAGGACTTTAAGATGTGCTCGGACTTGAACCAATGAGCACGGCCTTGTTGGACATCAGTAAAATCTGCACGAGGTTTGACAAGCACGGACCCTATGAAGGAGTGCAAGGACTTTAAGAGATCGTGCAAGGACTTTGTCTCAATGAGAAATCTGCACGGGGTTTGATGTCCACGGGGTTTGTAAAGACGTGCAAGGACTTTGTTAACTGTAAGAAGTATGCATGGGGTTTTATGTCCACGGGGTTTGTGTATTCGTACAAGGACTTTGAAGACAGTGAGAAAGATGCATGGACATGAGATGCTCGGGGTTTAATGTGCATGGACATGAGATGTGCACAGACTTCTATATGCTCAGACCTTACTACAGTGTGTGCAGACTTCAGATACAAAAGATGCAAGGACTTAGTTCCACTGGGATATGCACGGACTTCATTAATGAAGAAATGTACGGATTTGTTGAAACATGCATGGACTAGAGTGTGCACGGAATTGTAATGCTCGGTCTTAAGCTAAAAGGCCATGTGCATGGACTTTGCAGAAACGTGCACGGACTTGGTTTTCAAACAACCAAGGCATATGCACGGACCTTGGTCGAGCATAAACCAATCTATGCACGGACTTAGCTTTGACTTGAAATATGCATGGACTTTGATAAGGAGATGTGCACGGACTTGGTGAAATGTGCATGGACTCAGAAGTTTGCACGGACTTGGCTTAGGCTTAAAGCAAATGTGCATGATGGCAAAGAATGCACGGACTTCACAGATGCATAATGTGCATGGGCTTTTTGAAGAAGAGTCAAAACGTGCATGGGCTTTTTGAAGAAGAGTCAAAACATGCATGGACTTTTAAGTCATCTACAGACTTGACTTGTTCAATGCTTCCACGGACTTGGAAGATTGTGCACAGACTCATCAAGAGTAATGTGCACAGACTTGGAGTGAAGGTCATGCATCAACTGCACAGACCATGCACGGACTTGTTGAAGTGTAGCTCGGACTCTATGTAGCTAAGGCATATGTGCTCTGACCTTGCTGCAGTGCATGCTCTGACTTGGATTGAGCCTAAGACGTTATAAGCATGAACCTACTACAGTGTATGCACTGACTTGGATTGAGCCTCAGTCTGTGTATGCAAGAACTTGATACAGAATGTGCTCTGACTATGCACGGACTTAGGCTAGACGGCGTGCAACATGCCCGGACTTACATCGAGTATATGCACTGACTCTAAGTGTATGCTAAGACCTGCACGAACTAGTCATGCGATGCACAAACCAAAACATGCATGGACATTGGACAATGTCCATGGGCTTTGAAGAGACTATGTGCACTGAGTCTAAGTGTGCACGAACTTAGTGTATGCATTGACTACGGTCTGTATGGACTCATGCGACTAAAACATGCATAACTAACAATCTGCACGGATTTGTGATCACACCAAAACATGCAAGGACTCTTAGTTGGGCAAGGTGCACTGACTTGAAAGTGCATGGACTTTGTAAGCATGGAACAAGAGTATGCACCGAGTTGGATTGTGGAATGTGCATGGACTCAGGCACATGCACGGACTTGGAAATGCAAACCAAGGAAACAGAACAAATGCAAACCAATGTACACGAACTCAGTTTTTCTACTAAGTCCAACACATGCATGAGGTTAATACAGAGTGTATCTATATGCACGGACTTGGAAATACAAAGACCAAATGCACAGAGATGATATGCACACTGATAAAAAAGGGGGGAAAGAGAACAAAGAAAATAATTAAAAAAATAAAAAAGGGAAGACAAACCTTAGTGCACCTCCGTCTCCGACACTCTGTTGGCTTTGACGAACATGCACCTGACCTGGACCTTCCGTCCCAGTTAAGGAACAAAATACCATTTCCTTGCTTCGGCACTGACCTCGTGTCGATGAATGAATGAATAGACGAAGTAGCCACGTCCGTCTTCGACACCCTGTCGGCACTGATGAATATGCACCCAATCCGGACCTTCCATCTAGACCAAGGAATAATTGTTTTCTTGCTTTGGCACTAGCCCCGTGCCAATGAAGGGACAAATAGATGAAAAAATCACATCAAGTTCCGACCCTGATGAAAAGATACCTAGCCCGGATCTTCCGCCCGAGGTCAGGAATAAAGAAAAGGCCATTTTCCTACTTTGGCACTAGCCCCATGCCAATGAAGAGATAAATAGATGAACAAACCACCTCAAGTTCCGATATCCCATCAGCCCTGATGAAAAGATACCTGGCCCAAACTTTCTGTCCAAAGTCAGGAATAAAGAAAGGACCATTTCCTTGCCTTGGCATTGATCCCCTGCCAATGAAGAGATAAATAGACAAACAACCCACATCAGGTCCCCGTATCCCGTTGGCCCCAATGAAGAGACACCTGGCTCGGGCCTTCCGTCTGAGCCGAGGAATAAAAGAGACCATTTTATTGCTTCGGCACTAACCCCGTGTCAATGAATAGATGAAGAGATGAACAAACCACGTTGGTCCCTGACACTTGTTCGGAACCGATAAATACACACTTGATCCAGACCTTCCGTTTGGATACAAGAACGAAACGCCATTCCCATGCCTCAGCGCTAACCCCGTGTTGATGAACAGACGAATAGACAAATGGCTATCGGCAGTGGCTGGTGAACACCTTTTGACTTGGACCTTCCGTCCAGGTCAATGAACAAACAAATTCTTCTCTCCGTCCCATTGGGGATGCATTACCCCCTTTGGCTTGGACCTTCCATCCAGGTCAATGAACGGACAAACTCTTCTCTCCATCCCATCGGGGATGCATTAACCCCTTTGGCTTGGACCTCCCATCTGAGTCGTTGAATGAACAAACTCTTCTCTCCGTCCCATCGGGGATGCATTAAACCCTTTGGCTTGGACCTCCTGTTTGAGTCGTTGAATAAACAAACTCTTCTCTCCGGCCCATCGGGGATGCATTAACCCCTTTGGCTTGGACCTCTCGTCCGAGTCATTGAATAAACCAACTCTTCTCTCCATCCCATCGGGGATGCATTAACCCTTTTGGCTTGGACCTCTTGTTTGAGTCGTTGAATAAACAAACACTTCTCTCCATCCCTTTAGGGGATGCACTAACCCTCTTGGCCTGAACCTTCCATCCGGGTCATTGAATAAACAAACTATTCTCTTTGTCCCTTTGGGGGATGCACTTACCCTTTTGGCTTGGACCTCCCGTCTGAGTCATTGAATAAATAAACTCTTCTCTCCATCTTGTTGGGTCTATGCTAAATCGCGCGATTTAAGAATTCCATTGATACACCCGCACGGGTGACATGGTGGAGCGATCCCCTCATCCTTTCTCTGAAAGAGCGAATGCTCTCCTGTGCACCCACGCGGGCCCATAGTAGACTTGCCCTAATTAACTGCCCGGTGAAATTCACCCTTCCCCTAAAAGGGTTAGAAAGAAGAGAAAAGGCCACCGAGAGCTAGCGCATGAGCTTCAGGGCATACACCTGCATTACAGTCTAAAAGAGAAAAGAGAAGACACATCAAGGTGGTAGGGTAATTAATCCACCCCTCTAACGATCTTGTCAAGAAGGCAAGATCCCAACACAAGGGAAGTTAACCATTTTCATCAGGCGGTCCTCCTACTCTTGGAGATGCTCCAGTTTCGTCCTCAAGGATGTCACCTTCCCCTCGGCTACAACCAGGCACTCGGCCTCCTTATCCTCGGCCACCTCTACTTTCTGAAGTTCAGCATGGGCCGAAGCGAGCTAGTCGTTCAGCCACTCTATCCTGCTTGTTAAGGCCATGGCTTACTGATGTGACACCACCATGGGGAGATAGCCACAAGACCGAAGATCCCTCGGACCTAGCAAGCACACGATGCGCGGGTCGGTGACTTCACTCAAGCGGACTTACCCGCTAAGCGCGCTCTCGTATCCGTAGGCAATCCAGTGATGGTAGTGAGGGTCTGGGACAGAACCTCGCTGCTCTGGAGGTTGGATAGCCTAGGATTGAACCCCTAAGGGCTAGGGATGCCCCAAATCACGGGCGGCCAACACGCCAAGGGCGTGGGTTTAGTGGTTGCTCTCACCTCCCCCTTTTCCTGGCAATCAATCAAGGGTTTTCCCCTCTCCGAGGGGATGTAATTAACGTCGTAGCCTTTATGGTACGACGGGTCCTCAGTCCCGACACGAACTACAGAATCGTCTGATCAGTCAGAACGAGCGCACCACGGGCTTCCCTAAGCCCGCATAAATCGTCACCTCGGTGACTAGCACACCCTCGCACTAATAAATCGAACAAACGAACAAAAAGATAAATAAACAAATGAAAAGAATGAAGAGTCCCCATAAGTGCGTCCACAGCCGTACGAGGATGAGACGATGATTCGGCCAGATGTGATCTACCCTGCGTGCCAGATGGCATGGGGAATCAGGCTATCTCTGTGCCCAGCTGCCCTCTGCTTAATATACAAAGCGCTAGGAGCCATCAGTACCCACCAGTTCCCGAGACAAGCCCGGTACGTATGCCCCCTGCACTTCTTTAACACGTGGGTTTGCTCCTTGTTTCCAGAATTTGCCCCGTGTGCTATTCAAGACTGGAGGCTAGTGCCGAGAATGCAGGAGTTTGCCAGTGCTGAGTCGGGCGTCACCTCCCAAAGATTTTACGACATTCGGGTCCACCTGACAATAGTCCCTCAAGATGCTGTAGGCACTATTCATTTTTGGGCATTGGCCGCGCACTCAAGCCCCCTGGTGAACAATAAGAGGGAGTGCAAGGATGATCAGGTGGAGAAGTACATCCACCCGATCAGCTAAGAAAATGTAGTGCGCCCGCTGTTGGAGCCCAAGCTAAGGGACTGGGCGTTATCGATCCGTCTGAGCGTGCTGGTGTTCAGGAAGGGAGAGACACTGCTGCTCGAGCCATATTACCCTTTCTGCTTTGGCCAAAATTTTGGTTATGATCAGCATATCCTAGCATATAGTGCCCAGTTCAGCCTGGCGACATGGAACCTGCAAGGGGGCTTGACTGCCGAAACTGCTAGGGCCTGGTGGGACTTCTTCCACCGGTCAGATGCCGCTATCTTTCGGGTGCCAGCTCCCGACCGCGTTCCCCGTGTAACGCTGGAGTATGTAAAGTGGTGGAATGCCAAGACAGCCTTCTATCGGCAGTGCAAGACTGACTACTGGGACGGGGCAGAAAGGAGGTTCCTGAGTCGGCAGCCCGCACCTGCCCTTGACATCGATCCAGATCATCTCCTCTGGCTGTGGCATGGCAAGAGCAAGGACGTGGCCAACTATATGATCGCTCACAAGGCAGCTCGAGAGGCCAAGCCGGCCCCACAGGTCAAATTACCCTCAGTGGCGAAGGACAGCTTCAGGAAGACCCTGCGGGACCTCTGTCGCATCGGGACCAACTGTCTGGAGCTGATCAACTACCCATTCCCGGCAGAGGAAGAAGGCACTCCGGTGAAGAGTTGGCGCCCGGAGAGTGATCGAACCTGCCCGTATCGCATCTTCATGAGGAGGGAGGAGTGGAGGCTCGAGAACTACAAGGACATCACCTGACTGTACGTCCTCCTCCAAGTGCATGGGCTGACGATTGAGGATCGACCGGTGGTCATCCTAGGCAAGTGTCTGCAGGTTGCCTATTATTATGCTGATGGGTGGGGGATGGACCACTTCAGTATCTTCTGCCATCTCACCGCCAAGAAGCACGCGGATTTAGCTACTCTTGCCGATCGCTGCCAGACGATCGGAGATGTATGCTGGCTGGTCCGAGAGGCCGCTCGCCGTGACAAGGAGCCGTCTCTCAGCTACTGGCCGATAACATTGTGGCTTTACACCGGCCCCCACAGTATTTTGATGTTTCCTTTCTGCTTGTGTTCTTCATCGTCGCCTCCTTTAGGGTACTGGGAGCCAATCAATTCTTTGCTCTCCTTGTTCTCTTCTTCTCACAGACCACCTAGATAGCACGCAAATGGTGACCTATCGGAACCTTCTCTGGCAGGTGGAGAAACTGGCACATTTTGAGGTGGTGCCACCGGCCCCAACCACCACTCCTCTGCCTTCACGTGCGAAGAGGCCCAGGGTGAGGTCACCTATGAAGAAGGCCCTGGACGAGGCGAAGGCTGTTGGGCGGTGAGAGACTGAACGTCAGAAGACGGAGGCCGCCAAGGCTGCGAAAACCATTCCCCCGCCACCTCCGATCCCATCATTCGAGGAATTCGAGGTCGGTCGGGCTGAACCGAGCCAACCCATAGGTGGGATTCATCTATCATGAGCGTCTTCCAGTTATTGGTTTTCGCCCCAAAATGAAGGCTTCACATCTGAGCACCCTTCTTCATTTCTTTTTCAACTGTGTCGAAAAAGCCCATTCACGCGCCAGTCCCTAGTGCAGGTGAACCAGTGGTCAAGACAGGATCGGCTCCCACTCCCGGTGCACTCCCCAGCACCTTCTTTGGCCACCCCTCGCCGGCACGGCCAGCCCTTCTTCAGTGGTACACCCCTTCTCCGGTGCACCTTCAGCTTCCCAGCCTGACACACCCTTCGTCGGCACACACCTAACACCCTCTTCACCGGTAGACTCCACCCCATTACTCACCGGCACGCTCATGTCCTTCCTCGGTGCACCCATCTCCGTGCAACTCCAACCCCGTGCATAACCTGCACGGACCTTGTCACCCTACACGCACAGCCTGCACGGACTTCACCCCCTTTGCAGCTCCAACCCCGTGCACCCCCCTACACGGACTTTGTTTTCCCCCCGTTGCACTCTGGTACACCTCCTTCGCTAGCTTGCCCATGGCCTTCTCTGATGCACTCATCCCTCGTGCAGCTCCAACCCCGTGCAGCTTCAACCTCATGCAGACCTGCACGGACCCTGCCCGCCAGGCCCAACCATGCATGGACCTCACCCCCCTGCATGCATAAGCCTTGCACAAGCCTTGCATAGACTCTGCACAAACCTTGCCTCCCTTGCATGCGTGTGCACTGACATTAGCCCTCATATGCATGGACCTGCACGGACTTTGTGCCCTCGCATGTACCGCACGTGCACTGACCTTACTAGCCTGTGCACGGACTTGGCCTGCGTGTGCACTGACTTGGCCTGCGTGTGCTCTAACTTGGCCTGCATGTGCACTGACTTTGCTAGCATGTGCACAGACATTGCTTGCATGTGCCCCGACCTTGTCCTCGGCATATTCCATAGGCATACTGACTTGACCTGCACATGTACTGACCTTGCTAGCATGTGCATCGACCTCACCCCCATGTACACTGACCTTCTTTCAGCCTCTGGCTCCACTTGCATCGACCTTACCCATGCATAGCCCCCACCTACACCGACCTTGGCCTTGCATGCACGGACCCTGCACGAACCTCGAGCTCCCACATGCACGGACCTTGCATGGACTTTGCCCAACATCACATGGACCTAACCTCAAACATGCATGGACTTAGCCCAAGACTTGCATGGACTTTGTCCAAACCTACATGGACTTGCATGAACATACATGGACTTACCCCAACCATGCATGGACTCAATCCCGTGCATATGCATGGACCCTGCACTGACCTTAGCCCATGTACACTGGCCTCAGTCAGCATATGCACTGACCTTAGTATACATGTGCACTGACCTTAGTCTGCGTGTGCACTGACCTTAGTCTGCATGTGCACTGACCTTAGTCTACATGTGCACTGACCTTAATCTGCATGTGCACTAACTTTAGCTCAAGTACACTGACTTGGCCCGCATATGCACTGACCCTGCCAGCATGTACACTGACCTTTCCCTTTGTATATTCCATAAGTACACTAACTTTTCCTGCATATGTACTGACCTTATCCTATGTACACTGACTTTGCTCGCATGCACACGGGCCATGCATGGACTTACTCCCAGTTGTGTGGACTTCATCCCAGCCTCGCGCAGACTTCATCCCTGCGCAAACTAGCCTTGCATCACCCTTGGCCAGCACTTGCACGGACCCTACACTGACCTTCCTACGACCACTACCCCCACATGCCTGGACCTGCATGGACCTTATCCCCTTTGCATACATGCACGGACCCTGCTCAGACTCAACCCTCTACACTTGCATGGACTTTGTTCCAAAACCTGAACATATGCATGGACTTAACCCAAGTTTGTATGGACTTTGTCCCACACGCATGGACTCAGCCCAGATCTTGCTGGACTTCATCAAACATTCACGGGCTTCGTTTGCACCTGCATAGACTTTGTTCAGAACCTGCGTGGACTCAGCCCTATGCATATGCCTGGACTCTGCCGCTTCGCCCTAAAACCTGCATCTGTGCATATGCACAGACTTCATACTGCAACCTGAACATCTGCACGGACTTCGTCCGTTAACCCCGTGCATTCGCATGGACCCTGGCCAAACGTGCATGGACTTTGTTCTTCAACCCCGTGCACAACGTGCATGGACTTTATTCTTCAACCCCGTGCACAACCTGTATGGACTTTGTTCTTCAACCCTATGCATACGCACAGACTTTGTTCTTCAACCCCGTGCACAACGTGCATGGACTTTGTTCTTCAACCCTGTGCATATGCACGGACTTTGTTCTTCAACCCCATGCACAACGTGCATGGGCTTTGTTCTTCAACCCTGTGCACAATGATGGGAATCGACGCAGAGCATGTATAATTTATTTTACATTTATGTCTTTTTAGTTGGTGTTTATATCCTTGGGAAAGTATGTAAGCAATTGTAAGGCTATAAAAGCCATCGAGTCATTCCCTTAGATTGGCCAAGGAAGAAGCACACCCCGGTCCGGGGGCACATATAAAAAGAGATATACCCCACTACGGGGGCATGAGAGGCAGAAGAATGCACCCCGACATAGGGGTATTTGAAGAAGGGGCATACACCGCCTGGGGGCATAGAAGTCATAAAAGAATACACCCTGGCTTAGGGGGCTTTTAAAGAAGGGACACCCCCTTCGTGGAGGCGTATGAGACGAAGCTGCACCCCGACTCAGGGGCATATGAAGAGAAGTCCACCTCGGCTTAGGGGGGGATTTCTGAAGAAGAAACACCATACACCCCACTCTGGGGGCACAAGAGTAAAGAG
Organism: Amorphophallus titanum; assembly: GCA_024336825.1. Taxonomy (NCBI): domain Eukaryota; kingdom Viridiplantae; phylum Streptophyta; class Magnoliopsida; order Alismatales; family Araceae; genus Amorphophallus; species Amorphophallus titanum. Next base: position 134,997 of record JANBPO010000531.1, on the reverse strand, counting down.
GCATATACCCCGGCCTGGGGGCATAAGAAGTAAAAGACACATCCCGCCATGGGGGACATAAGAAGCAAAGACTCTACTGTTGTGTCTCTGTGATTTTGATGATGCCAATATTCATAAGTCATTCTTTAATATTCATAAATCATTCTTTATACAACCTTGATGTAAGCTTTTATGACTGCGAAATGTGCTTAAAATAAAAGTCAACGTAGGACAGTCAACACAAGTCATGAGGTCAACGCTACTGAGTTGACATAAGATCAACTGGTCAATTTGATCGAGCCAACACCTGCATTTGAAAGGTCTGTGCATACTCCCTCTGTCAGTTAGGTAAGTTCGAGCACATTCTTCTGTTTGCAATACAAAGTCCGAGCACATTCTTCCTTGTGCTATTATTGGAGTCTGTGAAGTCCATGCAGATTTACTTGCCACTTATCCAAAGTCCATGCATGTTATGTGTTAAGGCTGAGTTATTAGGTCTGAGGTCAAGTCCGTGCAGACCTAACTCCATCACGGCAGCACAGCATAGCAAGTCCATGCATGTCTCATCCCTGCAAACATAAGGTCCGTGCAAGCTTGTTGCTGCACATAGGTAAGTCTGTGCAAAGTCAGAGCATGTTCAAGTCCGTGCATGCTTAGTATGGCATTTAAGGTCCGAGCACGCACTGTTTAAGTCCATGAACATTTTCCAATGTCCATGTTAGCTATACATAAGGTCTATGTTAGCTATACATAAGGTCTGTGTTAGCTATACATGAGGTATGTGTTAGTTATCCATGAAGTCCGTGTTAGTTGTTTAAAGTCCGTGCACGTTCACAATCTGTCTGGCCTTGCCTTGCACTATGAGTGCAGGTTTCATGCCTCGGCAGCACAAAGTCTGAGTAGGTTTCTTGCTACACGCTGTCTTGCTCAAAACAAAGTCCGAGCATGTTCAAGTCATATGAGTCCGTGCATGTCATTGAGTCCATGCATGAATAGTGCCCGTCTACATTTTACTAAACCAAGTCTGTGCATGAACAGTGCACATCTGTTTGGCAACAAAGTCCATGCATAGATAAGTCCGTGCATGAACAATGCACGTCTGGTTGGCAATAAAGTCAATACATAGATAAGTCCGTGCATGTTTTGGCATGAAGTCTAAATCCATGCACTTTCCAAGTCCGTGCACATTTTATCAAGTCCGTGCATGAACAGTGCACATTTCCTGAAGTCCATGCATATTCGTCTTAGGCTCAAACAAAAGTCCGTGGATATCTTATCAAGTCTGTGCATGAACAGTGCACGTTTCCTAAATTTCATGCATATTTGTCTTAGGCTCAAACATAAGTCCGTGCACATCTTATCAAGTCCGTGCATAAATAGTGCACATTTCCTGAAGTCTATGCATATTTGTCTTAGGCTCAAACATAAGTCCGAGTACATTCTTTGTTCCATGGCATATCAAGTCCGTGCACACAAGACCCCGTGCACATTTCTTCCAACCAAGTCTGAGCACGTTTTCTGTTGGAAGGAAAACTAAGTCCGTGCACACAAGAGACCATGCACATTTCTTCCAACCAAGTCCAACCACATTTTTTGTTGGAAGGAAAACTAAGTCCATGCACATATGAGTCAGTGCACGTTTCTCCCAAAACAAAGTCCTTGAACCTTTTTTTCAAGTCCGTACATGTCTGTGCACAAACAAGTCCGTGCACATTCTTCAAATAAAGTCCTTGCATGTTTTACTCTTTGCGTATTAAAGTCAGAGATTACACTGTAGCAAAGGCAGTGTATGACCATATATGGTCCGAGCACACACTGTAGTAAGGTAAGTGCATGTCTACCTTAGCCATATAAAGTCTGAGCATATTGGTGCTAAACGTATAACTAAGTCTGTGCATGGTTCTTAGCACAGTCTGTGTATGTGCACTTTTCACTGAACAACTCCGTGTAGTTCCTTCTGTCTGTGGTATATTTCTGACTGTTCTAATTAATCTTTGTTTCTATTATGACAGAAATGCTTTCGTGGAGAATAAGGTTGGCGAAAATCAAAAAATCCCAAAAAATAGAAAAAATATATTTTCTCGATCCTTGCGATGCACCAATCGTAACGGTACCACTCATGGGTAGATGAATGACCTGGTTCACCCGCTACAGGGTTCCGTAGGTTTTGCCGAAACACACGTGTGAGAATCAAAAAACATGCGAAAAAAGCCACGGAACGTATTTCGGCCTCCGAAACTGACCCGAATCACACAGATCCGAACACGAAAAATGTCCAGAATATAATTTCGGATGCAATGGAGCCAAATTCACCGAGAACGTAGATCCGAGACCCAAGAAGAAGTATTCGAAAGGGTCCGAGACATCACAGCCGGCCAGTTCCAGCCCTCAGCTCCAATTCCAACACCAGTTCCAGCTTCTGGCTACAACGCCTTCAAAGGCCAGCTCCAGTCCAGTCCCAGTCTCCAGTCTTGATATTCTGACTACAACGCCTTCATAAGCCAGCGGGCCAGTCCCAATCTCCAGTTCTATCATTCCAGCTACAACGCCTTCACAGGCTAGCCGACCAGTCCCAGTCTCCAATTCCAACTTCCGGCAACAACACCTCCAAAGGTCAGCTGGCCAGTTGCAGTTCCAGTTCTGATTCTAGTTTCCAGCTACAACACCTTCACAGGTCAGCCGACCAGTTCCTGTCCTCATCTCCGGATACAACACCTCAGCAGTTACCCGGCCAGCTCCAGTTCCAGCTCCAGCCCCAGCCTTCTAGCTACTACGCATCACTAGCCAGCCGGCCAGCCCGGCTCCAGTCCTCAGCTCCACTTTTTCGGCTACACACCTCAACAGTTAGCCGACAAGTCCTAGTATTCTGACTACAACACCTACACAGTTATCCGGTCAGTCCCAGTCCCAGCTCCAGTCCTAGTCTCCAGCTATAACACCTCATCGATCAGTTGGTCAGCTCTAGTCCCAACTCCAATCCCAGTTTTTGGCTACATCACCACCAACGGCTAGCCAACCAACTCCAGTGCTAGTCCTCCAAGTACAACATCCCTAACAGTCAACACCGACTACATTTCTGGCTAACAACATGTCAGTGACCAGTCGGCCAGCGATTGATCCTCGATTGACACACCTCAGGATCAACCAGCTACTCTAGCAACATAGGTCAGCACACCCTTATGAGTCGGCCTCCAGCTTCCAGACTCCAGCAACAGAGGCTGACACACCCTTATGGGTAGGTCTCCAGCTTCCAAACTCCAGCAAAATAGGTCGACACACCCTTACGGGTCGGCCTCCAGCTTCCAGACTCCAGCAACACAGGCCAACACACCCTTATGGGTCGACCTCCAGCTTCCAGACTCCAGCAACATAGGTCGACACACCCTTATGGGTCGGCCTCCAGCTTCCAGACTCCTGTAACACAGGCCAACACACCCTTATGGGTCGGCCCCCAGCTTCCAGACTCTAGCAACATAGGTCGGCACACCCTTATGGGTCGACCTTCAACTTTCAGACTCCAGCAACATAGGTCGGCACACCCTTATGGGTCTGCCTCCAACTTTTAGACTTCAGCTACATAGGCCAACACACCCTAACGGGTCAGCCTCTAGCTTCCAGTCTCTAGCAACATAGGCCAACATACCCTCACGGGTAGGCCTCCAGCTTCCAGTTTCAAGCTACATAGGCCAACATACCCTCACGGGTTGGTCTCCAGCTTCCAGTTTCAAGCAACATAGGCCAACACACCCTCACGGGTGGGCCTCCAACTTTCGACAACATGGGCCGACACACCCTTACGGGTCGGCCTCTAGCCTTCACCCTCCAGTAACATAGGCTAATGCACTCTCGCGAGTCAGCCTCCATCTTCCAAGTTTTAGTCCTCCAGGTCAACACCACCCTATGAGTTGTCCTCCAGCTTCCAGTCTCCAACCATTCAGGTCAACACGCCTCATTCAGGCATGCCTCTAGTGCCCAACGTCCAATATCCAGCTTCCAATATCCAATTTCCAGTTCCAATCTCTAGCTATCTCCAATGTCTAGATTTCAGCGCTAATGTCTGAAGAGTGTAGTAACCTTTCTCTCTCTAGGTTAGTGAGAGAAGCTTCGATGACTTTTTCCCTGTTCGTGTTTTGGGGATCGAAAGCCTCCCCTCCCCGCCGGCCATGGCGGACGCGGTGGGGGGAGCGGTCTCAGTTCAAGGTCTCGAAGATGCAGTGGGAGTCCCTACTGAGAAATCTCGCCGCTCGTTTGCCCAAATCCTCCTGGAAGGTAGACAGCTTCCATTGCGCAGGATTTCAGTGAAGACGCCGGCGTTTACAGACACAGGCGAGCCTGCTGTATATTTCTCCTCCGAAGATATCCAGGCTTCGTGCGAATCTCTCCCACGTGTGCACACACTGGCTTTTGCCTAAGCCAGGCCTCTAGCTAGTTTTCTCCCCCCGTAGGATGCAACGGTAACTACGGGAGCCGACGGAGACTAGCTTAAAAACTGTGAACCGGAAGTGCCCCGCTGTAAAAGCCGTCACGCCGAAGCATGCCGTAAGGCTACGACTAGTGAAGGCTCGCAAGACACGGACTCTAAAACACAAGTGCCGAAGTACATACAGGCAAGAGTGGCCTGTAATACATATTTCGAGGCACCAAAGGCAGCATAGGAGACAGCCAATAGACTCAGGACAAGGCAACTAGACCTATAGCTACAATGGTCCCTGAGTCCTATGACTCTTAGTCAGGATCATCGCATAGAGTGAAACAAGCCGCCAATCGATCTAATTCTAAGCCAGGAGAAATGACGCTCCGAGAGAAAATGACACACGGAGACCTGAGGGGACACCAAGAACTCTCAGCACACCTGGATACGTAAATCGAGGTAGAACGGTACCCTCGAGACATCCAGAACTAATGTCTCGAGTTGGACAAGGCCACCGAGACATAACAAGGCTTCCTGTCAACCACTAGGTAACCCCAGGTTGACCAGAACCAGACACGACACTGACACACTAACACATCCACCACCACAACAACACAAGCAAGCAGAACCAACAGGGACACAAGCGGCGGGAGATGATAACACTCTAGGTAGAGCAACTTGTCAGTCAACTGCTAGGGGAAACTCAACAATTAAGAGGTAGCCGCTACGCAACCAGAGACACAGACAATGGTAGTTTCTAGATTGAGTCGTTAGGGTACTGTCATAGTCTAGGAAAAGACCACAACTGGTCACCTAAATCGACCAATCCAGACAACCACCGATAGGCAGACATTGCCCTAAACAAGGACCTAAGACAGACGGACACACAACACAACACAAGCCAACGGTCGATACGACAAACAGGACTATAACGCACCAACATAGGGGCGTTATACCCACATAGCGCACCACATGAGGGGCGTTATGCCAACCAGACCGAAAACTACAACAGACGATATAACGCATCAGCTTAGGAGCGTCATATCCACATAACGTACCAGAGCATGTGCATTATGCACAATAGACCGACGCACTAACGACACCAAGTATAACGAACCACAACAGGCACGTCATACCAGTATAACGCACAAGGGCAGGTGCGTTATACCCAATAGAGACAAAAACACACTAACCACGAACCAAGGGCATATAACGGACCGGAACCTGTCCATCATAGCCATAAAATGCACAGGGTGAGGCGCGTCATACCGACCACCATACCCAGTCAAAACATCAGTCAACGGACCATAACGGATCTACACCTGGGCGTTATCTTAACCATAACGCATAGGGAGAAGTCCGTCATGCAAACCGACTGACACAATCTTCGGGGTAGACACGGTCGTCGAAGGATATGACATGGCAGTCAGTCTCGAAAACCACCCGACCATAACACACTTGGGCAGGGGCGTTATGCTCTACATAACGGACTAGGCCTGGTCCGTTATGCTCCAAAACCTCTGAAGATAAAAACCATAAACGATGCATAACGGTCTATCAGGAGACCGTTATGCACATAACGGCCTCTGGTAGGACCGTTATGCCAATCTGACAGTGAAAACAGTAAAACGGCCCAATCGGCCCGTTCCACGCCCCATGCACGCCGTAGCGCAGGGGAAATACATCCAAACAGTGGGAAATCTTTCAAAGATTCCAAAAACACCACAAGCACGCACCAAAACGCATTAAATCGCGAGATCCTGGCAATTCAGACGAATCGACGCAAATCGAGTCACTGGGGTTCCTAGACTCCTACCGGCCCCAAATGACGATCAATCGACACGAAACGGGTGGGGTTGGGATCCTGACATCCCAGCGGTCAGTTTGACACTAACTATATCGCGAAAGGTTACCGTTTTCTAGCCAACCCTACGAACCCCAAAAATTACAGTTTATACTAAACTGGCTTGATCTCCCCCGATCGGCCACCAAACTATGCACGGAGACAGGGAAAACGTGCAGAACACGGAGAGGGTCCATCTCCCTACCTCCACCGACGAAACCGAGTGCCATGGGCAACTAAACCGCGCCGAAACGCCGTCACGAATCGAACCGCCGACTTCGAATCTGCCGCTCGGGATCACGCCAAATCCATACCATTCCTCACTCCACCACGCGTCTCAGCAAGTCCCACGCGTCGTCACCTCGCCCGCGGACCACTCCGTCTATAGTCGGGCGTCTCCAGGAGAGAGAACGAGGTAGAGAGAGAGTGAGAGCGCGAGAGTGAGAGAGAGAGAGAAGTGGGGTGGGTTTGGTTATGCGGACCAGCTTTAACCCTTTGGCCAATCCACGTAAACCCCTTGTGACCTTTCAACTTCCCTATAAATTCCCCCCTTTGGGAGCCCAAAATCATTAACAAACATCAGCAACCAATCAACGATCAAGAATAGCAGGGACGCACTAAGGAGATTTGTGTGTGTGTTTGCTAGGCTCACGCTGAGGGCATGCCGCATGGTCATCTCTCACACGGCGTCTAGCCCAAACACCCATCTCCGGGAGATTTGTGTGCGTGTTTGCTAGGCTCACGCCGAGGGCATGCCGCATGGGCATCCCTCGTACGGCATCTAGCCCAAACACCCACCTCCGAAAAGGCGGCCCCCAGTGGTGATGAATGTATGTCATCTCGATAATCGTGCATGACCCCAGATCTTACTTGGTGAAAGCACTTTGCTCGGGTCCTACCTCGATAGTCGTACATGACCCTGATGCCGCTCTGTGAAAGCACTCTACCTGAGCCCTGCCTCGATGGTCATGCGCCCCCAGACGCCGCTCTACAGGAACACCCAGCTCGGCCCTGCCTTGGCATTCGTGCATAACCTAGATGCCACTTCATGAGAGCACCCCTACTAGTCCTTACCTTGATAATCGTGCATCGTTAGTCGTCACTCGATCGAGGCACCCTACTAGATCTCTGCCTCGATATTCATGCACGACACGGACATTATTCGATGAGGCAGCCTATCCAGTTTCTGTCCCAATGGTCAGGCAGCATTAGACACGGCTCAGTCGAGGCACCCAGCCTGATTCCCCATCTCGATGAATGTGTGCCACTTTGGTTTCACCTTGATAAGCATGCCCTCAGTGCTGCTACCCAGACAATGGGCATACTTCACAAGTCCCGACGCAAGATAAAGCGTCAGGCCCCTGCCTCTGTCAACGGGCCCCGAGCACGACCATCAAGGTCTCACGGCACCCAGCCCCCTCAGCCGCGTCGGGGCCCCAGGCACCCGACCACTTGACAACCTCAGTCACAACGGTGCCCCCGGCATCTGCACCCCAGCCACTCTAGTCACAACGGTGCCCCCGGCACCCGACTGTCATCAACTATAGTCACAACGGTGCCCCCGGCACCCGGCTGTCAAGCATTCCAGTCACAACAGTATCCCCGACACCCGACTGCCAGCCACTTCAGTCACAACGGTGCCCCGACACCCGACTGTCAAGTACTCCAGTCACAACGGTGCCCCCGGCACCCGACTGCCAGCCACTCAAGTCACAACGGTATCCCCGGCACCCAACTGTCATCAACTACAGTCACAACGGTGCCCCCGGCACCCAACTGTCGGGCACTCTAGCCACAACGATGCCCCCAGCACCCGATTGTCAAGCACTCCATCACAACGGTGCCCCTGGCACCCGACTGCCAGGCACTCTAGCCACAACAGTGCCCCCGGCACCCGACTGCCAAACACTCCAGCCACAACGGTGCCCCCGACACCCGACTATCAAGCACCCCAGCCACAACGGTGCCCCCGACACCCAACTGTCAAGCACTTTAGTCACAACGGTGCCCCCGGCACCCGATTGCCAACTACACCAATCACGTTGGGATCAGCAATGCCCGATCGCTCAACAACTTCAATCCCACTGGGGAACACAGCACCCGGCAATCCTGCGCTCAACGACTTTTGGTTGCTCCAGTCATGGCAATGCTCATGCCATTCGACCACTCAAGTCTCAACAGCGCCTGGCCGCTCCAGCGACAAGTGGTGCCTACGTCATTCGGTCGCCTCGGTCGTGGTGACGCCCAACTACCCCAGCACAACGGTGCCTACGGCACCCTACTACTATGACCCCGACATTGTCTCATGACAGGAAGACATTGTGGCACCCCTCGGGGGGCACCCAGCCGAGTCACAGGTCCTCTTACGGACTCTACATGTGAATACGGAATTACCCACACAATAACGCAAAGACCCGGGGACCGTCACAAATGACGGAATTGTCCCGCGGCTTGCAAGCACTTGTAATCGGGCTCTCACGCCCCCATATAAATGTCCTTCACGGCATCTAAGTCATGTAATCCAGTTAGGGAGTGGATCCCCCTCCTCGCTCGGACCAGTCTCCTTACCCCCAGCTATCTCTGCTGTGTTGCTGTTGCCCTATCGCTATTGTATGGACTAAGCCCTCCTGACATCGCGGCGTCCAGGGTCCCTGACTCTATCTTCGACAGTAGAAACAAAAGTGTTCGGGCTCCACTTGATGTAAAATAAACATTGACTGCTTACGGTCGGTGGGAAAAGGCATCCAGTACATGACTCCCCACAGTCGTATGCACACTCGTACCTGCGAAACCTCCTTCTCTCCACGTGTCGCCCATCTCTCGAGCATACGTGTCGCATCCTGGTGACGCATCCCCAGTTAAACATTTGGTTCCATAGGTGATCGTCAAGAAATTGACTGGCACGCTCGCATTCCATCCAGCCATCCATGTTCTAGTTTTCTAGAAAGATTAATCATACGCCACTCCCTCCAGTGCGTTCCTATCGTTCTTTCCACCTTCATTTCAATACCCCTGAAATTTTCATGTGCTAAGTTGACCTATCTCGGCCTTCTGTAAAAGGTGAGTGTACACCTCCATCGTGAGGAAAATAACCATAAAGGGAAATTCCCTGCAGTCGCAAACAAGGTTGGCACGCCCGGTGGGATGTCTCCTACCTTTCTTCTTTCTGCCGAAGAAGAGTCACACCCGCCAAGTGTGTGCCGCAATGCCCTCTCCTTTTCTTATCGGAGAGGAAGAAGAGGGCCCCCTGTCCAAGATGCAACATGCAACCGGTCGTCATCAAGTGACCAACTGGCACCAGCAATAGCAACAACAAATCGGAGGTGATAGTGACCTACGGTCTGATCGTCATCGCCATCCATGCCGGGCACGTACGGTTGGCAATGCCAATCATGTTTGGCAATGCTGCCTCGGCCTTCGGCTCGCCCTGATCCTCGGGCGTCATTACCGTAGTCGAAGAGCAGCCCAGTCCGATGACTGCCCATGCAGGCCGCTAGCCCCTTTGCTCCTCCAGCAACAAAGACTCCTGCGGTCATTGACCCCGGGGTTCCCAGCTCCTCAGCATCTCAGTCGGGCTCTCAGCTCCGAGTCCCAGCCAAGCCTGCCCCAGCACGGGTCTCCTACCCCGGGGGCAAGGCCTCCCGGCATGCTATTCGGGCCTCTCAACCCGAATCTCGGACGAGCCAACACTCAATACGGGCTTTCAACCCCGAGTTCGAGGCTCCCCAACACCTGGCTCGGGCACACAACCCCGGGTCTCGTCAAGGTTAGTCCCCGATGCAGACTCTCTGCATTGGGCCCCTGGCTTCCCAGCTCTATGGTGGGGTCTTTTAACCCTACGATCCAGCAATGCCAACTCCCAATACAGGTTTTCCTCTTCAGGAAAGGCCTATCTCAACACCCAAGATGGGCTCCCGGCCCTGGGTCTCACCTCCAGCAACACCCAAGATGGGCTCCTGACCCTGGGTCTCTGCTCCAGCAACACCCGAGATGGGCTCCTAGCCCCGGGTCTCAGCTACATCAACACCCAAGATGGGTGCCCCGCCTTGGGTCCCAGAATTTTGGCATCACCAACACCCGAAAAGGGTATCTTGCTCTGGGATCCAGCCTTGACAACATTCAAGAATGATGTTCAGCCTCGGGTTCCAGCTACATCAATGCCCAAAATGAGCGACCAGCCTTGGGGTCCATCTACAACAACACCCAAAACGGGCCTCTAGTCCCAGGTCCCAGTTTCTTTGACACCCAAGACTGGCATTCAGCCCTAGGTCCCAGCACCACCAGCACTCGAGACGGGCTTCTAGCCCTGGATCCTAGCATTGTCAAGCATTCAGTTTGGGTTCCAGTCCCAGACCCCAGCTTCATCAGCTTCCAGTCCAGGATTTTCTGCCTCGGGTACTATCCTCGTCAACACCCAGTACGGGCGTCAAGCCCAGGGTCACCACCCCTCTAGTTGCCACTATGTCTGCCCCTGCTCGGGCACGAGCTCCCAAGCTCTGGCTACACCGACACTCACCAGAAGTGCCATGCTCTAGACAACCCTGGATCGGGTTCATTCGGTCCACCACATTGGTGCTGAGTCAACTTCGGCCCTGCAAAAGAAAAAGAAAGGGGTGTCATAGTGGCTGCAAAAATGGGTGGCCCACTGCCGCCGCCCCTACCTCCAGAAGATAAGGCGAGACTTAAAGGAGCCAATGTACCAGTATTGCACCGGGGGCAACCACCCTGATCCAGTATCCAGCCTCCCAAGCCCAAGTAAAGGGGGCAACTCCAAGGAGGAGCGTCGGTCCTCCCTCTAATGAATATGGGTAATTAGAAAAGAGGCCCAACCCATTTGGGGGTCACGAATCAAGGGATCCCTTCACTCACCAGAATGGCGCCAAGCTCAAAAGCCAGTACAGTGGTTGTCGGCTCAAAATCTTACTATCCAGTGAAGCATCCAGCAAAATAGATTTCAGTCCCTGAGAGACCAGGGGCACCAGTTCACCCTCTGAAGCACCCCCTGGAAGGAAAAGAGGTAGTACGTATCATCAACAACACTGTGAAAGGTGTTCACGTGCTACCCTACCGACATCAACTAGTAACTCGGGAGGCCACCCTACCTACATAAATCAACGGTTTGGGATGTATCCCGCCGACACCCACCCAGCAGTTCCGAAGAAACTCCACCAGTGTCGGTCAATGACTTGGTGGAGTCCCTACCAACGTCAATTGGTGACACCGACAAAGCTCCATTGGGTCCCCACCGGTGGCTACCATTAAACCCCGGCGGGAGGGCTATCCCTTCGGTATTTATCATGTCCCGGGAGGTAGCAACACCCCGGGCGGACACTCAGCCTAAGCTTGGCTCCGGCCACCATGTTCATTCAGGCCAAGCCGCCCAGGCCCCAGTCAAAGTCCTAGCCATCTACAGCAAGAACCAGCCAGTCTTCGGACTCACCCTAAAGCTCCGAGTTACTCGGTTGAGAGTTGATCCACACTCGCTTCTACAACAACAACGAGCCGCCAATGGCGCAACCTCCAGGCAACATCCCCTGATAGCAACAAGCTAAGGACGACAGCCGCAAGACTCGCAGGTATGAAAAAAATTTATGGCAGGATGAGCGGTTGGTGCTTTCACGTGGAAATAAAGGTGTTGGTATTGTACAAATGAAGTGCATCAAGGCTTCACGTGCATGGCAAGGCAGGATGCGCTACTTGAGTTGGCAAGACCTTGGGCTTAAACAAATGAAACACATGCATAAAGAGCATCACGTGCATGGCCAGCTGAGTGTTGCGATGGGCATCACGAAGGCTTCCACGGTTGAAGATAATGCATGGCTGACCATGCATGGACGTTACAGGGTGGTGGCAGTTCCATCTAGCGAGCAGAGCGGAGGGCATCCATCAAGATAAAGATGCTCGTGGGTGGCACTGTGCGCGAACAAGCCGGGGGCTTGCGATGTTTCTCCCGAACGCAGGGCTTCCGTCAACGTGATAAGATGAAGATGCAGTGCGAAGGTTACGGAGAAGTCCACTCCGTGTGCAGCGAGGATAATGGAGGTGGCTCCGCGGAGCAGCCGGCGTCGTCCATGCCCCTATAAAGGGAGGTGCAGGGAACGCATGAGGGGGGAGTTTTTTTTCTTTGGTTTTGGAGCTTTTGTTTAGGAGTTACTGTTTTCTTTAGCCTTGTTACAGGTTTCTCTCTGCTGCTCGGGTGTGGCCTCTCTCGTGGCAGTTTTCTCTGCAGTGCTGACGGTGTCCGTGCCGGGAGAAAGAAGGGAACGGCGGTCCTTCCGTGGTGGCGCTGCTCCCTCCCTCTCCCTTTCTGGGCTTCCGTGGCGTGAAGGAAGACGCACGACCGCGGTGAGCTTCATCCACCGTCGTGGAGTTCTCCCAGTCGCGGCGAGCGTCCTCTGCTGTGCGGGCTTCCGTGCGTCGAGAGCTTTCTCCCAGTCGCAGCGACCATCCCTCTCTCGTGGAGGTCCCTTGCTGCCGTGGCTCTGTAGCGGCACCCATCGTGTGATCTCCACGGCAGCGTGCTGAGCCCTTCTGCAGCACGATCAGCATCCGCAACAGAGAGGTGTCACGGCATCCCTGGGTATCGTCGACGGTGGCAACGGGTGCTTCCTCTGCTGCGTCCGTGCCGTCCACGACTTCCCGCTGCCATTCGTGTGTGGTGTCTAGGTCGTGAGAAGAGGGGCGCCGGCACGTTCCCTGCTGCACGGCGACGAGGAGAGGACGAGGACGAAGGCCGTTCCCCGCTGCGCATTCTCTACTGTTGTTCATTGTTATTTTTATATCACCCATTTCAATTTATTTCCTTGTCTATTGTAGTATTGTCCTCCTGGTAACTTAGTCCATCGATCATGGTTGTCTAGGATCATATGATTACGTTGGCAGCATCTTGTTTCTTTAATATAAGTGTGTTATTTTAATTCATCTTCATATCTCTCTCTCACTTATCTAAACATAGTGTTTCTAATGTCTTCTTTGTACTTGTTCGTGTCTTGATTTCTTAAGTTCATTTACTTTGGTTAATTAATTTCAATTTGTCAACCCTCATTTTAGTATCTATTTGCCATAAATTGTTAATTATAAAACTCAAGATTTTCTACCTTAAGATCTAAATTTCCCCGTGGAATCGACTCGGTCTCACCACTTAACTATTTCTCTTTTAATTAATTTGTGAGCCGATAATTAAATTTGGTAGTGGATGTATTAACGGCATGCATTCTACCTATCAATGACGCGCCTCGCATGGCCGTTATACTCGCATGAGCTGAAGCCAGAAACCACAGAGCATAACACACCTGGGATGGTGCGCTATGTGACTATAACGCATGAGTCTCAGTCTGTTAAGGTCACCCGAACACCAAGAATCCACAGAAAATCACGGTTTAATGAATGAGATAACGCACCAGGTGAGGGGCGTTATATCACCATAACGGCTCTACCCTACACCGCCATGCTAACCGCCTTACTAGTCAACAGTCAACGATCAAATCATCGGTCAAAAGTCAAATGGCGGTCTACCAGGGGTCCGTTAAAGTCACCCGAACGTGAAAAATCTACAGAAAACCCATGACCATAACGGTCAAGGAAGGGTGCATTATACTAACCACCTATCTACGATGTTCATGAGCATAATGGACCTGGGGTGGTCCGCTATGTGGGCATAACGCACCAGGCAAGGTGCGCTAAACACATGACGGCCACGGGGGTGACCGCCATGCGATCTGGACGACGAACGGGTTCGGATTGAAATCGAGCCATTCCCCGGTCGATAGAAATCGACGGGTTCGTTACAAATCCTGTAAAAACTCAAAACCTGTCATGTCATACATCCATACAAGCCCATAAAAGTTGGAAAATATACACTACAAGGAAAGGCGCGAATAGCGACCGACCTATCGGTCGCTGTTCGGTCTATGATCGGTCGCAAAACACATTCTGAACACGAGTCATTCGCGACAGGATGTGCCAAACTGCTACCAACCCATATGAGAACACAAAGAGACGCATGAGACCATATAAAGAGAAAAGTATCATTTTGTTATCAAGAGAGAAGGAGTTACAAAATTGCCCCTAAGGGAGGCGTATACAAGGAGAAACATCTACGGACGCCAGAAGATGTCAGCAAAATCCAGAAGGCCTACATAGGGAGCATATGTTAATTCATGAAGGCGAGACTCCTCCTGAAGCCGGACAGATTCGTCCCTTAGAGATGCCATCTGTCCCGCCAGCAGTGCTACTTCTTCAGCAAGTTGTGGCCGGGCAGATCTCACCCGTGGCAGCTCAGCTCGAAGCTCATTCAGCTTTGCTTCTAGAATCATGACCCGGTCCTCAATGGATCACTCTCGCTCAGTCAGAGCCTCCAGCTGGCCCCTGCACTCTTGCAAAGAAGAACTGATCTTCCCCAGCTCAGATTTACATTCTGCCTTCTGCATCTTTAAGGCCACCAGCTTGTCGGATGAGACACGCGCCAGGAAATCCCAGCGATGTACGAATTTCAGCAACAATAATACACGCTGAGTCCACATTTCCAGGGGACAGCCCATTGCTTGCAAGCCAGCAGTAAAGTGGTTGGCGATTTCTTTAAGCTGCAGATAGGTCAGTCCGGGCTGAGATTCAACCAGTTGACGCAGCATGTCCAGATTCTGCTAGACAAAGCTCTCAGGAGAAGCAAAGCCAAGAGAGCTGGATGGGGTCACTTCAAAAGTCACCTCACCATCGATATCTGCCCATAGTGCGACGTCTGGCTGGGAAGAAGAGGACGGAAGAGCCGCTGGAGGGACTGACTGAACTTCTTCCATAACTTCCTCCGGGACCGGAGATTCCCCCACCGCCTCCTCCTCAAGGGCTGCTGCTCGAATGCTCGTAAGAGGAGAGCTGGTGATTACTGGAGCTCTTTCTTCATGAGATTCTGCTTCAGAGCTAACTGCCAATGGTGAACCAGTTGCTGCGGCGACTACTAACTCCTGCCCGACCGACTCTTCAGTGACCACTACATCTTTCAGCAATAAGGTTTCAGTAGCCGTGACTGGGGTCGATGGAAGCTCGGTTTCTATGAGAGGTACTGCAGCGACCATGGATTCAGGTGCAATGGTCATTACTGCGGCCGGCACAAATGCTGAACCTCTGCCAGGGTCTGTTTCAGCTCTCAGATCAGAAACCCTGATAGGTGCAGAGCTATCTGCTGAGGCGCCCAAGTCCAGCGATGCCAGATCAGTAGGAAATTGTAGTCTCACTGGCACGGGACGAATAAGCTCTGCAGTCACCACACAAACTATGGGCAATGAAGCACTGGGAGCCGCGACTTCAGATAAGATTGCCTCAGAAGCAGCGGTAGTTGGCAGGCTGGTGACAGCAGTCTCCTACATGCAGATTAACGCAGCATCAAGCAGTGAAGCAGGAAGAATAGATGAGACAGCAAGATGAAGCAAGACTTACGGCTAAGGGAAGGTCTATGCCCTCAAAAGAATGAAGAGGGGATGAAAATTCTGCAGCCGTGGCAACAAATGGAGGAGTTATCTCCGTCTCTGTATCCAGCCCGGCGAACTCTCCTGGCAGCTCCTCCTCAGAAGATCTCATCAACAACTTCGGAGGCTGGAACGGCAGAAGAGCTTTAATTGGCACAGATGGAGCTTCTGGTCCAGAGATTTCCTCCTCGCTACCACTGAAATCTACTTCCTCCTCCGCGTCAGAAGCAGTCGCGGAGCTACTTGAAGAAATCTCCACGGGAAGGGCCGAAATTTTCGAAGCTTGCCGAGACGCAGACCGGGTAAGCACCCGCCTCGTCGGAGCAACACCTTTCTTCAACTGAGTCTTATGCCCCTCCCGTGGCCGAGGTGCTTCTTCTGCTACCTCGGTGATCCTGGCCTCCTCTGCAACTGCTATCATAACGAGAGTCTTTGAGAAAAGTGATGAAACAACGGTTGGAGGACGGGAGAAATGACAATGAAATGCATATTTACCCTCGGCCTCGCTAGCTGGCGTAGGAGAAGGTAATCGGGTTTCTCCCTCCATGGATGCCACTGCTTGCTCTGGGGCTATATCAGGAAAGGAAAAGCTCAGGGCCAAGAACCAGAAAGGGAATAATAGAAGCTACAACTACGAATTGATGATGTTACCTTCAGTGGATGCCGGGGCAGCCTCCTGCTGGGATGCGAACTCCTCAAATGAAGGTATAGCTGGTAGAGGAGTTTCGACTTCCGCCGCCATCGGTTCAGGCTCCTGGGCCCGTGCTCTTTTGGCCTTCGTAGCCTTCACAACCGCGGCCCTGACCACAGAAGCGTCGGAGGAGTATTGAGTTTTCCCATTGGTTGGAGGAGATCGCGTTGGGTTAAGGTTCATCGTCTTGCATCGTGTGTTCGGATTGGTTGGCCTTCGCGTGCCATGAAGTCCGTGCGAGACGCGTCCTGTGTGTTGGCAAGGTGGCTGCCAGTGTGAAACATTACCCATTCCCCGATGTGTAAGGGTGTGTTGGCGCTGCTCTGGAAGGATGAGTGTCAGTTGGGCGGTGTTCGTGAGAATTTGGAGTTAGTGTTGTGATTTTCGATGTGTTGAGGATCGGAGCCTGCGGAGTTGCAGAGGATTGTTGGGATGGAGGATCCCGAGTTGTCGTTGTGGTGGCTGTGCACGTGGATCTGAGTGCGCAGTGGAAGGCCGTAGCATTGGATGCTACAGGTGGATTTTTGAGGATGTGTAGAGCGTCAGAGGATTAGTTCCTCAGCGTGAGTTTATCTCGGGTTACGTGAGACGTGTTGTTACCGTGCCGTTGCTTGAGGCATTGTGGTTTGTGGCACTGGCTAGATTGAGAATTGGGGAAACGTACTAGCGAGGTTGTCGCATGAGTACCCAGTTCATGTGTTGGAAGCTGTGTCCTTGGATGAGATCGTGTTTTTGGAGAAGTGATCTCTGACAAGATTATGGGCCCCGGTTGGTGGCTGTAATCGGCTGGTGAGGTTGGCTGAGTGATCGACCATGGTAAGAAGTGTATTGTCTGGGGACCTGTGTACGTTGGTCGTGGCGTTATCGACCTGCTTGCTGTGGTAGCAGGCGGCACTTATCGATTTTAGAGAAGTGTGACGTAGATTGTGAGAGATTGTGTCCCGAGACTCTATAATGAGAGCGGAATCGAGATTGGCAGGCGTCCTTTTGGATCGTTGAGGCCAAAGATTTGGAGAGACAGGGCGAAGGATGATGCCGGTGTGCGGAGGTCTCTGATGAGACGTTGGCATTGGATGTGGTGATCCCTGATCTGCGTCCAACAGGGGAGGATTTCCCAGTGTGTTACATCGAGTGACGTGCGTACCGAGGTGGATCCTGCCATGTGGTTTTGCCGTGCTCCCCTGAGAGGGTGGAGTTAGCGTGAAGTTTGAGATCGGTTGCAGTGTCCGAGCGAGGTTTGGCTTGAGATGTGGTATCGGTCTGTGGAAGAGTCAGTGGATGGCCTGCCGTGATTTGGAGCGTGCTTGTTAGGCCGGTGGAGGATTCCCATTGGCACGTATCTGGTGACCCGTGGATGGTCTTTCACAGACAGAAGATGCTGGTTGTTGGGACTCGAGAGTGGCGTGAGCAGTGCACCAGTGAGGCCTTGGGTGGCCGATTAAGAGGTGTGCTTTTCCTGGATTGGATCTGGGTGTAGATCGTAGAAAAAAATCTACTTAAGAATAAAAGGAAATAATGAAGCAAGGAAATATAAAGCATGTGCACGAGGTGCAAATATGGGGAATTGTGATCGCCAGAGACACGAGGGCCTCGAAGGTATAACAATGAATAAATGGAGGGATCGCGAAAAATACCTCAATAGGATGCGGGGAGATTGTGAGTGTTCCTCCTTCTTTAATCGGCCGGCCGATAAGAAGGGTTTTCTTACGTTGATTACCCTTGCAAAATAAAGATAGACACCAATAAAATATGGATTAGAAACCAAGGTGAGTGTAGCATCAAATTCACAATATGAATATAAATATTAAAACATGGGATAGAACACACCTTGTGGGCATTGCCCTTTTAAACCCCTTATGCAAAAGGTAGGATGAATATGATATAATGAATTTTAACGTGACAAACAGGTGCAAGTATTGCACTGTGAATGAGGATGCTCAACGTGGTTGAGAGGTGGAGAGTAAAACAAAAGTATAATGCATGCGTAGTTAATGCAAATAAAGAAAGAGAAATAGAGAAACAGAGAAAAGGAAAGATGAGCCTGCGATTTGATGTGAACACCCAGGAAGAAGTCTCAGCAGGATGGAGCGTTGTGCACAGAGAGCATTTCCTCTTCAAGCCATACAGCAGCCCCTGCGTGACAGAGAGGGGAGGAGTTCCGAAGGAAGAAGATAACTGCCGATGAAGACCCCTTCGTAACCCTGCCAAACTTCGAACGATGGACAGAGTTCCTTTTTATAGGGAAAGGAACGTGCAAACAAAGGAAGGAAGATAACTATGGTAATAGTTATCTTATGGAAAGGATCGAACCAAACAAAGAGTCCAACAGAGGCAGCAATCCTCGAGGAGAGACAGAAAAACTTAGGACTCTGGAAAGTAAAACACGCCTTCGAACAGGGCGTCAATTCTTAAATTGACGACCTCCACCATAGGCATTTCTTAAAACACGACTTCAGCCAAGGCGTTGTCGGATCGACCGCAGGACTCAGGATCAGATCGCGCAGGACGTGGGCCGCAAAGCCTCCACGGCAACCCGGAGGAACGGCTGATGTACTTTGACGAGATTCTGGACGTGTGCCCCGGCTACGGATGGGAGAGCCGGCCGGAGTTCAATACCCGGTTGGTTCAACTTGCCAACGGTCGTGAGCGCCGGAATGCCAACTGGTCTGCTCCCAAGGCCCACTTCTCCCTGCCCTTCCCGAATATCAGCCGGGAGGACTATCACCGCATCCTGACGATGTACATGGTGTGCATGGGTCGGCTTCACTGTTTCAAGGTCCGCGACCATCTTAACTATCAGGCTGAGCGTCAGCCGCTTGGGTTTGGCACGGGTGCGCCGCAGACATTCCAGCTTCAGGCGGTCTACCTGATCGACGGATTCCCGTTCCAGCGTCCCGTGTACGCGATCCGCACGATCTCTGAGGTCCGGGTAGATGGTACGCCTACGGGTTCCTACGTGGCGGATATGGAGCGCGGGACCATCACTTTGACCGCAGGCAACGGGCTTCCGGTGGACTGGTCTGGGGAGTATGACTTCTGGGTCCGATTCGACCGTGACGACCTTCCCGCAACGCTGGACAGCCGCAATCAGGGAGGCCCCATCGTCAACATGTCCGTTGACCTGATCGAGGTTGCACCGCCACCGGAGGCCAGCTGATGCCCCGGACCATCCCGATCCAGCTACAGGAGGCGTTGCAGCAGGACGCGACGACCCTTTGTACGCTGGTCAAGGTCACGCCCAAGGACACGACTTACCCGGCTTATGGTGCTGCGCTTCTTGACGTTGCGGTTGTCTATGACGACGGGGACGGGGAACTGACCTATAGCCCTGTCATCGGTGCCCAGCCGTCAGCGCTGATGTATTCGGCTGACCTGTCGGTGGATGGTGGCAATACGGACAATCTCCTCCCTGAATTTGACGTTCCGGTTTCGGAAGCCGATCTAGCTTCCGGTGTCTATGACTTCGCGCAGTTCACCATGATGCTGGTGGACTACAAGAACCTGTCCGCAGGGCATGTGCTGCTGCTTCGTGGGACTCTTGGCCGGATCACGATCAATGACGACGGGCTTTCATTCGTCCACGAGATGCGCGGGCTTTCTCAGGCGCTGAAGCAGACGATCACCGAGAAGTGGAGCTTGGGCTGCCGGGCCACGTTCGGTAGCCAGTCCCAGCAGGACACCAACACCGACAAGGTGGTCGAGCGGTACCCATGCAACTTCGATATCGACTCGCTCTGGGAGGCGGGGACGGTCCTGTCCGTGGGCTTTGAGACGAATCGCCAGTTCATGCCAAGCGCCCTGTCTCCGCCCTACGGTGGAGTGCCTGGGATGATCCGCTGGATCACGGGAGCCAACGCTGGCCGATCCTATGAGGTGGAGTCCTTCGACTCTGACGGAATCGGCTTGACCTTCCCAGCCATGTTTCCGATCCAAGTGGGCGATGATTTCGAGTTCCGGGATGACTGCCCCAAGACCGTGGAAGCCTGTAAGGCCCGGAACAACTGGCCCAACTTCCGGGGCGAGCCGAATATCCCAGTGGCTGACGCGGGGCAGATTGCCGCGCCAGGAGCTTCCGCAGGCGTAGGGACCGGCGGCGCCATCAACACTGACTTCACTGACCCGGCATGACGAGCCTGTCCGAAGCCGCAAGGAAGTACATGGGACGCCCGTTCCGGCACCGGGGCCGTGACCGGACGCTGGACTGCGCAGGCCTAGGGAAGCGCGCCTATCAGGACGCCTACGGGGTAACGCTGCCGGACTTCCTTCTGTATGGCCGTGAGCCTCACAGGGACGGCCTGGTGCAGCGAACTACGGAGGCGCTGGGGGACCCGGCCCTGGTTGCTCCTGTGCGCCTGTCTTTGCTTCGTGTGGACGATCTGGTCATCATGCGATTCGAGAAGCAGCCTCACCATATCGGCGTCCTTGGGGAGCACAACTACGGCGGCACGGTTGCCTTGACCCTGATCCATGCGGACGGCTGGAATGGGCGGGTGCTGGAACAGCGTCTCACCCCTGATATGGTTAGCAGGATCACGCACGTATTCCGGAGGCCAGTCTAGTGGCGCGTCAGGTACTGCCCATTGTTGGTGCTGTAGTCGGATTCGTTGCCTCGGGCGGCAACCCCATGGGCGCGCAGGCGGGATTTGCCATTGGCTCCCTGATCGGAAACGCCGTTGATCCGCTGGAGGTTCAGGGAAACACCATCGGCGATAACCCGCTGCAAACAGCTTCCGAAGGCGGCGCGCGGGCCATCGTGTTCGGCAAGGGTTGCATCCGGTCTACCTGCATCCTTGAACGTGGGAACCGAATCAACCTTGTGGATTCTTTAATCATGCATTCCTCCCAAGTCTGTCCTAGCTCAGTTATGCGGTACAAACACAAAGTGAGTGGATTATGGGATGTCATTGAATGATCCATCCATTAAGGTGTGGGTGAATTGTGGGTGCAAGCCCCACATCATACTTTGTACCCAATTCAAAACGAAATCCTGAAATTCAAGCCAAGTTCGTTTGTAAGGAATTGACCGATTCCTGACATGTGGCAAGAACCTGGGGATAGAAAAATCAATATGCAAAATAAAAAAAAATATATATATATATATACACATGAATAAATTGTGGTCTAATGCCTACATTGTCCAATGCATCTACTTCGTACATGTAAATTACGTACCTGGTATGCAGCAAATGGATCTCCAAAAATGTTGAACTCTGCATATGGATTGCTATTGTAGGCTGTGAACAAATTACCATGATCTCCACATTGTTGAGGTGTGCAAGTGGAGCTAGCATTGTTGGGGCAACAGCCTGTCGGGTTCTTTGACCTTACACCACCACCCATGATATATATGTGTTCAATATTCTTCTTCAAATGAGGATTATTCATGAGAAATATTGCAAAATTTGTATGCGCTCCAATGATAAGCACAGTCATTGGACCTGCAGATATTGCATCGATCATAACTTGTTGTGCAGTGGGTTGTCGTAGAGGAGAGTATTTCCTATTACCCTGCTTTCACAATTCATGAGCTGAAGATAAAGGTTGTTTGGTAAAATAAATATGCCATCCCTGTAGTTGACATATCAGCTATGGCTACGGTGGGAAACAGGAGATGTGGACGGTACAAAGTTTACCATATCTAAATTTCAAACACGAGAGACCCCAAGGCACCGTATCATAAACGGAAAACTTTTAGCATGATCCAATGGCAAGATTCCAGGATCGAAATATATCAATAATCAAACAAGGAGAATGATAAGTCCAATAATAAAACACATACATGTGGAAATTTATAATTCAAAAAGTAAAGACACATCTTCTTTGCTCAAGCAATTTTATAGAGCATGTTAAATTTATGATACACTAAAAACAATGAAAGAAGATAATCAAAGACAGGAGGATATACCATTGATCTTGATGATGTTTCATGTGATGATGTGTGTTTGGTAGCTAACAATCATGAAAATGCATGGTTATGGCACTGAAGACAAGGTCATGCTAATTTTACAACAATCTCCGAATTGTCTAGATATGATTTGGTGAATGGATTGCCAAAGTTAAAGTTTGAAAATGTCAAAATCTGTGAGGCCTGCACAAGAGGCAAGCAAACACTCATCTCTTTTAAAAAAAAGAACATTGTTTCTACCTCCTGGCCTTTAAAACTGCTGTACCTTGACCTTTTTGGCCTAACTAGGACATCCAGTCAAGGAGGTAAATCATATGGATTTGTGATTGTTGATAATTAGTCCAGATTTACATGGGTACTACTTATAGCCAATAAAAATGATGTCTTGATGAAATTTTAAGTATTTTGTAGAAAAATCTAGAATGATAAAGGGTACCTCATCACCACAATACAAAGTGATCATGGTGGTGAGTTTGAAAACCATGACCTCAGCAGCTTCTACAAGGAACGGGGATACACAAACAACTTCTCATCAACAAGGACGCCTCAACGAAATGGAGTAGTGGAGAAGAAGAATAGGACCTTGATTGACATGGCACGGACGAAGTTAAGTGAGAACACCCTACCAAAATACTTTTGGGCTAAAGTAGTAAGTACAACATGTTACAACATTAGCAGGGCAATGGCAAGATCCATTTTGAAGAAAACTCCATACGAACTCTACAACCGTAAGAAACCAAACATTTCTCATCTTAAACCTTTTAGATGCCCTTGCTATATAATGAACAATGATAAGTCAAACCTAGGTAAGTTTGATAAGAAGAGTGATAAATGATTCTTCGTAGGTTATGCACTTAATTCTAGAACTTACAAACTATTTAATAAGAGGACTTTGATTGTTGAAGAAAGTCCTCATGTGCTTTTTGACGAATCTGAATTAAAATTGATAAATCAACTAACTCCAATTTTGGATGCAGATGAACCTCCTAAACACTCACATGATGCTAAGACTAAGGATGAACCAACTGAAGGGACCTCCAGCAAGGATGAAAATGATGAAGATCTGTCAATTGAAACACTTCAAGAACAGCAAGTGCAGCACCCCGATTTGCCTAGAGCCTCAACGTTCTTGAAAGATCACCCTGCCAAAAATATTATCGATAATCCTGAAGATGGGGTAAGAACTAGATCTTCACCAAGGCAAGTGGAAGAAGAGGATTTGATGGCCTTAATCTCACAAGAAGAGCCTGACAATCTGCCGCAGGACAAGACCCGCGCCCTGCTCTACATGGCCGTCCTCGTCCGGAAAAAGGCCGAGAAGGGAACGCCGGAAGAAAAGAAGGCCGCGACGCTCCGCGCCATCGAGATCGTCAAACCGATCACGCAGAACAACCTTTCGCTGCCGGAAGTCCGCGAAGCCGCCTACCGGCTCGTGTCGCTCTACACCGACGCGGGCATGATCCGCGAGGCCAAGCAGCTCCGCAAGGAACTGGAGGCGCGCATCACCAACCCCGCCGACCTCGTCCGCGCGAACTTCCTCAAACTCGATCTCGGCGACCGTTATTACCGGCAGGCCGAGGAACTTCAGGGCACCGACGACGTCGATCGCCGCAACGCGCTCTACAAGCAGGCGCTCGAAGCCTATCAGGGCGTCTACCGCCGCAAGTATATCGGCTCGTTCATGGACAAGGCCGTCGAACAGGCGAAGGCCCGCTTCGACGAGATGAACAAGCGCTACCCGCTCGCCGACGCCGCCAAGGAGGACGACCCGAAACGCGCTCCGGTCAAGGAGGCCGAGGCCGAACTGGCGGCCATCACGAAGATCGCCGAGGACTTCGAGAAGAACAAGGATTACGACTCGATGCTCACGTTCCGTCTCGGCATCTGCCTCACGGAACTCAAGCGTCCGTGGGAGGCGCGCATCGCGTTCAAACAGATTCTGGACAACAATCCGGAGTTCGAGAAGGCCGACATCGCCCACTACTGGTACATCATGGCCCTGCGCGACATCCGTCGCAACAAGGACGCCCAGGACGAGTGCCGGAAATTCCTTCAAAAGTACCCGAAGAGCGGCCAGCTCGGCAACATCGCCGTCATGCTCGGCGACATCTCCGTCCAGGAGGAGGAATACCGGAAGGCCGTCGAAAACTATCGCTGGGCCCGCCTGAACGTGAAGGGCCTCTCGTCCGCCGACTGCGAGTACATCGACGGCGCCATCGCCGACGCCTACTTCCGCAATCTCGATTGGAACGAGGCCCGCAAGGCCATCGAGAACTTCGTCTCCAACTACCCGAACAGCAAGTCGCTGGAGACGATGGCGTACATGCGCGCCCTCACCTACTTCTACGAAGGCAACTACCGGGCCACGCGCGGCGCGTTCGACGACTACAACACGAAGT
Source organism: Amorphophallus titanum (assembly GCA_024336825.1). Lineage (NCBI taxonomy): Eukaryota > Viridiplantae > Streptophyta > Magnoliopsida > Alismatales > Araceae > Amorphophallus > Amorphophallus titanum. Next base: position 110,308 of record JANBPO010000531.1, on the reverse strand, counting down.
ACCCGAAAGGTCTCTACAAGGCCGACATCGCCTACCGCTACGCGCTCGTCATTCTCGGACTTCAGGAGGACAAGGACGAATCCCGGCTGCGCACGAACGCCCTCGACGTCGTCCGCCGTTGCGACGACTGGCTCAAGGACTACGCCGACTCGCCCGACGAAAACATCGTCCACCAACGTCCGGAAATCCTGCAGTTGAAAGGCGACGCCTACAACAAGATCGCCGAGTTCCGCAGCGCCACGCCGGAGGACAGGAAGAAGTACACCGCCCTCGCGCTCGACTGCTACGTCGATGTCGCGAAGACCGCCGGCGGCAACAAGCAGGTGCTCGACGCCTCGCTGCGCGAACTCAACAAATCGTTGCCCGCGCGCGGCGACTGGGAACGCCTCCGCGATGTTTACGACACGCTCTACAAGCGCGACCCGAAGTCCTCCGAAGCCCTCCAGTACCTCTACTGGAAAATCCGTTGCACGGAAAAGATGGGCAAAACGCCGGAGGAGCGCGCGAAAAACGCCGAGGACGCCAAGACCATCCTCGCCGCCGCCATCGTCGAAAACATCAACGACGTCCGGCAGGACAACGTCGAGAACCTCGTCATCGAACTGGCGCAGAAAATCGCCCGCGAAGCCCGCAAACAGGAGAAGATCGCCAAGGACAAAAAAGTCCCCGAGGGCGAGGCCTACGACGCCGGCAAGGAGCTCGAAAAGCTGCTCAAGCTCCGGGAAAACCACGACTCGCTCATCGCCCAGGCGCGCGGCTATTTCGCCCGCGCCGAGATCGCCCGCGCCCTGCGCCGCACCGACGAGGTCTCCCGCCAGCTCGATTCGATCGCGAAGAACTTCAAACCGGACGAACTCTCGCCCACCATCCTCGCCATCGTCGGCGACCACGAGTTCGCCGCCGGTCGCGTCGCCTCGGCGGAAAAGTTCTACGCCTACCTGAAAGACTCCTACCGGGGCTCGCAGTTCGCCGATTACGGTTTCGCGGGGCTCGCGACCATCCGGCTCGATCAGGGCAAGGCCAAGGAAGCGCTCGCGATCTGCAGCGACGCCTTGGACAACGGCATCTACATGGGCAAGGAAAAGGACATCCGCTTCCTCAAGGCCCGCGCCCTGATGGAAACCGGAGCCTTGGAAGAGGCGAAGAAGGATTTCACCACGCTCGCCGGCATCAAGGCGTACCGCGGCGAAACCACCGCCGGCTGCGTCTTCTACCTCGGCCTCATCAACGAACGCTCGGGCAAATTCGCGGAAGCGAAAAACGATTACCAGCGCTGCTACCTCATGTGGAAAAAATATGAGAAGTACGCGATGAAGGCGATCTACCGCGCCGCACTCGTCTTCGCCGACAACCTGCACAGCCCCAAGGACGCCCGGGACACGCTCGACCAGCAGCTCTTCCGCAACGCCGACACGCGCACCGTCGAACGCTTCAGGAACACCCCCGAATGGGCGGAATGCGTGAAGCTCATGGACCGCCTCAAGTAACCCCGGACGCCCGCCACCATGCGCCGCCATCTCCGCCTCATCGCCCTTTCCGCCCTCGTTTTCGTCCCCGCGTCGATCTTCGCCCAGGCCGTCTATTTCAAAAGCGGCAACCGCGAGGAACGCTGGGACTTCAACGATCCCTTCGCTCCCGACGGCACCGCCGTCGAAAAGGGCAAGGCTGTCTGGAAATCCGACGAACTCGATCTCGACAAGGGCGGCGTCACGCGCACCCACAAGGTCGAGGACATCATCCGCATCGACTGGGCGGAGCCGCCCGTGCTGCTCAAAGCCCGCGAAAGCGTGGAACGCGGCGACGCCGCCGTCGCGCTCGGCGTCATCGAACCGCTCCTCTACAAGTTCGACAAGCTTCGCAAAACGCCCGGTTCCCCGTGGCTCAAGGCCGCCGAGGTGAAACTCGACGCGCTGTCCCAACTCTCGACCAGCACCGCGCTGACCGCCTTCATCAGACTCCTCGAGGAGAACGACGACGGCACCGTCCCCGGTCTCGCCGCCAAACTCAAGCTCGCCAAACTCTCGCTCAAGGTCCGCGAAGGCGACAACAACGCCGTTCTCGCCGAAACCGACAAGCTCCTCGGCGAACTCGTCGAACCGGACACGCAGGCGCGGCTCTACCTCTTCAAAGCCGACGCGTTCTTCGCGCTCCGCCGCTACGAGGACGCCCTCGACACCTACCTCACCGTTCCCACGCTTTACGGCTCGGAAAAGAGCTTCGTCCCGGTCGCCTACCTCGGCGCCGCCAAGGCGCTCCGCGCCATGGACTCGCCGACCACCCACGCCCAGCGTCTCGACCTCGCCGCCGCCTCCTACCTGAAGGACATCATCCGCGACTACCTCGGCTACTGGGAGGACGATGACCTTCGGCCCATTCGCAAGAAGGGTCGCGGTGCCGAGCACACCTTCGAGATTGAGCTGTTTCCGGATGTCATATGGAATGGCAAGCTCGACCTGATCGCTGTAACGCCCAACAAGCTGCGCTGGCTGGTCGAGCACAAAACCTACACGCGGCAACCGGGCGATGACGAGCGCTGGCGCAACCTGCAGTCCGTCTCGTACTTCCGTGCGAATGACATCCTCGGCTGGAAGCCTCTTGACGGTACCCTGTGGGACTACATCAAATCCAAGCCGCCTGCGGTGCCCGGCATCCTGAAGGATGAGTCGCTTTCGCAGAAGGCCATCGACACGTTGCCCTCGAAGATCATGCGTATCCTCGAGGATCGTGGCGAGAAGCCAAAACTGTATCCACAGCTGATGGCCTCAGCTGAGAAAAACCGGGGCAACTACTTCCAGCGTATCCATACCCCGGTTAATCGTGCTGTTGCCGACATGGTCTTCAACGACTTCACGGCAACGGTCCAGGAGATGGTGAGGACCGAAGAGAAGAGGCCAAATCATTGGCCCATGAATATTGAGAAGCATTGCGGCTGGTGTGACTACGAGCCGTTGTGCCGCGCTCGACTTCAGGGGCTGGACGTCGACTACATCAAAGGAAAGGAATACCTCGATGGCACGAAGAATAAGAAGCAGCAAGACGACGACGAAAAGCCGCCCGTCCACACGAAGGACCACGCAGCAGTCCGGGCCTTTGCCGGTGCGTGATCCCGGCTCGAAGCAGAAGGGGCGCTCCTGGGTGTTCTACGGCCGGGCGGGTTCTGGCAAGACGACACTCGCGGGATCGTTCCCTGGTCCTGTGCTGTTCCTCGACTGCAAGGACGATGGCGATGACAGCGTGTCCGACGTGAAGGGCGCGAAGGTCATGGACATCACTTGCTGGGAGGACCTCGAGCAGGCCTACTGGTGGTTGTCCCAGAACCCGGGCAAGTACAAGACGGTCGTGATCGACACGGTCACCCAGCTCCAGCAGATCATCGTCGAGGAAATCAGCGAGAAGAAGAACCTCAAGAACAAGGCGGCCGGCGACTGGGGCACAATGACCAAGTCCGACTGGGGCGATGTCGCCAGCCGCATGAAAACCTGGATCACCAACTTCCGCGACCTGGAGATGGAGGTGGTGTTCCTTGCGCAGGACCGCACGTTCAACGTCGGTGAGGAAGGCGACAGCGATGGGATGATTGATCCCGAAGTAGGTCCGCGCCTGTCGCCCAGCGTGAGCACATAGCCATTGCCCACGCCCACCGGGTGATACTGCATCCGGTCCCCGGTGATATTGTGGGCGGCGATGGCGCGGACAGCGATGCCGTCGAGGCTGGTTTCCGCGCCATTGGCGATGGCAGTGGCATTGGCCTTGAGGGCTTCGGGCAGCTTGTCGAACACCTCCTGGCTGGTGAGGATGGGGGCCGCACCGGCAATGGCCTCGAGCGTGGGCACATCGAAGTGATCGCCATGCCCGTGGGTGACCAGGATGGCCGTCGGCGCGGGCAGGCCCTCATAGCGGCTGGCCCCGCCCACCGGATCGACATAGATCACCGCGCCGCCAAAGCTGAGCAGCAGGCTGGCATGGTCCGTCGACACCACCCTCTCAGTGTGTCGACACAGGACTCATTCTAGAAGCAGCTTTAGAAGCACTTTACAAGAGTGCATCGACACACCTCACTAGGTGCGTCGACACATAATGGACTGGCTCACAGACCAACTCGCAACAGCCAATGCATGCCGTGAAGTGCATCAAGACACCCTACTAGGTGCGTCGACAAATACTGGCCAGGGTCACAGTCCAGTATGCAGCTGCCAGTGTAGGAAGTGAAGTGCGTCGACACCATGCTCTTAGTTTATCAACACATGACTCATTCCAGGAGTAGCTTCAATAGCATGCGCAAGAGTGTGTCGACACACACATCAGGATGTGTCGGCACATACTGGTATGGCTCGCAGTCTAGCATGCAACAGCTAGCACATGAGGTGATGTCATGCCCCAAACTGATAGCAGTGAAAACAATGCTCGAAACGTGGCAACGATACTGTCATGACAATCAGAGCAAACCATAAAGGCACAATATGACTAAAACATAATTTCATTAAAATTCTAAATACAAGTTTATTACAATTTGACTCAAATAAAAGACCCAAGAAAAAGAAAAGACATACTAACTAGACTTCAAATCTAGACTCAAGGAATACAAAGACACAATAAAAGAAAATTACAAGGAGACTCTTAACTGGACTTGACTAGACATGACATAAGACTAGGAGGTTCAACAAGATTGGCCGGGATTCTCTTCACTCTTGCCCTTACCCATTGTGATTGTATTCTTCTTCATTATTATATGAAAAATATTGAAAAATACTAGGTGAGCGAATGCTCAGTAGGGATTACATCTTTATGATCTAGGCTTGCTTAAAGTAATTAGCACCTTATGCAATGTACTATGATCATGCATGAATGAATACGAGTCGATGTAGAGAATATAACAACAGGACAAGGCCTGAAATAACTAGCAAGAAAGGTTGAACCAAGTTGTGCGTAATATCAAGTATCATGTCACGAGACATTGGCTATTTGATTGTCAAGTAAATATCCTTTCTTGGGTAAGAATTCATGATTATCAGGCACACAAGTCAGTTCAAGAATTACCTAATAAGTCAGTAGCCTTTCCTCATAGGTTTATCAATGATACCTTTTACCTCATGAGCTAGTGATTTTTCCTCATGGGTTTATCAATAATTTCTTTTATTCAGTGTGCCGCATGAGCCAGTTGCCTTTCCTCATGGGCTTATTTATAACTCGTTTCAGTATACCTCATGTGCTAGTGGTCTTTCCTCATGGGTCTATTCATTATTCATTTTAGTGTACCACATGAGCCAGTGGTCTTTCCTCATGGATTTATCAATAGTTCATTTTACCTCATGAGGCAGTGGTCTTCCTCATGGGTTTATTCATTATTCATTTCAGTGTGCCGCATGAGCCAGTGGTCTTCCCTCATGGGCTTATTTATAGCTTGTTTCAATATACCGCATGAGCTAGTGGTCTTTCCTCATGGGTTTATCATTAGTTTAGGACATCCGTCCTTATGGGCACAACAATCATGCGGCCGAAGGCCCAAAAATTACTAGACATTATCAAGTTCAAAAGAATCGATAGAAATTAATCCACGAAGTGCAGTAGTAATCTGAGTAAATTTGGCATCCACTTAAGGTGCCATAAATTTCAGAATTCGTGTCCACTGTGGTGGGCGCTAATTCCACTGAAAAATAGGACACGAAAGAATTTCGCGTCAACTATATGGACGCTAATTCAAGCAATGGTGATGACTAGCCCAGACGTCAATTCTAGGCAGTGTCTAGGTTCTCATAGAAACCCGTCAGGATGTTCTATGATAGCTAGGGCATCATGTTTCTCCAGAGTGACATGACTAACATGGTTTCCAAGATTTTTAGTGTACAACCTACTCGACTACCTTGAGAGAATCCAAGACTAGCGTAGACTTATGGAGGTCTCTATGACAAACTCGCTATTCCAAAGGAACGGAATGTCCAATGGAGAGCTTATAAGTCACGGAGAGTTAAGGTGTAATCGATATGAAACTCCGAGAAAACATGGGACTATATTCACGGACTGGAATATAGTGCTTATAGCAGAACCTGAAATACCATCTGTTGATGACAGGTTACTGTAAAAACTCATGAAAAAAATTGTAAATAGGTAAATAGCACCTTTATCTAGGTCGCTATATAAAGATATAACGCCTATCACTTTGTTGCTATTTCAATTTTATCACGGATTGTAGAAAATTGTTATTCCAGTATCTTTATAAACAGCACCCTATTCTGGGTCGCCATTTAAGGTTTTGACGACAGTGCAAACTGTCATTGTTTATCACATTTTCTAGGGAAGTGCTGGCCTCGTCTGGTATAAGTTACTTTTCCCTGTTTGCTAAGATGTTTATCAGCATTTTGGCTTGATAAATGGAAGATTGGTAGCTGGCAGCTGGCTAGAAAACTGCCCAATTCTTAGGACTTGAGAGTCCCAAGTATCCCATGTTTCTGGGTTAAATCTTTGTGAAGATGATGACAACAATGATGATCATTGTTGTTGGTGGTGGTTGGGATCCCTGTAGTAAATAAACTATTTTTGAAGACTTTTAAACGTACTGAAATTCAACAAACTGATGTACGACAAGTTTGAGATCTTTCATTGCGGTTAAATTTGAAGTTTTGATAGAAATTGGAAATCTTGAAGCTTGATACTCCTTTTTTCCATTTCATGTTCTGCAGCATCATGATTTCTGGTGACACTTGTGAATGTGAAGTAATGTCACTAACGGAAGTGCAAAATGTGAAGCTATGCCTGAATGTCAGACCACAGTGACGTGAAAATATTAACTGGTTATGCTTCATCGGTAGTACAAACTTTATTCCTAGGTAAAATAAGTATCAGCAATCAAAGCCCAAGGATACTGCAAAATCTTCTGACAAGCTATCAATGTGATCGGCTGGATTACCTAAAGATATTGGCTTGATGTCGATCATCTACATGCTGGTATGAAATGCATAGTCATGGTATTTTTGGACATCATAGCTTCTGTGATAGATCTTATGAAACCAGTCAGCTGGTACTGAATTTGTCTTCCCAGATGTGTTTAAACTTGTGCAACCAGGAAGCAACTATCGAAGTTTCCTGTTGACTCCAGACAGGACCCTGGTCAAAAGTTAATCAAATCTACGATATTTTTCTAGGATCTTCGTTGAGAGAAATGGATCATGAAAGGGAAAATGCTGATGGCTAGCAAAACAGCCAGACTGCACTTCAGTTAGCTTCTTGTTACTTCTACTTAGGATGGAGTTGCATGCATGTGACCTATAGCATCCTAGTTCGCATTCATGCTAAAATTTTTGAATCTCATCACCAGGTTTTTTTTCCTTGTTTTAAAAAATTCATGCTTGTTGTTTGTTTGCAGGATCGGTGTGGTTTCTGGAAAAGCTATATTTGGACCCCCTCTCGAGGAGTATTGGACGAAGAAACTCCAAGAAGAAGCAGCAAAAGAGGAAGGCCCAAGTAAAGCTTAATGCTGTACCTGACAGGCCTTTAAACGATCTGTTCTTTGAGTTGCTATACAGGTCCTGTGCGCAAGCTGTGAACAATAGTAATACCATTTTGTGTCTTCTTGTTCATTTTTACTATGTTTCTCGATGCCGTTGTATTTTAGGTCAGCCGCTGACTTTATAGAATTGTGTCAGCCGATGCTAGAATTCTTTACATTGCTTCGGAAAAATGGCTTTACACTGTAATGGTGAAAATTGGGGAGTTGCGAACTCATTCAATACCTCATTTAAAGGTCAATAATCTGTCAAGTATTGGCATGCGGCTGACATGTCCCGTTCACTTTGCTCATTGAAGATTTTATGGCCATAGAAATGTTTTCACACTTTTAATGGTGTTGTCAACAAATGAAATTGAATCTAGAGATCAGCAGCTTCTCCAAAACGAAGCGTGTTGGTCCTTTCATTCTCGAGTTTCTAATTTGCTGCTGATTTTGCTGTTAATAAATGGAATTGGAATTAGAAATTAAGATCTGATGTTAGGCCTGAAGAAATGATGTATCCCCAGTAACAAGCAATAGCTTGGGATTCATGTTGTTCCCTTTTTTTACTCCTGAATTTTGTTGTTTAGGAGTGATCTCATAGTCCCCTCCGTTACACTGGTTGCTCCATGCAAAATTTATGTGCTGGTGTTTATACGATTAAGTTGGCTTGTTAAATCTTGAAGGAGTGAACTGGCACATGCAAAGCTGTGCTTTATCTTTCATTGGTATTTGTTCTGATCAGTAAAGCCAGTTCTTCAGCATGCGGAGAGATGGTTCTATGTTTCCTTTGATTATGGTATGTATTATGCACGTCAGCCGTCATATTTTTTGCTGACCGAGATAATTTCTGGGAGGATGACTTGGATAACGAAAGGTAGACCGTGGATGCTGTGCTGGTAATTTCACAGCTCCAATTTGAGTGGTTCTATCATGAAATCAAAAAACAAAGACAAGTTCGGCCTTAATTAAACTTTAAGTTCGCCTTTTTTTACAATTTTAAAAAAAGTTAGCCTTTTCTTGCCACCCAATTTGAGCAGTAGAAAGAAGTGTAACAAAGGGGATGGCAAAAGGTTTGGAACTCAGAATCCCAATTTTTTATTGTAAAAAATAAAAGTCAAAAATAATTTCTAACTAAAGATCTTTCTAATTAAACCTGTCCTTGACCAGCTTAAAATAGTTATTTTTTTCAGTTCTTTTATAAAATCCATATGAAACTATAAAATTTTGAGAAAAATCAAACCAAACTCTGAAAAATTCCAAAAAAACGTCGAGTTGCTTAACATGGCACCACGGAGCCAACATAATTCATGAACACACCATGAAATGGTCCGATGATCTGGTATAAAAGTCCAAAACCCACTCAGATGCAATCCAGAACTCGCAGAGACACGGTTCGAAAATTCGAGGCATTACATCAAGAGGTAGTGGCATCCTGGGTAGATGCCATTCAATTGGTGGCTGAACTAGTTGACGCCATATAACACCCAGAATTTTACGGATCAGAATCTGTGAGTTTCGGAGGGCTTTTGTGGGTCCTGGATCAAGTTTTGTAATTAAATCAAATTTTTGGCAATTGAGCCTACGAATCCCTGTGTAGAGTGAACCATTGAGATTTTAGACTCCAATACATTGCAGGTGCGTTGTGCATTTTTTGAGGATCATGCGGGTGATTTTTTCTCATTTTCCCTATTTTTTGATTTTTAAATCCCCAAACCATTTTCTATAAAAACTAACCCTCGCCCCCCCCTCTCCTCATTCTCACACTCTCTCCCTCTCTCCTCTCGGTTCTCTCTTTCTCTCCCTCTCTCTCCGACGGATGACGGAGCTTGAGTGGGGCGAGGCAGAGGCAACATGGTGGTGGTGAACGGCGAGGATGGAGCGAGGATCGAGGGCGGTGGCGCGGCATACTTCCTTCACGAGTTCACGAGCCCGACGATAGTTTGAGGCTTATTTTCGAGTGGAATCAGCATCCTCGGTGTGGGAAATCATTATTGGAGGCAGGGGGATGGATCCTTGGCCCTTATTTTCTATTCCCCGTGTTTTGTAGGCCGAGGTGAGGCCGAGAGTGGTTTTATTTTACGTCGGGGTTAAAATGCTTGATTTTGGGGTGACGATGGATTCGTCGATTTGATCGCATTTTTGTAGTTTAAATGGGGCCTCTGGGTGGTCTGGAGGGTGGGGAATGGCCCCCCCTTGTTTTCCCCATCACCAGGGGTGATTGGGGCGTGGTTTGGAACCCCACGGATGGGGTTCGGTCTGTGCATCATCGAAATCGGTCAACCGGCCGAGTGGGTTTGGTCGACCAGTTGGCGTTCACTACGGGAGGGGCGAACTACCCAGTTCGGTCAATCGACCCTGCTTGGTCTGGTTGACCGACCAGGGCTGGATTCAGTCGGGCTGCGGGCCAGTTGACTGACCCATGCAGGCAGGTCGACTAAAATGTAGCCTTCTCGCCCGTTCTGGCCTCTAGTCGACCTGGTTGAGACCCTTTGGTCAACCTTTGGCCACGTGGATGTCCCGAACACCCCGTGGAGATCGAGACTATATTTTTTAGTGTCTGAAAGAATCATTGTATCTTGATTAGCATGTCTGTGTGGTTTAGAGGGTCCAAGTGATCCCGTGCGTTCCGGGCTTCTTCATTGTGCTAGATTGAGTCACCGTGTACTTGCGTACATGAGGAGGGTTGATCCCGCGCAGTGTTAACTTCTCTGGAAAGTGATTTCCATGCGGGCCATGAGTGTGGCCATTGACTGTAAGTCCTGTGACCTAGCTAGAGGCTGGGGCCTTCTTAGTCTCCCTTAGAGAGGGAACGGACCTGGCGGTCATGAGCCGCCTTAAGAGGCCTTCTCAGATTTAAGTTTATCTTACTTCTCTAATAAATGTTTATTCAACATGATCAAATCTTCAAGACAGAACTTGCCGGTGTCAGAATTTACCTGAGACGAAGTTTCTTCCAGTTCTTCGTCTGCTGCCATAAAACACTTCACCTCGTCCTGACACTTAGTGTCTGCAATCATGTTGATAATCTCTAAAGCACTGCAACAATTGAGCACACATGGAAACTTGTTAGTGTCTATAGCCCTTCGAGTGAGCTCTAGGGCCTTCTGATTCTTTTCGGATTTCAGTCGGTCTGAGGTTTTCCATAAGGAATTGTCCTTTGGAACATCATAAGAACTGTGTGCAATTATTATCCATAGATCTGGATTAGATTGCATCACATACTCTCTAAATTCGTTAAACCATCTGTAGAAACCTCGACCCTCAAACTTTGGGATATCTGTCATGGATTCCATGCTAAAACAAAATTAGAAGTCTAAGCAAGGAAGAGATCAAAACAGTGCAAACGAACAACTCAAATCAGATCACACCAAACCCAAAACTGGATCAATCTGCAAGTCGCTGGATCCTCTGTGCAGATAACCACTCTGATACCAACTGTTAGTCTAGGTGCGCTGGATTTAGAGGGGGGGTGAATGAATTTTCCTTTTAAAAAACTAATCCCCAATTAAAAATACAAAACCAAAAAAATCACATACTTCAAAACTCCAAAAAAAATAACAAAAAATCACATATTTCAAAAAAAAACTAAAAAAATCACATATTTTGAAAAATCAAAATGCTCACCATCCTTGCATTTCATAGCCTGCATTGCATTCATATTTTCACCGTGTCTTTGCCTATTTAATAAGGCTCCACCCCTTGACCAAATATCAAAGATTGGTCATTTCTAACTTACTGCAAGCAAGGGGTTGAGCCTAAGAACGGATCTAAGTTATTTTCTCAGCAGGTTGCAATGCCCCAGAATTCAAGGCTCACGAATTTCTCTGTCCTTTGTCCCTTATGGTCCTTTGGTAGACCGCTAAGATTCCCTAGCGGTCAAGTGGAGACCGTTACCCTCACCCGAGAACCAGAACTCTCAGGTTTTTCTGTGCTTCACCCTTTGCGGTCCTTTGATAGACCATTAAGATCCTCTTAGCAGTCAAGTGGCGACCGCATGCCACTCCCGAGAGCCAGAAAAGTCTCAATTTTTCTTGGGACCTTCTCCTTGCGATCTATCGCCAGACTGTTAGGCGAGCTTGGCGGTCCTTTCCTGGACCATTTTTCTGAACAGAGAACTCTATTCTATCTGATCAATTGTGCCAAAGGAGACATTTTCACTATAATCCATTTAATCAATCCTCTTATTTATTCATTTTCAAACTCGGAATACATCATTCTTTCAATAAGAGTTCAAGTACATGATCATGGAATTCAAATTACATTCAATTTTGCATCCGCACGGGGCCGGATCTTGCATAATGCTTTTACATAAGCTCGATAATCCTCCTCATTCTCTATCACTTCTTCCTGCAAGGTACGGACTCGACTGATCTCCCACATGGTTAAAGCGCTCCAAATTACTTGCTCGTCCTCCTCGGTCCCAATCTTCCTAGCTTGAAGGGGAGGGTAGTGAGAGAGTGCTGGAACCATAGTGCAGAGAAGTCCAACTTGCAAATAGCACCGGTGGGGGTTGTAGAGTGCCAAGGTAGTATTCCGAACTAGTTGGAGATCCAGGCCCAGTCACTGGGGTAGTCTGAGAGTAGTGCCTTGAAGAGTCCATGGTCGCATCATGAACTTGTCAAGTGACAAGGTGTTGAGGAAGAGGTGCCAATCGTCCCTTGCCTTTTTATCCACAGTCTGACATTCAACATGTTTAGAAAATCTAGATGCACCCCCAATGAAGGAGAGTGGGTGGCTCCCGAATATGTGGCTAGCTGTTGGGGCATCCTCTTTGGGTAAGAATTTCAATCTAATCATCATCCAACACTCAAGGACAATCATGGACCTGAAGAGAGGACCCCCTAGAGAAGCTGAACAAAGGCCCTCGTAAAGGTAAGAAAGGATGACTTGGGAGATAGATAAACCCCGCCACAACCCACTAATGATGTTAAGATTTGGAATGTCCAAGAGGTGGTTGGTGGTAGGAAAGAGTAAAACCCCGCACAAGTAAATGGATGTAGCTTTGGCTATGGCTTCATACCTCCCGCTCTTATTTTTGCAATAAGCGGTGATCCATTGGGCCAAGGGAATCAAGTGGATATGGTAGGAGCTAATCATCTTTTTAACATCCTTTGGGTTGTGTATGAAATCTCCCAAGATGAGTGATGGGTCAATAAGCTCAACCGTATGACACACTAGGTCTTCTTCCCCCACTTTAGTTCTAGGAAGGGCTAGGTAGGTCTCAATCTTCTCTATAAGGATAGTAGCTTCAAAGGCTGAGAACATGAAGGTGTGTGTTTGCGGATGCCACAACTCCACTAAGGCTGAAATGCTAGGCCAATCTAGGGAAATTTTCTAAAAATTCTTGGCTAGAACTAATAGTGGGTGAAGGTGTCATGCTCTTAAGATTGAGATGACCTCTAAAGGGAGTTCTTTAACCATGGGAGCCACCCACTTTTGGTTGGAATAGCATCTTGGGTCTGTAAGGAGCTAAAGAAGAGAAAAGAAAAAAGAGGAGAAGAAGAAGAGAGGTGATGTAAGAAACTTAAGGAAATTGATGGAATAATGAACTTTTGATTTAGCTTACCTCTCTTGAAGGGCTTGTGCTTAGATGCTTGGGTATGGAGGTCAGCTGCTGCAGCTCCCCATGCTCCTTCCTGGCCAGTCTTGGCCTGTTGTAGACAACCTCACCCATGTTGCTAGCTTCAAAGCTTCTCTTCATGGTGATTTGGGTGATTTTAATAGAGTTTTCAAGGCTTAAAGGAAGAGTTTTCTGTGGGCTAAAAATTCTGGGTGTATTCCTAGTTATAGGACTTTGGTTCTAGTCCTAGTGCATTAGAATTGAGACTAGGTGACCTCAATTTGAGTTAGGATGAGTCATCAAGGCAATATCTTCAACAATCATCAAAACCATCAAGACAATATCTTCAACAATCATCAAAATCATATCATCAGACATGAAGTTTAGTTATCATCAAAACCATAACTCAACAGGGATCATATCGCCGCAAGAAATTTAGGTTTCTCTGACTTTGACGAAGGGTCTAAATCGGAGCTTTCAACGAGGGTGCCGCATAAGGTGAATTCATCAATGCTGGGACTACATCAACGCAAGGACTCTGGTTTTCTTCTGACCTAGACGAAAGGCCTAAATCAGAGCTTTTAGCGAAGATGCCACGTAAAGTGGATTCGTCGATGTTGGGAATGCATCAACTCAAGGATTTCGATTTTCTTTCGACCCAGACGAAAGGTCTAAATCGGAGCTTTCAGCGAAGATGTCGAGTAAAGTGGATTCATCGATGCTGGGATTGCATCAATGCAAGGATTTCAATTTTCTTTCAACCCAGATGAAAGGTCTAAATCGGAGCTTTTGGCGAAGATGCCGCGCAAAGTGGATTCGTCGATGCTGGGATTGATCAGACAAAAGGTCTAAATTGGAGCTTTCGGTGAAGATGTCACGTAAAGTGGATTCATTGATGCTGGGATTGCATCAACGTAAGGATTTTGATTTTTCTCTGACCCAGACCAAGGGTCTAAATCGGAGCTTTCGGTGAAGATGCCGCATAAAGTGGATTCGTTGATGCTGGGATTGCATCAACGCAAGGATTTTAGTTTTCTTTCGACCCAGACGAAAGGTCTAAATCAGAGCTTTCAGTGAAGATGCCGCGTAAAGTGGATTCGTCGATGCTGGGATTACATCAACGCAAAGACTTCGGTTTCCTCCCGACCTAGACGAAAGGTCTAAATCAGAGCTTTTGACGAAGATGCCACGTTAGGGACACTAAGGAACCATTTTTTTTTATCACGGTGGGACCGGATGACAAAGGTGTGATAGTATCATCGACATTGGTTTTATGCCAGTGCAATGGAATCAGGTTTAATCAGCTTAGACGAAAGGTCTAAGCCATGCCGCTCGGTTGAGGCCTCGAAGGGCCATGGGTGCCGAGTTGAGTTTTCTGGTGTTTTATGCAAAAACTCCACGATGGAATCTTATTCATCATAGGGTATTGGTTTCAGTTTATCACCGAGCTAGGGAAGTGGCGCATGGTATAGCTTCAGGTGTTTCCCATTGAGGGGCAAAAATTGAACTTCCCCTCGGTGGTTGACGACGACATAAGCACCGCCTTCATAGAGCTTCTAGACCACATAAGGTCCTGTCTAGTTTTCATTCAATTTGCCTTTGGGATTGGCCGCCATGACTTCTCTTCACTTGACCATGACTAGGTCTCCTTTCTTGAATTCACGTTCTTTGATGAGTTTGTGAAAGGCGTGGATCATATGGGCCTGATAGATCGGTATGTTCTGCTGGATTTTGAGCTACTGACCTTCCACATCTGAGAGCTCCTGTAGTCTTCTTTCTATATTTGCTTGGCCATCTTTGACCAATTCGTGCTAGATCGCCACTCGTAGTAAGGGTATCTCCAGTTCTATCAGGACGACTGCTTCTGAGCCATACACCAAGGAGAATGGTGAGCAACCTGTCAGGGTCTTGTACACAGTGCGGTACGCCCACAGTGCTTCATACATCCTGTCTTCCCAATCCCTCTTGCTAGAGCTGACCATCTTGGTAAGGAGTGTGCATAGTGTTTTGTTGAAGGCTTCTGCCAACCCGTTCACTTGTGGGTTGTAGGGAGTGGACATCCTCCAATCAATTTTAAATTTATCGACCAATCTGTAGACCTTTTGGTTTCAGAAGTGGCTTTCGTTGTCAGAGACAATTTGATCGGGCACGTCGAATCGGAATATGATATTTCGATGGACGAATCTGGCTACAATTTCTCCTGTCACTTCTCTTAGAGCCACAGCTTCCGCCCAGCGGGAGAAGTAATCTGTTACTGCTAGAATGTATTTACATCCCGATGAATATGCGGGGAGTGGGCCCACAACATCAGTGCCCCATTGAGCAAAAGGCCAACTGGGCACCGTTGGGTCCAGATGTGTTGGGGGTCTTCTTGGGATCGCAGCATGCTGCTAGCATTTATGACATGACTTGGCATAGTTGCAACAGTCATCGAACATAGTTGGACAGTAATATCCCAGCTTCTTGATTTCAATCTTCATCTTCGGCCTAGCTTGGTGAGCACCGACTGATCCTGCATGAACTTCCTTCATAACTGTCCAAGCCTCCTCCATGGATATACATCAGAGGAGCACCTTTCTTCTGGCATCAGCCACGGTTCGGAATAGAGTTTCATTTCTAACTTTATAAGAATCTTTTGTTCTAGGAGGTGGAGAGAGAACCGCCACCTCTGCCTGCTTAAAGCCATCCAACGGCCAAAACAAAACAGCTCCGGGCGGGATGATCTAGAGAGAGAAGCAGAGGAAGAGTTGCTGTGGCGTTTGTATGGTGATGTGATTTGACGTTTAAACAGTGAAAAAAGTGAGATGGATAGATTTTGAGCAATTAATAACAGACCATCTCAGCGACTTGACACTTGACAGGAAGGACGAGCTGCTTGTCCCCTCTCTCTCTCTCTCTCTCTCTCTCGCCCTCACATTCTCTTCTGCTCTCTCTCCTCTTCGCTCCTACTTCTACGCATCGTCCTGTCTGTTGCCGCTTGCTTGTAAGTACGGTGTTCTCGTGAGACGAAAAAAGTTGAGAGAGAGAGAGAGAGAGAGGCGAGGTGGGTTAGGTTTGAGGAAGACTTTTCTCTCTCTCTCCTCTCTTTTCAAAACTCCTCCATCTTTTCTAAAACATTCCAACACCATGAAAGGCCTCTACCTCTTTCTCCACCCGCATAGGATCCACTCGGATTAACACCCAGAGGCTCGCCAGGTGCCCTTAAATTCGGACAGGAATATTACCCACCATGTGGATTTGATATGGGTATTGAGACAACAGGAGAGAGAGAGAGAGGAGATGCAATTTCTATTTCTCCCCTCTGCCCTCTTCCACTCTCCCAGAGTCAGAAAAGCGTACTCCCCCAGCTACGTCGTTAGAGGACAGTACGTGGGCATCTGAAAGCGTCCGCATAGCTAGTAGCGTGACCTCAACCCCGATAAAGTTCGCCACTGTGTCTGATGGGGAAGGCGAAGAGAGGGAAAAGAGAGAGAGAGAGAGAGGGGACGCAGACATGAAGGTGCAGGTGCAGCTAGCTGTGTATGACATAACAGAGTTTGAGTCCAGATTACATGCTTCGTGCATATATAAATATCTTATGATTCCGCTGAACGACCTGGAACTAGCTTGATCGATCAACGTCATCAACAGTGCACATCTGTTGCTCATATTAGCCTCTTTCAAACACCCTCGAGGCTTCAACTGAGAGCATGTTCTATAATAATCGTACGATGAGGGGGGAAGCACCTCTGCCTACTGTAGGGTATGTGATACATACGAACAGTCGTTCCATGGAAAGAGGAGGCGACTGGCGGCAGAAGAAAAAAAAGGGCAGGTTGGGGGAGAGGGAGGGATCTCGTGCAGCAGCATTGACCGCGGGGCACCCCCATGCGACGGGTGGGGGGGAGCACGAGGTGGAGGAAAGGGGAAGGAAGGAGGGCGACGAGGGCGGGGGTTAGGAGCTGTTTACTGCGCACTATTTTATTGCTCTTACCGCGTCGTCTTTTACTTCTCTGCGAGTGGTCGTAACCGGTAAGGGGGGTGGAGTTGCTGAAGAGATTTTAATTCCACCCACCCCCCCTCCACCCAATCGGCTCCTCCCGCTGTCGGGACCCTCCGACAGCGGCGGCAGGGGAGGAGGAGGGGGACCTGCCTCCCATTTGCACAGATGCCGCGGGCCAAAGGTGGGATTTTCAGCTACCCCAGAGCTACGAAAAGCTCAAAAATTCTCTCGTGTAGCGTTTTTTGTTGCGCTTACGGTCATCTAGGCGCGGTGGAGTGGAGTGGAGTGGAGTTGGGGACCTGGGGCCGTACGGGGACGGCTATGGGCTAGCGGTCGGTTGGCATTCCTGCGCGCATATGAATGCGGCAGTTCTGTTATTATAACCAGAGATGAGATGGGATGGGATGGGACTACGAAGGGGAGATGGAGAGAAGGGCCGTGACCGTGAGAGGTGTTTGCTTCCGTTTTCCGGGTCGTCTTCTTCTTCTTCTTCTTCTTCTCGTCAGCACCGCCCGTCATGATTGCGCCCCCACTGCCTACGGGCTGCGTCCTGCATGCGCTCCTCCTCTCGCTCTCCCCAACACTCCAGACCGGATCCAATGCAACCTGGCCATTAGAATGTGAGCAATTGTAGTGGGGAGCTGCGATGCCTCGGCCCACGAAGTCTAAACTGCTGCTCCACCACGCCTGCCTCCCCCACCAACGCAGGAGAGAGACGCGGCTTCGCATCTGCAGCAGCGTGCATGTCCGCTGCCGCTGGGGACGGGGGCAACGGCCCCCACGTGTTTTATCTCACATGCTTCAGTAATTTCAGTAACATGTCGCTGATATATTTAATTATTTATGAGGTTTTTATTTTAATTTTTAAATTAAAAAATATCCTCCTAATCAATCTCTTTACGTTGTGTTTGGTTCCTCGATAGATTATGATTTTTTTTCATAATTTTTTAGAATGAGAAAAAATTAATGGAGATTAATTTTTTAGAGATTATGAAAAATATTTTCTTCTTTCTTTAGCTGTTTTAAGCGGAGAGATGCCTCACACTACTCCCCCCCCCCCCCTATGACCGTGGATCCCTTTAGGTAGGGATCAGAGCCACTAGCCCACTTATGATTATGGGGTCGGATCAAAACTCCAGGCAACCTTTATTACCATGGAGACCAGAGTCTGGTCTCAGGCGTTCTAACCTTAAGATAATGAGTAGAGTCTTGCTTATGTGTAAACGTTGTTGGGTTCTAGACATCGCAACTCTACAGACTGGATGACCCAACTAATCTTACACTCAACTGCCTTTCGAGGCGATCGACATCCCATGAGGGTTGATAAAGTGGCGTCTGGTTCAATTGTTTGACAACAACTCCACTGAGGTGATGACTGTACGCCTGTAACTAGCATGCCAGCGATTCTGTCATTTCTGCAAATCTTAGATTGGTACTTCTGCGATTCTGTCACTTCTGCAAATCTTAGATCATAAATAATGGTATATAGGAATTAGCGCTAATGTGAAACCTACCAGCTAGTTGGTGGGAAAAGTCCAATTCGGGGTGGACTCACAGCAGTTGGATGGAATCCATAATCCATTTAAGAGTCGATACAAGTTTTCTAGCTTAGTAGCCCAAGTCTAATTTTCTATGTCCCTATTCTTTCAGATGTCCTCATATAAATATATGTTAAAAAATATGATGAGTGGGAACAAAGGGGATGGCGAGAACAAGGGGGACAACAGCAACAGGAATCCCAAACTGGAACAACAGTCCTCAGGAAGTTGAAAGGCGCAAGCATGGAGGCCAGATCCACAATCCAGACTCTACTTCAGGTGCCTTACCAAAGGGCATCAAGCATCCAAGTGCAGCAAGGAGGCTATGTGTTGGCATTGTAGGAAGACAAAACATCACAGTTACCAATGCGACTCTAGTGGTCTGCATCCAAGTGACTCCAAGGAGGATATGAAAGGAGTTGGTAAGGTTGTCGAGTCCAAGCAGTTTGTTAACGAGCCCAGGAGGTTTCATTTCATGGAAGCATCATGGTCTACTTCCTATGATCGCAATGTGCAAGATTTGCGTTGTGCTTTGGAGGGCATTGTCCACGATGGTAATGTTGAGGACAATGGTGTGATGCATGCAATGAGAAAACAGTGGAAGGATGAAGCAATGTGGTCAATCAATTCTTTATCTTCCAGTAGTTTTTAGTTTTCTTTAAATCAATGGAGTTGATAGAGCATGTCGCCATGTCCTCAAATCTACTTTATTGTCCTTCAGATTAGGCTGAGTGGCAGGAGGGGTGAGGCACGAGATTGGTGTCCAAAGGTCTAGTTTGATGGTGCCGTTAGATTGGAATCCCACTACTCTTGTGTAGCATGGAGGTCTTCTCTTCTTTGGTGTCCTCCTTTGGTTGCTTAGTGTGTGTGGATGAGAATACTACGTCATGGCAAATCTTGCAGTCTGCAAGATTACAAGTTGAATTCAACTTCTTGTCTGAGCATTTGTGCCACGTGAAACTTTGATGGTGCTGCAATCTAGTGGGTGTCCGTCAAGATTGAATCTTAGTCTGTAGGTAAGATAGCTATGTACTTCCAACATAGTTTCTTTATTGTCCGTTGCACTACTAACTCACACAGGTCCTCAACGACCATACAACCATGGTGGCAGTTTGTACAACCTGTGACAGACAGGGCCGTATTGTCCCAATAGCACCATTACCAATCCGTATATATGAACCTTGATGAAGGCTTTCGCATTGAAGCTTTATTATTTCTAAATCAAATACAAGTAAACATCAAAAGCATGGATCACAATTGATAAATATAGCTTGGCAGCTCAATTAGTTGAAAATGTTTAAAACTGGAATTTGGAAGCTAACTAGGGTTCTAGAATTTTGCCTAGTTCTCTTAAACTACACTTGAATAATTGCACAGAACTGTGGCCACTTGCACAATGTATGAATCAAATATCACATCCATTGGGCCAAATTTTCCCAAGAAAAATGAAAATTGAGAATTAATTAAGCTTCTGTGTACTAATTAAAGTGTAATTCAATTGTATTGTGCACAGTTGTACTCAATCATATAAAATGCATATCAATTTACACTTCAGTTAAATGAACCTCGGTAAAATGTTTATTTGGGCACCTAATTTAGGGTCCAAACGCCTTTGCACAACTGATTTAATTAAACTGCAATTGGTGGGTAATAGCATAGTACAGCCAACATGTGAGGTAAAGTTGTAAGGTGAACTGCAGTCAACAGGTAAGTGACGTCTGCTAAAGGTCACCTTCACTTGGCAAAGCCAGCATGTGAGGCATTAGAAATAAAACTAACATGACAATAGAAATAAAATTTGTCAGGAAATAAAATTTTAAAAATCTAAAATAATTCCTATAAATATAACCCCACACCCCTCTCACCCTCATTCTTACACTCTCTCCCTCTCTCCTCTTGTTTCTCTCTTTCTCTCCCTCTCTTCTCCGAGCGGTCGATAGAGTTGGAGGCAGTTGAGGCGAAGGTGACGTGGGGGTGATGAGGGGTGAGGATGGAGCGAGGAATGGGGTGGTGGCACGGCGTGTTCCCATTCGCGGATTCGAGTGCCATTTTCACGTGGAATCAGCGTTCTCAGCGCGGGTAATCGTCGGCGGAGGCAGGGGGACAGATCCCTAACCCTTGTACTTTATTTTCATGTGATTTCATGTGAATAGAGCGAGTTTAAGTGGGTTTCCCTTTTATTTGGGCTAAAATGCATGTTTCGGGGTGTGAGACAAATCCGTCGATTTGGGTGGCGATCTTCCATTTAAATATTAGATTTCAAGCTAATGGCATGTCGGGGTGTGATTCCCCTCGCTTTGGTTAAGTTTTTCTTGCAATTTGAGGCCTAATGTGTTATGTGAGTGGCATGGGTGCGTGTTTGGGGCAATTGATGAAATCACCCATTTCTTTGGTCTTTTTGTGGGTTTTTTTAGTCCTTCCAATGTGTGGAAGGCAAAGGAGTCACTTTCTTGGGTTTTCCCCTTCGCACGAGATGAATGGGGTGTAGAACGGATGATTTTGCATGGGTTTGCGAAGGTTCAGATTATAAACAAGAACATGGTCGGTTCCCCAACCACGTTCAGCTTCTGGATAATGAACGCGGCATGAACAGACACTGTGATCATTTGAGAAACCCATGGTAAGGCAATCGTGGACGTGGTCGCACGACCCATCGCATCTTTGGCAGATTGTGGTCCTCATGTCAACCGCGATCACCTTAACGTGGTTGACCCCCAATCGCGTTGCCAACCTGTCGACCGGCCCATGCTTGGCCTGTCGACCGAACCCAGCCTCTTTTGCCCTTTTTGGCCTCCGGTCGACCCGATTGAGACCCTTTGGTCGACCTTTGGCCCCGTGGATGTCCTGGACACCCCATGGGGATCGGATTCATATTTTTGGGTGTTTGAAGGAACCATTGTACCTCGATTAGTGAGACCGTATAATTTTAAGGGTCCGGGTGACCCCGTGTGTTCTGAACTTCCTTGTTAAGCTAGATCGAGTCACCATACCGGTGTAGGGGCAAAGGGCTATCCCCACACGATGTTGGCTTCTTTAGAAAGTAGTTTTCCATGTGGGCCATGTGTATGGCCAGTGGTCGAGAGTCCAGTGACCTAGCCAGGGGCTAGGGGGCTTTTTAATCTCCCTTTGAGAGGGAATGGACCCGACGATTGTGAGCCACCTTAAGAGTCATTTTTAACCATGGTTTATCACTCTTGGATTAGAATGGTTTGACGGCATGGTGTCGTATGATACAACGGCCTTGGGATAAGTCACGTGACTCTATGGCCATTAGATTAGTGAGTCTAGCTAGTCGTCCTAAGTTTAGTGGCACTATGCCACCCTATGTTCCGAGTTACTCGTGACGGACGTGTGTGTAGCTTGTCAGTACTCCAGTGGTTTCCTTTTGAGAGTTTCTACGCCAAGTGATCCCCCACTAGTCGTAGCCTTCTTACGACACGCGTGTGTTGACCTACCCGAGAGTGGTAGAGTGGCTTTCCCCGGAGAGATGATTTTGGGCTGGTTGTTGTAGGGCCTCCCACTGTGGCGGTTCGAGTCCGGGCTAGGAGGAAAACCAGCTAGAGGGCCTGATGTAGCACAGCCAGTCAATGTGTGCACATGTGGTCGGGGACTATGGATGCGTGATGACAAGCATGACCCCGACTAGGCCCTTGTCATTGTGTTACTTATATGGTGTCTCAGTTTATGCCTGGGGAGAGTAGGGAGACACCCGAGGTGTGGACTAAGTCATCAATGGACGCATTCAGTCTTGCTTCTAGTGGGCAGGTTCTCCCGTCACGCAACACTTGACTCTCATGACTTGAGATTTGGTTTCCCGTCAGTGAGACGTGGTTCTTTAGGTGGTTTCTGTGTGTGTTTCCGGACGTTGAGGTCTAGAGTCATGGTAGAGTTATCAATGTTTCACCCCTAGACAGTGTATAGTTCACGACAATGAGGTTGTGACTGTACCCTTAGACCCTGTGGTTCAGTTGGGCCTTTGTCAGGGAGGATGGGCCTTCACGACAGAGGTGTGATGGTATTTCCTGATAGTGTAGCCAGGGTTTCTCGTTGGTTCTGTAGTTCCCGACTGTGAGATCGGGGTTTACTTTTCATTGCCGTTAAGAGCAACTTAGAGAGCCGTGGTTCCACCAACTACCATTGTTACTATTCTTGTTGAACTTGTGCATATGGACTTGTTTGGTCCCACATGGACAGCAAGCATAAGTGGAAAACATTATGGCTATGTTCTTGTGGATGATTTTTCAAGATTTACTTGGGTCTTCTTTTTGTCACAGAAAAATGATGCATTCAATGAATTTCAGGCCTTCTTCATGAGCATTAAGCAGGATGGCAAGTTCAAATTACCTATTGTCCAGTCGGATCATGGAGGTGAATTTGAGAATGCTAATTTTGTGAATTCTGCAGGAAGCAGGGAATAACTCATAGGTATTCTTCACCAAGAACTCCCGAGTAAAATGGAGTGTTGGAGAGACGAAACAGAACCCTTATTGAGATGACTAGGACGATGCTTATAGAAAGTCAGCTACCAAGGAGATTTTGGGCCAAGACAGTAAACACAGCATGCTACATTGTGAATCGTGCCATGGTAAGGCCCACATATAAAAAGACTCCTTATGAGATGCTGAAAGGTAAAAAGTCATCACTCATACACTTTTGGATTTTCGGAACTAAGTGCTTTATTCACAATAATGACAAAAAGGATCTGGACAAATTTGAACCAAAGAGTGAACCAGGTATCTTCCTTGGATACTCTGAACACTCTAGGGCCTATAGGACCTTTAATGTCAAAAATCAAATTGTTGAAGAAACCCCCCATATCACATTTGATGAATTTGGTTCCAAATCTAACAACAATGTTTCTTGCAGAAAAGAGGATACTGGGGAGTTTCTAGAATCAAGGAACAAACAACTACCACAAGGAGAAGAAGTGAGGGAAAATGAAAACGCAGGCTAGTCCAGCGATCAAGGGATCAGCAATGAAGACGAAGGTAACTCAATTACAAACGTAAGATTGCTCAAAAGTCATCCCTTAGGCAATATCATTGGTAGTCTGCATGAACCCCCAAGGACAAGAGCTCATTTCAGAGACATTGAAGAAACTGACCAATTGGCTCTTGTCTCTCATATTGAACCTAAAAGGGTTGAAGAAGCCCTAAAAGATGAATGTTGGATAAACGCCATGCATGAGGAACTAAATCAGTTTGAAAGGAACAACGTGTGGCATTTAGTTCCTAGACCAAAATCTCACTCTGTCATTGGCACAAAATGGGTGTTCCGAAATAAAATCAATGAAGAAGGTAAGATTGTGAGGAACAAAGCAAGACTTGTGGCTCAAGGGTACAATCAAGAGCTAGGGATCGATTTCGAAGAATCTTTTGCTCCCGTAGCTAGATTAGATGCCATCAGGTTATTGCTTGCCTTTGCTTGTAGTCATGGTATTAAATTAAAACAAATGGACGTGAAAAGTGCTTTCTTGAATGGGCTTATAAAAGAGGAAGTGTATGTTGAACAACCTCCCAGTTTTGAATGTTCAGAATTTCCTAACCATGTGTTCAGACTAGACAAAGCTTTGTATGGCTTGAAGCAGGCCCCTCGAGCTTGGTATGAAAGGCTGAACTCATTCCTCACAGATAAGGGCTATTCAAGAGGCAAGGTGGACCAAATGCTCTTCACAAAGGTACATAAAAATGACATTCTTGTGGTTCAGATTTATGTTCATGATATAGTGTTTGATTCCACTAAAATTGCTATGTGTGAGGAATTTGTAAATTTAATGACAACCGAGTTTGAAATGAGTTTGATAGGTGAACTATAATTCTTTCTAGGTCTACAAGTCACCCAAGGCAAGGAGGGGTGCTTCATAAATCAGGCGAAGTATATCTCAGACCTACTGAAAAAGTACAAGCTGGAGTAAGCCACTAAACACTCCCGTGAGCACAAGCACAACAATGGATGCTGACCAGACAGGTAAAGCAGTGGATGCAAAAGCTTATCGAGGTATGATTGGCTCACTTCTTTATCTTACCGCATCCAGACCCGATATTCAATTCAGTGTATGTCTGTGTGCTAGATTTCAAGCCGATCTTAGAGAATCCCACTTGAGTGACGTCAAGCGTATCTTTCGATACCTTGCTGGAACTCAAGACTTAGGGATTTGGTATCCAGCATCTTGTGTTTTCACTCTTGTTTCTTATTCAGATGCTGACTATGCTGGTTGTAAATTGGATAGAAAAAGTACTAGTGGGTATTGCCAATTCTTGGGAGGGTGTTTGGTCTCTTGGGTATCTAAGAAACAACACTCGGTTGCCCTCTCCACTATCGAGGCAGAATATGTCACTGCGGGGAGTTACAGTACCCAAGTGCTTTGGATAAAACACCAACTCCGAGATTACCTTGTCGATCTCGGGTGTGTCCCCATTTTGTGTGATAACACTAGTGATATAAACTTGGCAAAAAATTCAATCCAGCAATTTAGGACCAAACATAATAAAATAAGACGCACACATTACACACAAATAAAGTCTCAATAAATACTATAAATACTAGGACTCAAGAGGGAGACTCCAGACTGTCTCCTAGCCAGAGGGAAGCCGATGTCGCTCGAGTAGTACTGCGCGTACGGTATCGACGGCTCGCTGTGTCGTATCTCTCGCTAGCTCTGGTGTCCGCACCAGGAAGTCTGAGAGTCAGATCAATCGGGAAAGTCCCTTCTGGACCTTGCATCCCGCCCGAGCCTAACGCCTATCGCTCGGGAGACCCCCTTGAGCCAAGGCCCCATGCTCGGACCAATGGAAGCTTATCTATGCGACCGTTATGTGCCCTTCATGAGCAGGAGAATCAAGAGGATAACGGAGATTAAGAGTCCTCGCGCCTTAAAGAGCCCACGAAGAGGACATAACCTCCCCTGAAACTCCTCGCCTCGCAGGGCTCTTATGTTCCAAGAGTCGCTATATAAATCAAGGAAGCTCCCCTAAACAAGGTAAGCACTACTAAACGATATTAACCCTGAGCTAGAACCACTTTCACCACCTGGTGGAGAGGAATCTCACGCTCCCATCTCCTCCCCTCTCTCTCTCGCACCAGAGCTCTACCTTATTTGCTGACTTAAGCATCAGAGGATTTCCCCTGGGGATCTATCCCTGGGCATCTCTGACTCGTTTCCCTCTTTACAGTTCTAATACTCGTGGTCATCGTCTTCGGCTCAGGCACAGCGCGAGATAACCCCTCTTCACCCATACATCCTCTCTGTCTGGCCAAGGATGAATGGTAGGAGGAAAGAAGTTCCTAAAACTGCACCATCTCCTCCTGTCTGAGATCCCTCCTAAAGATCGGTGCCCAGATACCCTCTGGAAGGAGGGAGTCGAAAGCCTGATAGACTGATCTTTCGGGTTCTGCTACAACATAAAGGGACTAGGGAACAGTCTCCAACGTGAAGTCTCCAAACCATTTATCCTTCTAGAAAAGGCTCATGTCTCATTTTCCCAGTCGAACCCAGACGTCGGAGCCGATAACATCGCTGCACGAGAAGATATCCTGCCAAAGAAGAGAAGTCATGTGAGGAGAAGAAGGAGCTAAGTCCCAGACTCTCCTCCTATTGAAGTAACTCTGCTTGATCAACTAAGCCTACAACTCATCGTCTCCATATCCCAATCTCCACAGCCACTTACAAAACAGGGCCAAGTTGAAGCCCCTGACATTCTTGATCCCCAATCCTCTCTCTTCCTTGCTAGTGGCTAACCTTCCCCATACTATATCATGCCATCCCCTCCATCTACCCCCACTGCCATGCCAAAAAAACTTACACTGAATTGAGTCAATCTTCTTTGCTACCGTCTTCGAGATTCGAAACATGGAAAGAAAATAAATAAGGAGATTATGTAACACAGATCTGCGCAGTACCAATCTACCCCCATAAGATAATGCTCTAGCCTTCCACCTAACCAGCCTAGACTTATACCTTTGAATGATGGAAAGCCAATCTGCACACCGAAGAGACCTCGGAATAAGAGAGAGACCCAAATAAAAAATAGGAAAATCTCCAATCTTACACCCCAACAACTAGGCTGCTCTCAAAGGGGGCCCAACCTCCATATTCATCCTTACAAGAAGACTCTTGTCGAAGTTAACTTTAAGGCTAATGACCTCCTCCAGCAGTTCCAACAAGAGCTTAGCCATGAAAAACTGCCGCTCACCCTCAGCAAGGAACAAGATATTGTCATCTGCATACTGCAAGTAAGTAAAAGTAGGACTGTCACTAACCACCTAAAAGCTTCTGACCAAGCTAACCTTAGCCCTCTGCCACACCCTGCTCAGTACACTAGCCCCTGGCGAAGCCCTCGGCCACTGTAGAACCAAGAAGACAGCTTCCCATTGACGAGGACCGCAAATGTAACTGAAGAGATGCAAGCCTTGACCTAACTAATCCATCTCTCCCCAAAGCCCATCCTCTACAACACATCAAAGAGACACTGCCAACTAACCTTCTCATAAGCTTTCTCAAAATCTAGCTTCAGAACCGCCCCTTTCCTTCTGTGATTTTTCATAGAAAACAAACAATCATGCTCCCCCAAGAAGTTATCTTGGATATGTCTCCCCTTGATGAATGCTCCTTGGAAGTGGCTGACCAACCTATCCATAACAGTGACCAACCTTCCTGCTAGCACCTCAGTGATGATCTTGTATGTAACATTCAGAAAACTAATGGGCCTAAAGTCCCAAAATTCCTCAGCACCCACCTTCTTAGGGATGAGCACCAAGAGGGTTTTATTAATATCCCCTAAATGAACCCTCCCCTCCTGAAACTCCCTCACAACTGCCAAAAGATCACCTTTGATGATCTCCCAACATATTAAGGAGAGGAAGGCCGCAGAATTCGCCTCACTTCGTCAAGGCATGATGTCCGTGGTGGAGTATGAACTCCAATTCTCTCATCTAGCACTGTATGCCCCTCATCTGGTTAGCACTGATATCCTCAAGACCAATTATTTTATGGACAGTTTAAGGCCTGGCTTTATTCAACAACTTAGATCTCAGAATATCCCGACTTATGCAGAAATGGTCCAACGTGCTCATTTGTGTGAAAGGACATTGGAGAAGGTCAAGAAGTTTGCAAGAGTGAGGGATCAAGCCGCCGGCTTGACAAGCGAGAGAGCAAAGAAGAAAAGTTCAGCATCACAAGCACTTACAACTCCCGTGAGAGCAAGAAGAGGTCCCGCAATAGGAATGGGAGAAATAATCACAAGAATAAGAAGATAAAGTAGAAGGAAACGCAAGTCGCCACGGCTTGCACATTCTGCGAGAAATTCAGCCACTCGGTCGAGGAATGCTGGAAGCGCCTTGGTGCCTGTCTGCGTTATGGAAGTCGAGAGCATCGTATGCCCGATTGCCCTCTTATGAAGGAACAACCCCATAATGGTGGATGCAAGCGGCAAGCACATCTTAATGTAGTTCTGGATGATGATGAAGCGCCCAAGGATGATGGGCTGATGGAAGGTACCGTTCACATTTATTCACATTCTACATTTGTACTTTTCGATACTGGTGCTTCTCATTCTTTTATATCTACTATCTTTGCAAAAACGTTACCAGTTGCGCCTGCTCCTCTACCATCGGACCTAGCTATCAGAACAACTTTAGGTCCTGGAACCAAACTTACAACCTACTACCCCGATAGTGAGGTAATGGTAAAAGGGCACAATCTTCCTGCAAACCTCGTATGTCTTGATATGGAAGGCTACGACGCCATTCTAGGTGTAGATTGGCTTGTAGATCATGATGCTTATATAAATTGTCCCAATAGGAGAATTTCTTTTCGAAAACTCGATCTCTCACGTTTCTCTCTCCTTGGCATCAAGTACAAGAAGCTTCCTACTATCATCTCTTCTCTTCACGCTTGCAAGCTCATGTTGCAAGGATGTGAAGCCTTTCATACTTCCGTAATTATCACCAAGTCCAAGGAAATTCATATAGAAGAAATCTCTATTGTCTCAGAATTTCTCGATGTCTTCCCGTCAGAGTTACTTAGTTTACCATCCAAAAGGGAAGTAAACTTCTCCATTGAACTCATCCCAGAAGTAGCACCTGTTTTAATAGCTCCCTACAAGATCTCCCCCACAGAACTCAAGGAACTAAAAAGGTAACTTCAAGAGTTACTGGACAAGGGCTTTATTCGACCCAGCACAAATAGAACCGGTTCTATTTGTCAAGAAGAAAGATGAGTCTCTCAGGTTATGTATCGACTACTAGCGTCTCAATCAACTTACCATCAAGAACAAATATCCATTGCCGTATATTGATGAGCTATTTGATCAACTTTCTAGGGTAGAATATTTTTCCAAGATCGACCTCAGGTCGGATTATCATCAATTACAGATCGAGGATGAAGACATCTACAAGTCTACTTTTTGAAGTAGATATGGGCATTATGAGTCTGTAGTAATGCCGTTCGGGTTAACCAATGCCCCTACAGCATTTTTGCAACTCATGAACAATATTTTCAGGCCATATCTCGACTGATTTGTGGTCATATTTATTGATGATATTCTTATTTATTCCAAAACAAAGGAAGAACATGAAAAATATTTGAGGATAACCTTGCAAACTCTAAGAGAGCACCAACTCAATGCAAAGCTCAGCAAGTGTGAGTTCTGTCTTAAAGAGGTCTCTTTCCTTAGCCATATTATTTCAAAGGAAAGTATCATTGTTGATCCTTCAAAGGTAGAAGCTGTCAAGAATTGGAACTGACCAATGACCGTCTCTAAAGTTAGAAGCTTTATCGACTTGGCTGGATATTATAGGCGATTCATTAGAGACTTCTCCAAAATTATCGCTCATTTAACTAGACTTACTAGAAAGGAAAATCCTTTCATATGGTCCAAGGATTGTGACAAAAGTTTCCAAACACTTAAGGAGCATCTCACCACTACTCCTGTTCTAGCACTTCTTATTGAAGGAGGTGGATTTGAAGTTTACACAGATGCATCTGGCATTGGCCTCAGATGCGTTCTTATGCAACATGGCAAGGTGATTTGTTATGCCTCAAGGCAACTGAAGAGGCATGAGAAAAACTACCATGTTCATGATTTTGAATTGGCTGCTATTATTTTCGCTTTAAAGATCTGGCGACATTACCTTTATGGGGAGAAGTTCACTATATTTTTGGACCACAAAAGTCTGAAATACCTTTTACTACGTGATGATCACCAGGTGTTGATTTTTCTCTATACAAGAAATAAAAGACACCCTTTTTTTTTGAATAGCTATGTACAAGGTCTCATGAATAGAATTTCTTAAGGTATACCCCATTCCAAGGGTATGCGAGCTCTACTCCTTGGGAGTCCACTAACTTGTAAGCATTACCCGAGTAGACTTCTTTGACGACAAAAGGGCCTTCTCAATTTTCTTGGAGTTTTGCTTTGAGACCAGTGGCTTTAGTTAGTTTCCTCTTTAAAACCAGTTCACTCACCTTGAATTTTCTCTCCAGAACTTTCTTGGCGTAATAACGTGCAATTCTCTTGCGATATACATGAGCGTGATCGGCCGCGATCATCCGTTTCTCATCTAATAGTTCCAGCTGGGCCAAGAGATTTTTCCTACGTTGCTCGAGGTCGAGCTCAGGATCTAGTTGCACTCTTAGTGAGGGAATGAATATTTCATATGGGAGTATCGCTTCTGTCCCAAAGGTAAGTGCGTACGGGGTTTGACCCATGGGAGTTCGGACAGAAGTGCGGTAAGCCCAGAGGGCCTCGACGAGACGATCTGGCCAATCAGAGTAATGATGAGATTTGTAAGTTTTCTTAATAATTCTTATGAGATTTTTATTGGTGGCTTCAGCTTGCCCGTTTCCTTGTGGATAATATGCAGATGAATGATGCAAATTAATGTCGTATTTGCCACACATGTCACGGAGCTCCTGTCATCTGAACTGTGGTCCGTTGTCGATGAAGATGTCATAGGGGATGCCAAACCTGGCGAGGATGTTGCGCTTGATGAACTTCACCACTGTTGATGCCTTTACTTGTGTGAATGCTTCAGCTTCTGCCCATTTCATGAAAAACTCTATAGCGGTGAGGATGAAAGACTTTCTTCAGACTTCGCAGGTTCTATCTTCCAAGGGACCGACTACATCGAATGCCCACATGGCGAAACATCAGGAAGCTATGAGAGGGTGAAGTGAAGATGAAGAGGCGTGCACCTTGTCCGCATGGAATTGGCATTTAGCACAGTGATGGACATAATAGGTACAGTCCTCGTGCATGGTGGGCCAGTAGTATTACCGAAGGAGTTTCTGAGCAAGCATGCGACCAATTACGTGGCTGCCACATTCAATGGAATGCGTAGCTTTGACAACTGTATGAGACTCGGTCTCATCGAGATAGCGGAGGTATACTCCACTAAGAGATTTATGATGCAAGAGATCTCCTATGATAGCAAAGCACTCTGCGGCCTGACGAATGGCTCGTCAGTCAGGAGCAGTAGCGTATTCAAGGAAAGATCCATCCCGGTGATAGTTCTCGATGTCGAAGAACCAGGGATTGTCATCCTCGAGGTCGATTTTTGACTCATGAGAGATGGCATGGACTTGAAGGAAGGATTCTGAAAATTGTTGGAACCAAGGATCTGAATGCAAGGGGATGTGCAGCCTCTGCACCATGATAGTAGCTAAGGGTTTTCACTGGGAATTGGGAGAGAAGATGCTAGAGAAGTCAGGGCATCAGCTAGAATGTTTTGGGCTCTAGGAGTGAGTACTAAGGTTAACTTCCTAAACTACCGGACTACCCTGCCGACCAAGTCTTGATAGGGCTTCAGCTTTCGATCCTGGGTTTGATACTTGCTGAGGGACTGCTAGAGTATAAGCTGAGATTCTCTGATGATTCGGAGCTCTTTAACTCCGAGTGCCAGTGCCATTTTTAAGCCCATAAGGAGCACCCCTTATTCAGCCATGTTATTCGTGGTAGGGAAGGTTAATTGGCAAGCACGTGGAATAATAACGCCTTTCGGAGATTGGAGGACAGCTCCAATTCCATAACCCTTGGAATTGGGTGCACCATCGAAGTAGAGAATCCACGAAGGTTCACCATCAAAGATGGCTCCTAACTCTTCATCTGGAAAGCTCTCCTCGATAGGGGAAAAGGTGGGGAGCAGATGATGGGGAAGGTGCTCGGCAATGGCGTTTCCCTTGATCACCTTTTGACTGATGTAGGTGATGTCAGAGTGGTTAAGGAAACTCTGCCACCTCACCAGATGATCAGTCAATGCATGCTTTTTCAACAAGTATTTAATTGGGTCCATTTGCGCCAAGAGCTTTACTTCGTGTGCTAGAAAATAATGCTTCAACTTTTGGGTGACCTAGACGATAGCCACTCAAGTCTTTTCCATGGCAATGTACTTCTTCTTAGTTTCATTAAACAATTTGGATAAGTAGTAGACTACCCATTCCCTCTTCGCGTCGTCATAGTTGGCCAACATTGCTCCAACGGATTCCTAAGTGGTGGACACATAGAGCAGAAGGGGTCTACCGGGAATCAGGGGCTACATCTGTTGTAGCGTGTGTATGTGTCGTCGATCCGGTGGGATCATGTTGGAGACTTCGTCTCCGTGTGTGTTGGAGCTCGTCTTCGTGTGTGTGTGTTGGAGCTTGTCTCCGTGTTGGGGATTTATCCTCGTGCTGGTTTCCAGTAGTGAAACCTCACCTGGTTTTGGTGAGGGGTGAACGTAGGTTGCCGTTGGTGCATCCGAACAACCTTAAAAATCCATGTGCCTTGTGGTTTGAGCTGTATGGTTTGGTCCATCTCTTCTACCTCCATTCTGTGTGATCGTATGTATATATTGTTTCCTCCTTATTGTATTCTTTCTGATCTAGCATAATTAGTTGTCATGTATGATAGATCTTGATAGATCAATTGGAAATTCAACAGATCTGAATTCTTGTATGGCTACTTCGTCACATCTATTTTGAATTGGCAAAGTTTTCTTAAGAATTGTAATCACCCAATTCACCCCCCTCTTGGGTGTCATTGATCGCAGGACTTCAATTGGTATCAGAGCTAAGGCTTGATTTTTCATAGATCTAGCAATCTAGAGAGAGATTTCTACAACATGTAAAACTACAGGGGGAGAGAGAGAGAGAGAAAGAGCATGGTAGACCCTCACCGCCGGCAATGGCCGGTGTGGTGGGGGAGCCACCCCCAATGGGGAACGCTGCTCCTCAGAACTCTTATGCTCAGACTCTCTTGGCATCTCACCAGAAACCTACAGCTTCTCTTCCGATAAAGGCCCCTGGATTCACCGATCTTGGAGAACCGGCGGTATATTTCTCCAAGGCAGATATTGAAGCATCGATGCAATCTCTCAACTATGCCATTATTGCAAAATGCTCGTATGGAAGGCCAACAATCCCTGAAATCAAGAGCTGTCTAGTTCAGCGTTTGTCTCTGTCGACTAACTTTGTTATTAGTCGATTAAATCCGCGACATCTTCTGCTGAGATTTGAAAGTGAAGCCAATTTCATCAAACTTCTAATATAGAAGAATCTTTATATCAAGGGATTCCTCTTCCGATTCTTCCGATGGACACATGACTTTGACTTTGATGCAGACCCAGCCACTGCACTGGTTTGGATTGGATTCTCGTCTCTTCCTATAAATCTATACCATGAGGCCTATATGCGATCCATTCCAGGTAACTTTGGGCCTATTCTGAGAATACACGACAACACCTTGGCAATGACCGATACCTCTGAAGCTCTTGCTTGTGTCGAACTGGACTTGTCTGCTTCACGAAAGGAACGTCTGTGGATAGACTTAGATGGCACTGGATTCTGACAGTCAGTAAACTATCATCGGGTTCCTCATCTATGTTCTTTTTGCCATAAACTTGGCCACAGGGTAGATGATTGCAAAAAGAAATTGGGAAAGGATTTTAATCGGCCCACTGTCCCAGATCCTGACTCAAGGAAATTTCACTAGATTTTCAAGCCTCGGTTGCTAGATCCTCAAGTTGTTTGACAAAATGCTCAACAAGCAAACAGGTTTGATGTTTTACAGTAGGATGTTGATGATGTGATTTTCCCTTCCAATAAGTAGTATATTGACAAAGGGAAGCTAATCGAGGAATCTTCAATGTCCATGTTGGGACAAATGACTTTATCTGCTTCATAGGTACCTACAATAGTACCCTTAAGCCATGAGTTATCAGTACAACCAGCTGGTACATCTCCAGCTTCCTCTTCTCAGGAAACAAAGTCCTTGGAAGAAGCCCAGACCTCTAGACATTATCTATCAATTCTTGGTTCTACAAACAATAAGGAGGATAAGTCTATTTCCATTTTCGATGGCAATTCAATAAATTCAGTGACTCTCAATGGAAATGATATGAAGCCATCCTCTTTGGATTACTCAGAGCTCCCTTCATTCCAAAATGGATCTATAACTGGCCTTGGGTTCACTTCAGAATGTCAAACTTCCAATAAGGATGCTGAATCTCTTAATGTGAAGGATCCATTAGTATCACAACAAGACATCATCTAACCAGCCCAGGAGGATATTCAGCATCGATGCTAGAAAATCTCTCTCCAAGAGGAAATATGCAATGTGACTACTATTCAGAAGGAACGATCGGGAGTTATAACCAGGGGAATGAAAAGGAGTGGTTCCGTGTTGGACCCTGGTTTTGATGTTGACAATCTATGAATCATGATAAAATCAAAATGCATAAAAATTGTCTTCTACATTTTCATATTACCTTTTGATTATGGCAAGAATGTTCATTCTGCGGTTAGTCTATGCACACCTAGTTCTTTCGCTTAGCATAGTCTGTGCACATTCCAAGGTTTGTGCATATTTCAAAGTCCTTGCATGTTTTAGTCTTCTTGAGTCTCTCCCTCTCTTTTCTCTCTTTGTCTCTTTCTCTCCCTCTCTTCTCCAACGGCCGACAGAGGATGGCGAGGGTAAGGCAGAGGCGACACGGGCGACGAGTGGCTGAGGATGGAGCGAGGATCGAGGTGGTGGCTAGGCGTGGCTCGTTCGCGAGTTTGGGATGCCGGCGCGGGTTCAAGAAGCATTTTCGCTAGGAATCGGCATTCTCGGCGTGAGAAATCTTCGGTGGAGGTAGGGGGCTGGATCCCTGGACTTTGTATTTCATTCCCCACGATTTTGTAGGCCGAGGCGAGCCGAGAGTGCATTTTCGTTCATGTCGGGGCGATTTTTCCATGTTTAGGGCGAGTGACAGTTTTCGCCAGATTGGGTTATGTTTCACTGTTTTATTTTGTGCATTTTGTGGTTTGGGACTCGGGGAATGGTCCCCAATGTTTTCTCCCTTGATCGGGATCGAGTGGGTGAGGAAATCGGACCCCTAGGTCGGGGTCAGAGGGTTTTCTGCCATTTTTGGTCGACCGACCGGTGAGGTTAGGTCGACCGTTCAGCCATTTGTCATGATAGGGCATGGCCCATGGACGCAGTCGGTCGACCAACGGCGTCCATGCGGTCACGATCGGTTGACCGATCGCGTTCATGAGAACGCGGTCAGGACCCCCACTGCGTTTAGCCAGTCAACTGAGCTCTTCTGGCTGGTCGTCCGACCCACTTAAGTCGACCGACCCCAGTGGTTTGATCGACTAAAATGGGGTTTTTCTACCCGTTTTGGCCCCCGGTTGACCCGGTTGTGACCCTTTGGTCAACCTTTGGCCCCGTGGATGTCCCAGACACCCTGTGAGTACCGAGACTATGTTTTTGGGTGTCCGATGGTATCGTGTTATCTCGATTAGCATGTCCGTGTGGTTTTAAGGGTCCGGGTGACCCCGTGTGTTTCGGGCTTTCATGTTATGCTAGATCGAGTTACCGTATGTCGACGTAAGTGTGATGGGTTGTTCCTGCACGACATTAGTTTCTTCAGAAAGCGGTTTCCATGTGGGCCATACGTATGGCCTATTGACCGTGTGTTCTGGGTCCCAGCTTAGGGCTGAAGGTTTCTCGATTTTTCTTGGAAAGGGAATTAAGTCGGCAAGTATGAACCATCTTAATGATTATTTTTAACCGTGGTTTTTGACCCTAGGAGTAGGGCAGATTGACAGCATGATGTCGTGTGGTATAACGGTCTTGGCCTGAGTCGCATGACTCAAGGACCGTTGGATTAGTAGGTCTAGTGGACTGTCCAGAGTCTGGTAGCACCGTGCCACCTCGTGTTCTGATTTACTTGTGGCAGGCCTATGAGTAGCCTGTCAGTACTTCGATGGTTTCTTTTGAGAGTCGTACGCTTAGTGACCTCTCACTAGTCGTAGCTTACCTAGGCACACGTGTGCTGGCCTACTAGGGAGTGGGTGGAGAGCTACACTCGAGAGAGATGGTTTTAGGCTGGTTGTCATACCGCCTCCCACTGTGGCGGCTTGAGTTTGGGCCGGGAGGGAAACCAGCTAGAGGTCCTGACGTAGCGCAGTCAGTTAGTGTGTGCACACGTGGTCGGGGACTTCGGACGTAGGCTGACGAGCACGATCCCGACTAGACCCTTGTTCTGTGTTCTTAATTACTTGTACGATGTCTCAGTTTCCACCTGGGTAGAGTAGGGAGACACCCGGAGAGCGGACTAAGACATCAGTGGATGCTTCCGACCTTGCTTCTAGTGGGCAGGTAATCTTGTCACGCAACACGTGACTCTCGTGACTTGAGGTTTAGTTTTCCATCTGCGAGACGTCGTTTCATGTGCAGTTTTCGAGCGTTTCCTGATATAGAGGTCTAGGGTTCTTGGTAGGATAATCAAAGTCTCTCCCACATATAGTGTAGGGTTCATGACGACGAGGTCGTGACTATTCCTCGGACCGCGTGGTCTTAGGTTGGGCCTTCATCTGTGAGGACGGGCCTTCACGACAGAGTTGTCGTAGTGTTTCTTCTGGTAGAGTAGCCAGGGTTTTTCGTTAGTTTGGTGGTTCCTCGACGATGAGATCAGGGTTTGCTTCTCGTCACCGTAGGAGTAGTTTAAAGAGCTGTGGTTCCATCGGCTGCCATTTTGGCCGTTCGTGTTGCGGTCGTTACTTCTGTTGTTGTTCTTGTTAGAGTTGTTCTTTATCGCTATTATTTTGTGGCGGGGATCTGCAGGACCCCTACTGAGCCAATGAGATGAGGCTCATCTTTATCTTTTCAAGTGTAGCGGTTCCTCCTCAAGGTTCGGAGGTGAAACGCGGAGGTTCGTAGTTGCCAACTTGCCAGACCTGGGAGTGCACCCAGCGTAGCAAAAAGGCTAGGAAACGATGTCTCCAAAGTGAAATCGCCCCACCAATTTGTCATTCCAGAAAATGCATCGGTTGTCTTTCCTTAGACGAACCCGAATGCCAAAGGAGATGACATCCCTGCAAGACAAAATGCCACGTCAAATGGGAGAAGTTTGGGACAATGCTGGTGTGTCCAAATCCCAAACCCTCCTATTGTGGTACCTCTACCTGATCAGATTGATCCAGTGATCTTCATCCCTTGTCCCCAATCTCCACAGCTATTTGCTCAAGAGAGTCAGATTGAAGTTTGCAACATCATTGATGCCTAGACCCCCCTGTTCCTTACTAGTAGTCGGCCTCCTCCACCTGATATCATGCCATCCCTCGCATCTCCCCCCGCTTCCATGCCAGAAGAATCTCTTCTGAATGGACTCAATCATATTCACTACATTCTTTGGGATCCGGAACACTGAGAAAAAACAGATAGATGAGTTGTCCAAAATTGATCTACATATTACTAGCTTGCTCCCATAAGATAGCAGCCTAACCTTTCTACCAGCCAGTCTGGCCTTGTACCTCTGAATAATGGGAAGCCAATCAGCACACCGCAGAGCACCTAGAGACAGAGGGAGACTTAGGTAGGAGATGGGGGAACTTCCTATCTGACAATCCAATATGCACGTCGCCCTCCAGATAGCCGAATCCTCCATGTTAACCCCAACAAGCATGCTCTTGTTGAAGTTAACCTTCAAACCAGTCGTCTCCCTCCTACAACTCCAGAAAAAGTCTAGCCACATAAAGTTACTGCTCACCCTTTGTCAGGAACAAAATAGTATCTTTAGCATTGTTGGACGTCATAATTTTCATGGTTATTTCCATAAAAAACAAATATACAATGGCACAAGATGATATTAAATCATCACCATTGTATTTCCGTTGCATTCTGAGTTATCGTTCAGCGGATAGGTGTGCATGTTTGAGTCATGTTCTCGGCACCGAAATAATGCCAAACACTTGGCGGGCGGTATGAAGCCATATACCCGTATAAACAATCAACAACACCCATGCAACCAATCAACCAATAATGACATTTTTATTACTTAGGGATTGTCCTCGGTGTTTCAAAAATGTGGTCCCTGTGGTGTGTGATCTGGACAGCAAATGGTGTCGAGGAAAATGACACACCACGCAAGAAAGCCCCACGTGCACGTTCCGGACTGCACTGCACAACAGAGGAAAACAAAACAATGATGAGTCAAAACGTTTTTTATAGGCCCTAGGGCCGGTTGCAAGTAAAAGGGAGCAGGGGCGGACCGCTCCCACTAGTTGTAACCGGGGGGAGCCTCCTCCCCCTCCGTTGGCTACTCCCACTTGTGCACAAGCACTGGGGGGACCCAAGGCCCACCCTTCCACCGGTGGGTGCCACGGGGGGGACCGGGGGACCTCCTTCACCTCGCTTCTGCCCTTCCACCTATGCATACTCATCGGGGGAGCTAGGGGGGACCTTCTCCACCTCCGCTCCAACTTCCACCTGTGCGTAATCACGGGGGGACCTGGGGGGGTCCGCCTCCACCTCCTCTGCACTCTCACCTGGGCGTGACCATCGGGGGGGACCAAAGGGGGTCCACCTCCACCTTCTCTGCCCTCGCACTTCCGCGTAGCCCCGGGGGGACCTGGGGAGGGGGTCCTCTTTCACCACCTAAAACCACAGGGGGGACCCAAGGGTCCACCCCCACCGCCAATACATACCAGGGGGGCCCAGGCATGTGGGTTCTATCGTTGGGTTGTACCGGGGGGACCCCGGCCTGGGTTCCACCCTCGGGTGCCACCGGTGGAACCTCATCGATGGATCCTCACCCTCCTACCTCCTCTCACCTCTCTAAAAAAAAGAAAAAAAAGAAGGAAAAAATAGAGGAATTAAATGAGGGGGGGAGGTGAGCTTACCTCCCTCGTCGCATTGG
Source organism: Amorphophallus titanum (assembly GCA_024336825.1). Taxonomy (NCBI): domain Eukaryota; kingdom Viridiplantae; phylum Streptophyta; class Magnoliopsida; order Alismatales; family Araceae; genus Amorphophallus; species Amorphophallus titanum. The sequence continues at coordinate 71,582 of JANBPO010000531.1, read as the reverse complement.
CGGGGGAGGCTTGACCATAGATCCATCTCCACCGGTGGAACCCCATGCCTACCTTTCTCACAAGGTGGAGGGGAAACCTAGGGTGCAGTCAATGCACCACTCATGAAGGCACAATGGGCTTCCCCCACTTGGGTGCTCCCTCCTATAAAAGGAGGAGAGGACCTCATTCTCAAGGGACGAAAAAAAAGAGACAAGACACTCGAGAGAACACAAGGCCCAAGCCTGCACAAGGAGCTCCAAGTGGTGTGTTCTTCTCAAGAACTCCAAGAACACTTGGAGAAATTTGAAGACTTGGGAGAGGTTTGGTTTGCTCCCTTTGCATTCGTTTTGATGATTTCTTTATTTTAGCCCAGCATGCATCATGCGCACCTTTTGAGCATTCATGACCCTCAGTTTGTCTGTAAAAAATATCTAAATAAATTTAGAAATAAATTTAGTAATTTCTGGGTCACTACAGTGTGTGTGTTGGGGCATGTCCCCATGTGTTGTTTGGAGCGTCGTCTCCATTTGGGGATTTATCTGCGAGTGAAGCCTCCCCGGGTTTGGTGAGGGGTGGACGTAGGGAGTCCGTCATGGTCCCGAACTGCCTTGAAAATTCTTGACTATTGTGGTGTGCTTTGTGGTTTGCTTTTATTGGCTTAAATCTCTGCATGTGTGCTCGATGAGCAAGAGTGTGTAGTTTATATGTTATATCCATTTGTGTGATCATAAGTGAACAGAAAGATTGAGTGAATCTAGTTACATTATTTAGTTAATTTCTCAATCTCATTAAAAGTTGTTAATTCCGCTGCGTAAGTGTTTTAATTTGTCATCTAGTGTGGGGGACAATTCAACCCCTCTTCTTGTCCGCTCGCCTACCCCGGGACCAACTCGTCCGTAGTACCAGTTGCTACTCAGTAGGCGAAAAGAGCCAGATTCAATCAAGCTTTTGTTCTCCCTTCACCAGGCATATCAAAGCAAATCGAACCCAGCAGGAATTGATGCCGTGACACATTGTGCAGCTTTCCTAATATATTGGCTTTGTTATTTTGCTCTCCCCTCAAGAGATGAAACAGTTATCCACCCAGAGGCAATTTACTCAGCCTGTCAGATGGCTTGGGATATGAAGCTATCTTTATGTCCAGCGGCCCTTTGCTTGATTTACAAGACGTTGGGCGAGTTGCACAACTCCTGCACCCCACAGAGTCTCAGGACTATAGAGCCCATTCACTTCTTCAATGCTTGGGTGTGCACGTTGTTTCCAGAGTTTGCACCAAGGACACTCTAAGCGCCAACATTGTATCCAAGAATGCTTGAATTTGCCAGTGTAAAGCCAGGTACAGCTACTCAACAACGTTTTTCTATCCATGGCCAGTTGATAAAGGTTCCAGTAGATTTTGTAGGCACCATTCATTTTTGGAGCTTGGCCGCACACTTTAGCCCCTTGGTTAATCGCCAACGCGAGTGCAAGATGGAAGCAACTGAAATGTACACCCATCCTATTACGGGGGTGCCTGTGACCCAACCCATTTTTGAATCTGAACTGATTGAGTAGGCATTGGCCGTCCACCTAAGTGTATTAGTATTTCGGAATGGTGGGACTATCTTCTTGGAGCAATATTATCCCTTCCACTTTGGGCATAATTTTGGCTATGATTAACATATTTCTCCTTCCTCCACCCAGTTTCCCCTTGATGGCCAGACAAAGCAAGGTGCAGTGGTTGCCGCAGAAGGCCGTTGCTGGTAGGATTTTTTTCATCACCGGGAGGCCAGCATTTTCAGGGTTTTGATGTCCGGGTGCATTCCTCGATTAACCCCTGAGTACACTAAGTGGTGGAATGCCCGCACCAGCTTTTATAAGAACATGAAAGCCAGCTGCTGGGATGTGGCAGAACACACTTTCTTGAGTCGTCAACCTGGGCCCATATTTGATATTGACGAGTCTCATCTAAAGAGACTTTGGTCGCAACTCCCTAAGGCAATGGGTGAATATCTTGAGGCACAGAAGGTCATGAAGAAAGAATCTCAGCAACTGTCACCCGTACTGCCAGAGGTAAAAGAGGACGACTTTCTAAAATCCTTGAAGGAGCTGAGCCAAGTAGGCAGTGCCTGACTCGAGCGACAATAATTTCCTTTCTCGGTGGAAGATCCAGTACCACCGATCACTTCTTGGCATTCGGAGTAGGATTGCCACTGTTCTTATCAGGCCTTTGTATGGAGGGAAGATAGGACTACAGCATATTATCGCCATACTTCTTGGTTGTTTCTTTTGTTGAAAATTCATAGCCTGGATCTGAGCATTGCAGTCGAAGCTTTTCTGGCCCATACACTATTCATCTCTTTCAAGTATGCAGATGGCTGGGGCCTAGACCATCTAGGCTTATATCATTGTCTTGCTTCCCGAGGACACCCAGAGTTGGCTCAGCTAGCCGACCGATGTGAGAAGATTGGAGACGTATGTTGGTTAGTCCATGAAGCTGCTGCCCAAGACAAAGAAGTGGCTTTATATTACTGGCCTCTCTCTCCTTTGTAAAAGGGGCCAACAGGTAAGTCTTCATGTTTTGACAAGGTCATGTGCTTTTACACTGCTTTCATGCCTTAGCTTATAACTTCTTCGCTCTTCTTCTTTCAAATAGACCTGACGTGTGGCAACAAGGAGATTACCGCAAGCTACTTATGTAGGCTCAGAAGCCTTCTTATTTTGATATCCTTGCTCTAGCTCCCACTACTACACCTCTGCCTCGGGGAAGTCGGAAGAGGAGAGCAAATGAAATTTCAGGCCAAAAATCTAATTTTAGAAAATTTACATAATTTATTATTTTTCATTTTTCTTTTAAAACCCTTAACCCCCTCTCTCCTTTCTCCACCGTGCTCATTCTCTCCCTCTCCTTTCTCTCTCCTCTTTCCCCCTCTACTCTGACTACAGACGGAGGAGGCTCCAGGGATGACGTGGAGATGGCGTAAAGGTGTGAGGAATGGAACGTGGCATTGGTGTGATTCCTCGGTGGATTCAAAGCATCACGGCATGGGTTCGTGTGGTGGTTTCAGCATTTTCGACTCGGGAGATGAGCGAACGAGGTAGGGGGATAGATTCCTTACCTCTTGTTCTGCTTTCCCCTTGAATTCCGTGCTAATCAGTGTGCATTTGAGTGGGTTTCCAATTTTTAGAGAATTATAGCATACTTTGTGATGTGCGATGGAATCACCGTTCCAAGCGATGTTTCTTACATTTAATGGTAGAAAATGAAACCCTGGTTTGTCGGGATTCGATTCTAGCCAATTTGACTAGATTTGGTCGTGATTTGGGGTCGGTATGAGGACGGATGCCTATGTGAGTCATTTTGGGTGGATTTATGGAAATCACCTATTTTGGTCGTCGACTTTCTGGATCCCTTCTGGTTTGTGGAAGGTGGATATCGAGTCTAGGGATGTTTCCCGTCATTTTGGAGATGATTGGGGCATGGAATGGTGATTTCCATGAATTTTAGTATTTTTTGGGTTTGGTGTTTTAACGTGGTACTCTCAGGGGGTGCATTCTCAGAAGAGATGCGCTGTGTCATATGGTCACCTTCATCTAAGAATATGAACAGTTGGGCGGTTGGGAAGGTGACCCATATGATGGGCACGATCCTTTGTTAATGCGACTCAAGTAGCACCGCGTTAGTGTGATCGCGACCCAGGTGATGGCCGCGACTATCGTATTATCACCCTAGAGGTTCTGGCCTCGACTATCATCGCGACCTAGGTGAGCACCGCGTCAAAGTGTTGACATGCTCCAGGTGTTGGACGCATTCTGATGACATCGTGACCCTCTGTAAGGGCGCATTAATCATCGCGATGTAGGCTATAGGTGCATTACTATCTTCCTTGTCTATGTCTTATTCGAGTTGTCTCGGGCTCCGGTGAACCCAAGATTCATGCCTTGTAGGCCTTTGACTCAGTGGAAGGCTTGGGTGTTCCGTGAGACTCATATATGTGTCAAGGGATCCCGGAAGAGTGGTCTCATCCCGAGCAGTGTACAGTGTTCCTTTCGTGTTGGCTGGACTTCGACCTCTTGGTTAGCCCATTATCCGTGGATGTCTTGGATGTCCTATGAGGGCTGCGACCGTGTTACAGGGTGTTTGAAAGTGCCATTGCGCCGAGTAGTGTTTTGTGCATTTCGAGGGTCATTATGGTTTCTGGTCAACCTGGTTGTGACCCAGTGGTTGACACTTGACCTCGTGAGTGTCTCGGTTATCCTATATGGATCGAGACTCTAGTTTTGGACACTTGAAGATATCTTCTTACCTTGATTTACGTGTCTCTGTGGTTCGAGGGCTTTGGTGATCTCCCGTATTTCATGTTTATGTGTTATACGGAATCGAGAGTCCTATGTGCAGCCTAGGGGTTGAGGACTTGTGTTTTATCGTGATTTTTTCATAGGGATTAGGCTGATTAACAGTAGGTTACCGTGATGTACGACGATCTTGACTCATGTCGTGTGACGCAAGGATCGTTGTGAGTAGGTCTAGTTGACTATCCTGAGTCTGGCGATAGTTCTATATACTACCTTATGCTTCGTAGTACGTATGACAGGTATGCGTTAGCCTGTCGGTACTTCGATGTTTCTATTTTGAGTCTCTGTGTCTAGTGAGCCTCCACTAGTCGTAGCCTAATGACACTTCAGCATGTCAGCCCACCTGGGAGTGGTGGCGGGGTGAGTTCTGGAGAGACGATTTTTAGGCTAATTTTTGTGGGTCCCCTTGCTTTGTAGTACCGTCCAACTAGGGGGGAAACTAGCTAGAGGCCTGGCTCAAGGCATTGGGCTTGTGTGTGCACACGTGGTTAGGGGCATTTGGACGAGCGCCGATGGGTATGACCCTGACTAGTCACTCGTTACTGTTGTTTCTTGTACTTGGTATAGTGTCTCAGTCACTGTGTTTGAGGCGAGTGGGAGACGCTTGGGGCGCAGTGTAAGATGTCAGTGGACGCATCTGGCTTTGCTTATAGTGAGGAGGTGCTTCTGTCACATGACACGTGACTTGTGACTTTTGTGACTGGTTTTTCATCATGGTTGACATAGTATTTTGGGTAGTCTGTGTCTGGCTTTACCCATAGTTAGTGTAGCGTACATCCAACTTGTCATGGCGATGAAACCCATTTCATAAACTAATGATGAAAGATGTTCCTTTTTATTGGGATGAAGAATGCTAGACAGCCTTTGACAAGCTGAAGAACTATCTGAAAACTCCTCCAGTGCTGGGCACACCGGTGAAAGGACAGCCGCTGATCCTCTACATAGCAGCCACATACAACTCCCTGGGGGTAATGCTAACCCAAAAAAATGAAGAAGGGAAAGAACAAGCCCTCTACTACCTCAATCGAAGATTAGTCAGAACTGAGGAGAAGTACACCTACATTGAGAAGATTTGCCTGGCGCTGGTCTTCGCAGCCAAGAAGCTCTGACACTACATGTTGTTGCATGAAACCAGGCTGATCTCCAAGGTAGATCCGCTTAAATATATCATGTCCCAATCGGCACTCAAGGGCCACTTAAGCCAATGGGAGGTGATCCGGATGGAGTTTGATATCTCCTATGTGCCGCAAAAGGCTGTTAAAGGTCAAGCCATCATAGACTTCTTTATTGAGCACCCAATACCAGAGGATTGCCCGCAAGAACCAAAGCTCCCTGAAGATGAAACCCTAGAAGTCAGTCAAGTGCAGCCCTCTTTGTGGCAGTTGTATTTTGATGGCGCATCCAGAATTGATACCGCAGCTATTGGATTAGCGATAGTTAGAGCGGCGGCAGGCATAGTCTTGAAATCTCAAGAAGGAGAAGTCATCTATACATCTGGTTCAATAAACAAGCCATGCACCAATAATGAAGCAGAGTATGAAGCCCTGATAGTCGGGTTGCAGATTGCTCTGTCCATGGGAATTCAGATGCTGGAAGCATTCGGGGATTCCATGCTAGTCATAAAACAACTGGAAGGAGAGTTCGATGTGCAGAAGCAAGAGCTCCTCCTTTACTACCAGCTGGCACTCCGCTTGATGGCGACGTTCTACTTCATCAAAGTCAAGCATATCAATCGGGGACAGAATGCTCAGGTGGATGCCCTCGCAAAGCTGGCTAGCTCTTTGGCAATCCCGCCAGACACAAGCCTGAATATAATAGTACTTAACCGACGACAGGTCCCCAGCGTGACAGAGGTCCTAGTCGATGAACAAGAGAATGAAGTGGCAGCTGTAGAGGAATTCCAACAGCCCGATTAGCGGGAGCATCTCCTACGCTAGTTTCAACACCAATAGCTCTCGAAAGAAAAAGAATAAAGAATGAAGTTCCTATGGGTCAAGGACTCCTACGAGATGAGGAACAAAACCTTATTCTGAACAATGGCGGATGCCCAAAAGAAAGTATTACTCCGTTGCCTGTCTACAGTAGAAGCTCGACAAGTAATGCAAGAAGTCCATGCCGAGTCAGCCGGAGCACACTAGGCCGACCCAAAAATGAAAATTGAAATAAAGAAATTTGGCTATTACTGGCCCTCTATGTTTGATGACTACTACAAGTTTGCTAAAGCCTGCCGGAAGTGTCAGGAACATGCCACTGTGCCAAGAAGACCACCGGTGCCAATGTCTCAACGGGAAGCACTTAAAGTTATATCGAGTGGGTGAACCGGCACCTGAAGAATGAACAAAACCGAAGGCACTGCATGGCAAGTCATAAGTCCCACCATGATTGAGCGTCCCTGATGGACCTTACATCTGAGTCGGCAAAAATCCTTCCTTTGCGTTAGCATTACCCTCTTGCTCGCGAATAAGCCCCTTTTTCGGCGAAAGACTTCATGTCCTAGCCGACTCTTTTAACATTATGGCCGTTACGAACCTTACGTCCGAATCGACGAAAATCTTTCCTTTGCATTAGCATTACCTTCATGCTAACAAATAAACTCCTTTCCAGCGAAAGACTTCGTGTCCTAGCCGACCTTTTTAACAATATTGTCATTATGGACCTTACGTCCGAATCAACGAAAATCTTTCCTTTGCGTTAGCATTACCTTCTCGCTAATGAATAAACCCCTTTTTGGCGAAAGACTTTGTGTCCTAGCTGACCTTTTTAATAATATCGCCATTACGGACCTTACATCCAAGTCGGCGAAAATCTTTCCTTTGCGTTAGCATTACCCTCTTGCTAGCGAATAAGCCCTTTTTCCAGCGAAAGGCTTCGTGTCCTAGCCAACCCTTTTAACAATATCGCCATTACGGACCTTATGTTCAAGTCAGCAAAAATCTTTCTTTTGTGTTAGCATTATCTTCTTGCTAACGAATGAACCCCTTTCCGATGAAAGACTTCCTGTCCTAGTTGACCGTTTTAACAATATCGCCATTATGGACCTCACGTCGGAATCGGTAGAAATCTTTCCTTTGCATTAGCATTACCTTCTTGCTAATGAATAAATCCCTTACCGGTGAAAGACTTCGTGTCCTAGTCGACCCTTTTAACAATATCGCCATTACAGACCTCACGTCTGAATCGGCGAAAATCTTTCCTTTACGTTAGCATTACCCTCTTGCTAGTGAATAAGCCCCTTTTCTGATGAAAGACTTCGTGTCCTAGCCGACCCTTTTAACAATATCACCATTACAGACCTTATGTCCTAATTAGCGAAAATCTTCCATTGGCATTAGCATTACGTTCTTGCTAACAAATAGACCCCTTTCCGACAAAAGGCCTCTTGTCCAAGTCAATTTCCAACAATATGGTCGTTACGGACCTTACGTTTGATTGGGTGGAAACTCCTCCTTTGCACTGGCATTGTCCCCTTACCAACGAATAAACTCCCTTTTACCGGCACAGGGCCATGTTCCTCAGCCGATAGCTATCTATTGTCATCAGGGGTCGAACATTGCATTTTGACCTGTCAATGTTCTTCTATCATATGTTAAAAGAAAAAAGAAAAAAATGGGACTTAAACTACGAAATGGGACCTTCCATCCTCGTTAATAAATACACTTTTACTTCAGCTTTTAACCAATGTCGATGAATAATGCATGTTTAACCCTTGTCATCATCAGCAAGATCGGTCAACGTTTCCCTTAACTTGGACCTTTCGTCCTCATTAATGAACAACAATACTTTTACTTTGGCATTTAACCAATGTCGATAAACAAACCCATGTTTGACCCTTGTCATCATCGGCAAGATCGGTCGATGTCTCCCTTAACTTGGACCTTTCATCCTCATTAATGAACTAACAATACTCTTGCTTCAGTATTTAACCAATGTCAATGAACAGCACATGTTTGACCCTTGTCATCATCGGTAAAATCGGTCAATATTTCCCTTAACTTTGACCTTCCATCCTCATTAATGAGTACACTTTTGCTTCAGCATTAAGCAAAGTTGACAAACAAACTCGCGTTCGACCCTTGTCATCATCAGCAAGATCGGTCGATGCCTCCCTTAACTTGGACCTTTCATCCTCTTTAATGAATAAACAATACTTTTACTTCGGCATTCAACCTATGTCGATGAACAAACTAGTCCCGACCTTTGTCATCATCGACAAGACTGTTTAACATCTCATTAGCCCGGACTTCCCATCCATTGCTAACAGACAAGCCCTTGTCTATCTCGAATCCATTCCGTGAATCAAGCAAAAAAAAGAAAAAATGAGGTTTAAAATAGAGGTGCCTCACCGGACTTCCTCGGATGTTGAGTAAGGGCAAAAATGGCTGTAACACGGCTGCGTTGAAAATCTGGGACAGTGCTGCCAGTAAAATCGGGTACCCCACCATGTGAAAACCCGAAAGGGCACATGGGCAAAAGAAAGAGGGGGCTGGCTTCGGTGAAAGCCTGAAAGGGCGCTTAACTCAATAATGTGATGTCAAAAAAAATTGATAAAAATGATGATGATGGAAATAATGATGAAATAATGTGGTCATATTCTCATTTGTCCATTCAATTCCTACAAAGGTTCTCGTACGACCCTTACACCTATGCTATAAACCCTTGCCTCAACATTTAGTCAATGTCGATGAACAAACTACTATTTACCCTTGTCACCATTAGCAAGACCAGTCAATACTCCCTTAACTTGGACCTTTCGTCCTCGTTAATGAACAAATATTTTTTCTTTGACATTTAACCAATGTCGATGAACAACCCGCTACTGACACTTGTCACCATCGGTAAGACCGATCAGTACTCCCTTAACTTGGACCTTTTGTCCTCATTAATAGACAAACCCTTGCTTCGACATTTAACCAATGTAGATGAAAAAATCCATTCTAACCCTTGTCATCATCGGCAAGACCGGTCAGTACTCCCTTAACTTGGACCTTTCATCCTCGTTAATGAACAAACCCTTGCTTCGACAGTTAACTAATGTCGATGAATAAACCCATTCTGACCCTTGTCATCATCAACAAGTCCGGTCAATACCCCTTGATTTGGACCTTTCATCCTCATTAATGAACAAACCCTTACTTCGATATTTAACCAATGTCGATGAATAACACATGTTTGACCCTTGTCATCATCGGCAAGATCGGTCAACATTTTCGTTAACTTGGACCTTCTGTCCTCATTAATGAATACACTTTTGCTTCGGCATTTAAGCAATGTCAACGAACAAACCTGCGTTCGACATTTAACTAATGTCGATGAACAAACCCATTCTAACCCTTGTCATCATTGACAAGACTAGTCAGTACCCCTTGATTTGGACCTTTCATCCTCATTAATGAACAAACCTTTGCTTCAACATTTAACCAATGTTGATGAACAAGCTACCATTGACCCTTGCCATCATCGGCAAGATCAGTCAAGCTTCCATTAATTTGGGCCTTTAGCCCCTCTTAATAAATGCAACCCCTCTCATTGCCTCGGCCTATCTTTCAACGCCGATGAATACAATAGCCTTTCAAACACCCATCCCTAAAAATCCCTTATTTGAGCTAATGTAGCCTTAGCCTCGGGGAAATTTGTGTCACGGTGGAGCAAACTCCGCATACCTTCCTTGAAGGTGTGAGTGATGTCCTGCTCTTACAAATTTACATACCCGAGGCTGGGCAAATTAGCACCATGCCCAAATAAAAAGAGAGGAAGCACAAAAAGCACAACCAGATATCAGAATTACAACGCTGGAAGAAAATGCTTCATTGCATAAATAGAAAAGATACATGGAAACTCAGAGCATGCTCTGATGTACATAAAATTCCAAAACAAAAAAGAAGAAGAAAGAAAAAAACATGTAGCAAGGAATCTAAAAATCCATGCAATCTTTCATCTAATCTATGCTTGTCTCTCACAAACTTTTCCCACTAGCTATTGACTATCTGCTCAACATGCATCATTCTAGCATCTATCCTTTATAATGCCATATTCAAATGCATAAAAGAGGCATTCATAATTTTGAACTAAGACATAAGAAGATTTACCAGTCCAAGATGGATGATTGATGCATTTGGAGCTGAACTTGGTCCTACTGAACTTGAAGCATGAAACTCATGTGGAATCTATGGTTCCTCAGGAGATAGAGGTGGCTGAATGCCCATTTCCATCATAGGTCCATCATAGGGTCCATAATATGTGGCAGGACCTAGATAATTTTCTTATGGCACTTTAACCTCTACTCTTTGCTGTTCCTGTTGTTCATTTTCCTGTTCTTGTAGCTATTCTTGCTCCATTTCATCTTCTTGATTTACATCATCTATTTGTAGCTCTGGATGCCCATCTACCTACATCTCTGCCTACTGTAAATCTGGTTGTTCAACTTGCAGTTTTTGTTGCGATTCAAGCTGCTACTGCTGCTGCTCCATCTGCTCTACTAGCTGATCAATTTGTTGATCTAGCTACTGCATTGCTTCTATCTTTAATTACAGCTCTTGCTGTTCTAATAATTCCTCTTGTAGGTTCTCATTATTCAATACCTCATCAACCTACTGCTCTGACTGCTCTGCCACTTGCTGCTCAGCTAACTGTCGCTGTTGCTCCCCTTGACCTTGTGCAACCTGCTACTACGGTTCAGATTCTTGTTGTTCTTCTTCCACTGGTTATAGTTGCTGCTCTGCCATTTGCTATTTTGATTGTTCTGTTGGTTCTTGATCTTGGATTCTTGCACCAGAAGACTTGAGCTTCATGAATTTTGTGATAAAATCCATGTTATACACATTCATTTTAGGGATTTCTTTGAAATTCTCATTCTCCAAACGAACTTTCCACTTCTTAAAAATTGCAGTGACATGAGCTGCATAAGGCAAATGCCTTCTATATTCCTTACAAGTTCCAATGATCTGTATCATCATCTCTGGCAGAGAAACTTTGATTTCATTGAACATACAATAGAAGATAAATGTCTGTGATTCTGTCAATCTCCCTCTACCTCCATCTTGTGGGGTGATTATAGTGGTGAGCATATGGTGAAGCAATCTCTTTAAAGGTGAGAACTTGTTTGTGTTGAAGTTGGTCATCTTAGTTTGCTTGTAATTATGTTGGTCACTTGACTGATCTGTCAGTATAGTGTAAGCTTCAAATTGATCATAATGAAAGTCCTTTTCAGACACACCCTCCTTTGGTATCCTAAAGATCTTATGAAGTGAGTGTTGAGACAATTCAATTTTGATTATCTTAACACATGACCATACGCTAGATAGGTCTGAATCATATTTCAGATTCTTGTAAAATTCAGTGACCAACCTAGGGTAGTAATATCTATGTTTACCCATGAATTTCTTCCAACCTTGGATTCTGATTAAACTCAATAACTCAGGATATTCATTAAGCATCTTCAGATCATGAAAGTCTACATACTGAGGGAAGATAATTTTTGCAGACTCAACCACAAACTCTGCTTGCATAGACGAAGTATCAGAATCACTTTCCTCTTTAGCCAATCTGTGAGTTTTATCCGTGGCAGTAGTACGGCGCCGCTTTGCTGGTGCCTCGGACACCTTCTCTTTTCCCTTAACAACTTTTTTGCAATCATGCCTGAAGCAGTGTGCTTAGCATACACTCATTTGGATCTGCCTTCCTTGCAAGGTATTCGATAGTTTTCTCTGATTGATCATCCATTGGTTGCTGCTGTTTCGAGACCTTTTGCTTCCCCTTGCTCTTGATGGCCGGAGAAGACATGGTTGATACAAGAAAGGGAAATAGAGGCTAGCAGCGTGGATTAGAGGAGGATGGAAGAAGGTGGAGAGCAGGGAAGGGAGAAACAAGATCGTACAAGAGAGAGGATGCACGAATGACTTCACTGGGTTGATGCGAAGGGTTTTAGGAAAAAAGAAACCTCGACCTAGATGCGATATACTTCCACGATGAGGTAGACGCTTGACATAGGTAGAGTTAGGCAAAAATCAATCGACTTTACCAATTTCAAGAATAATTACTAGACTACCCTTCAGTTTAAGTTAAAATGCCCTTCCTTACATTTGTATGGTTTTCTACTTATGAGGATTATTGATGTGACACAACCTTGGACCTAAGCAAGCAAGCACAATCGCGAATCGAACAGGCTGAAGTCGGCGGCCAACTCACACGGCACTCACCCCAAACCCGTGGGTGACTCGGCGATGCCGAGTGGAGGATATACCTCCTACAAGGCGTTGCTCGGCCGGCCTTGGCTGCACCAAAATAGGGTGGTGCCATCCACCGTGCATCAGTGCATCAAGTACCCCTGCGACGAGAAAGAAGCCAAAATCTTTGCCGACCTCCACCCTTTTGAGGTGTTTGAATGCCATCTATTGGATGCCACTCTATATTTGGAGAAGTCGAGATAGGCCTCTCAAGTCACCCAAGACAAAGAGAAGAAGAAGATGGAGTCGGATAGCTGGTTTCCTCTGCCACCCCCAGGATATGTGGCTCCCCCACATGTTTCATTCATTTCAGAAGAGGAAGGGGTATTCAAGGCTGCTCCCCTTTCCATTTATTCCACACCGGGGACACCATAGCTCGAAGACCTGCTGGAGGATATCAGAGTCCCACCTGGGATCATCAAGCCTGTAGTAGAAGTTGACTGCCAAGTAGCTGAGTCATTGAAGATTTTTGAGGTGCCTAATTTTGAAGGGCCATCCACTATCTTTTATGTAGCTGAAGAGAAGCCGGTCAGACGAGATGATGATTGCCGACTCCCTAACGAGCTGCATGATCCATACGTCCCGATCATGGGACTTCCTGACATAGCTGGTCATGCAGTCGGATTGGCTAGGAAGCAAGGGATTCCCTTTTATCAACCCTCCATTCGGAAAGAGATGTTCAAAAGAATGTGGAGCCCATCGAACCTGGATCGGAGACTGCTGTAAATCACCAAGCATCCTGATTTGGGCTTTTCAATAGAAGACCCTTATGAAGCTGACGTGATATCAATTTCGGCTCCGTCCGATGATGACCCTACAAAAGCCGCAAATCTGCAGAAAGTCCGCCGTAGCAAGCGTCATGTGCCTTCGGCTGAAGAAGTGCAAGATGAGGAAGTGTTCCTCTGGAACCCTCCTCACCGCAAGGGCATGGGGAAGATCTCACCATCCTCTAAGGGGTCAACCCTGAATGGTCACAATACTGGGGTGCCCTCGCCCCCACCTATCAGTGCAGCGAAGAATACTGATACAAGCCGTGCTCCAGAAGTTCCCCAATACAACCCCATCATGTTCGCCCTATATCATCGACAACAACAGGAGATCAAGATGTTGAAGACACAGCTGGCTGAGATAACCGCACTCGTGTCTGGTTTGATCAAGGGCGCTTCCTGCTCGCGAGATGAAGGCACGCTTCGATCCCTGAACACAAGGCCTGACACCTCCATGCACTTGAAGAGGGAGGTGGGGGATGTGGCCGGTTCCTCAGCCAGACAGTCGACTGAGCGAAGCCCCACATTATAGGAGAAGCTGCAGAAGCCTTACTCTTTCCCAAGGGATAAGACTCGAGGGATCTTTGACTGGGCCTGCAACTACGGTAAAGTCTCCCTCCCGAAGTCCAAGAGGCGACAAGATGCCCGAAGAAGCAGTGACCCCTTGTTCTGCCCCTATCACTAGATATTGGGTCACCCTATTAAAGACTGTTACGTCTTCAAAGACATTGCTCAAGACCTGATTGATAGAGATGAGCTCAAAATGGGAGACTATACGGTGGCCCCGCCACGTCCCCATGTGACGGGTAGCCCCAAAAGGAGAATCTACACAATATTAGTTCAACACCAAACCCCTGAAGATGCAGCTGAGAATGAGCGACCTTGGCCATCGGCAATGGAGCAGCCCCAAGCATGGCAAACAATCACCTCGGCTCCCGTAGAAGCTATCTACGATGACTACCAAGAAGATTTCGGAGCGGTCCTGTGCCTTTCCGCACAGGGGAGCCCCTCAAGGCCGCAAACTGCAAGCCAAGGGGGTGTGAAGCAAGCACTGCCTCAGTACCCAGCAAGGTGGAACAAGAGGATGCGTACAGCACCCTTGAAGCCGAGGATGGTGAAGATCAAGATTTCGTTGACCTACTGCCAGCACCCCCAGAAATTGAAGATGGCGGCCAGGCCACCATCGATGAGCTCATTGAAATTAACCTTGGCACAGAAGGTGACCCCAGGCCGACCTTTCTGAGTGCTCTCATACCCCCATAGGAGTGGGAGCAATATGTGAAGTTGCTGCAAGAGTTTCGAGACTGCTTTACCTAGAACTACAAAGAAATGCCCGGCCTCAGTCCCGACGTGACTCAACACATTTTGGCTATTGATCCCAAGGTGGAGCCAGTGAAGCAGTTGGAGCTGATAAACCAGATCTGCAAAGAAGTCGACAAGCTCATAGATGTCGATTTTGTATTCGAGAATCAATACACTACCTGGTTGGCCAACATTGTGCCAGTGAAGTAGAATAATGGACAGATCAGGATCTGCGTGGACTTTCGCGACCTGAATAAAGCCTGCCCAAAAGATGACTTCCCGGTGCCCATGGGTTAGTTGAGCTTTCTTCTATTGGTAGATATAGCTCCCGACGCTATAATTTATATTTAATTGGCATATAGATTAGTTGTTGAACTACTTAGATAGGTTTTACAGCTTTGTTATAAATGTGTTTTATTTATGCCAATTGCCTAGTTATTGTTTTAAGTGCATGCCTTAATTGGCTTTAATTTGTATGCCTGCTTGTTTAGTTGCATGGTAGGGATCCACCTGACCCCTACTGAGTCTGGCCGTAACTTACCCTTCCTACTTTTAGGTGAGCCACTACCGCCTTCTCCTGAAGCTTTGCGAGATTTTGTGTAGCGTGCCAACAGTAGTCGAGTAGGTCTGCTCGTACTTTTGGCCGGGGTATGCCCTGTGCAGTTGTACAGTTACACTTTTCTATTAATTTTGGACTTGTTGTTGTTGTAAATCTAGACTATGGCATATATTTTATCACTCTGATAGTTTAATTTACTTCCGCACTTAGTTACTAATTATCATTTAACTAATATTATGCGTTGTAATACCAATTCGTTATACAATCCCTCGACAAACTCCACTAACCCTTCAGGGGTCTCATCAGCTTCTTGGGTGGCATCCCCAGTTCTTAGCATCGGTATATCGATTTTATCGATATATCGGTGTCCGGTTCTCCGGGTCGTTACAGTTGGTATCAGAGCTGTGTTGGGAATTTGTATAAGGAATTGAAGTTGCATTGCGAGTCCAGAGCAAGTCCATTTTAGTCATCTATTGCTGGCTTAGGATGTTTTCCGTGATCACTGATGCGTTTTTCGGTGTTATGTGCTTTCTAGATCAAGATGTTGCCTCGTGGCTGGAGGAGGGCTCCAGTTCCCCGAGAGGAAAGTGGCACTTCTCAACCTCCTGTTGTTCCCACTCCCGTTGTTCTTTCTCTGCGAGAAGATTTACTAGGTGGCCGTGGTAGAGTTCTGAAAGAATTTCTATTGTTCCACCCACCAACCTTTGAGGGTCAATCTGATCCGGAGACTTCTAGAATGTGGCTTGAGGCGATGGAACGCGTATTCCGATCAATGGAGTGCGCGGAGGACGAGAAAGTCATGTTGGCTACTTTTCAACTTCATGGTACGACACTCACATGGTGGAATTCGGAGTGGGAAACTGCCTTCCATTCCCGTCCGCTTCGGTCGATCACCTGGACCGAGTTTGTGGCTGCCTTTGAGCGAGCTCATAGTTCGGCATGCCTCAAGATAGCCAAGATGTATCAGTTCTTAGAGCTGACGCAAGGTGATATGACTGTGCTGCAATACCGTGATAAGTTCCTTGAATTGGGCCGGTATGCCTCCCATATTCTTGCTAATGAAGCTGCAAATATCAGCAGTTTCTGCGAGGGCTGAAGGCGGAATTAAGCCTGCCCCTGTTCGCGACCCGTGTAAATGAATTAGATGCGGCGTACCAGGCAGCTGTTGCATTGGAGCTGGAATTGGCAAGGACTTGAGGACTTTCTCAGGCTGGAATGGCTCAGCTGATTGTGCAATCCCAGTAGGTCTTTCAGCCAAGTGTTCCAGTGGTTCCTTCTGTTGTCCCTACCGTCGGTAGTGTTTCTTCTCCTTTTGAGTCCCATTTCCGGTGATTCAAGAATAAGAAGTCTAGGAAGAGATTCGAGCAGTCGACATTTTCTGATTCTGGTCAGCAATTAGCTCCTTCTTACCAGCAGCGTCCAAGTTCTGTTGCTAGTCAGCCGAGGCCGCGTCCGAGGTGTGGTGGCAGCCATCATGGCATACCTTGTTCTCTACCGGTAATCTGTTACCGCTGTGATTAGCCGGGTCACATCTCTCGAGACTGCCCGCTGAGGTCGAAACCAGTGTAGCTCTCGTAGGTTACCCAGCCGCCGCAGTCTCAGTTTCATCTTCCTTTGCCACCTCAACCTCAGTCGTACTATCCACAGGCTCCAGCTCCTTCTCAGCAGTCTTCTACAGCCAGCCAGAGGCCGAGAGGCAGAGTTACTCATATTACTCGTGCGGAAGCTGTGGCATCGAATCTTGTGGAAGGTACGATTTTGATTTATGGTCATCTAGCTCGTGTTCTTTTCGATTCTGGTGCATCTCATTCTTTTGTTTCTGAGGATTTTATTGCTTGCATTGAGGAGCCGATGACCGAGGTGTTCTGTGAGTTGCTGGTCGAATTATCGTCGGGCGATTTCATGTCCACTCTATTGTGCCTGGAAGATTCCCCTGTGGTCGTCAGTGATCGACAGTTGCCAGTGAGGCTTTATGCATTGCGATTGGCCAATTATGACGCTATTCTAGGCATGGACTGGTTGGAATTATATGGTGCCGCGGTTGACTGCAGATCCAAGCGAGTCTATTTTAAGCCAGGAATTCACATTTCTTGAGGTTGGCATACATGGTTTCTCTCCTCAAAGTCTCGCAGACTTCCCTCAAATGCTGGACGTGGTCCTGAGGGTTGTGACTATATATCAAAATGTCATCAAAGTAGACGACAACAAAGTGACCAATGAGAGGACGGAGGACTTCAGTCATGAGCCTCATGAAAGTGCTGGGGACATTGGATAGCCCAAATGACATGACGAGCCACTCATACAAACCTTATTTTATTTTGAAGGCTGTCTTCCATTCATCCCCTGGTCAGATTCTGACCTGGTGGTAGCCACTCTTTAAGTCAATTTTAGAAAAGATGGTGACTCTACTCATCATGTCAAGCATGTCATCTAGACGGGCAATTAGAAACCTATACTTGACAGTGTTTTTGTTGATGGCGTGGCTGTCAACACACATCCGCCAGGTGCCATCTTTCTTGGGTATGAGCAAGACAAGAACAACACAGAGACTCTTGCTCACCCTGAGGAAATCCTTTTAAATAAGGTTCTCAACAATTATTTGGAGCTCAGTATGATCCTTGAGATTCAGTCTGTAATGGGAAAGGTTGGGTAGGGTGGACCCCGGGACTAGATTAATGGCGTGTTGTACATCATGCATGGGAGGGAGTTTAGAGGGCTAGTCCTCGGGAAAGATGTCTTGGAAGTCCTACAGGACTGTCTGGACTTCAGGTGGGATGAAAACTCGAGACTCATCGGATGTGATGGTGACGATAATAGCCCAAACAGGGGCACCCTCGGTAAACTCTCTATTCAGCTCACGGACACCTATGAAGTTAAGGCACCTAACTGGGTCATAACCAACCTTAGGGACCTTAGGAACGGGTGTGATAGGTGCAAGGGAAGAGGGAATGAGAAGTTTCTCTTCATTGGGAGTTCGGGGACTCTCCTGAACCTTGGGGGTTCCAGTGGGGGTGAAAGTGGAACTCTTTTCCGGAATCACCTTTGGGGGTGTCGGGTACAACTGAATCTTCTTCCCATTGTGGGAGAAGGAACACTGGTTGGATCGACCAAATGTAGTAAGGTCTACATCATAGATCCATGATCGTCCTAAGATGATCCTCCCGACCTTCATAGGCACTACATCGCATAAAATCTGTCCTTGGTAGGACTAGAACTGAATGGGAATGACGCATGTAATGGTGACTGGGATAGAAGTGTCATCAGCCCAAGCCACGTTGTATGGTCTTGGATGATGGTGTGTAGGTAGACCTAGATGGGAGACAAAGTTTGAAGAGACTGCATTGGTACAGCTCCCGTTGTCAAAGATCACCTTACAGGGTTGAGATTTCACCATGATGTAAGTTTGGAAGATAGAGGTTCTACGCCAGTTATCCTCCTGGGGGTGTGCTAAGATGCAGCAAACTACACTTAATCTTCCCTGGCTAGAATTCTCGGTGATATCTCCAACCTGCATGTACTCGACATACGTGCCATCAAATCATGCGTCCATTTCCTCAAACTGGGCGATGAGGTCAGGATCGGTCTCATACCTCTCAATGGATTCTTCTTCCTGAGGTGGAAACTCCATAGGCTGGGGGTCAGTGATGACCAAGGCTCGGGTTGGGCAGTTGGTGGTGACATGACCTAGGTTATGGCACCTAAAGCAACGAACTCCCGAGATAGGGGCTGGTTGGGAGGTGCTAGGAAGGACTCCCTTTCCTTTGTCATCTCTCCTATCGGCTGGTGGAGTGTACTCTAGCCTAAGCACAGCAGCAGGTGTAGGTAAGGAGTTTTTTATGAAAGGAACAGTAGGGGCAACGACCCGAAGTGGGGTAGCAGTAGGGACATAGGAAGTGGAAGGGCCATGCCTCTCAGGGTAGCGGACCATGGGGTTTCAGGATTTAGGCTGACGATAGGTGGGAACCCGAAGTGGGACCACCCTTTGAAACCGCTCTACATCTCGAGCAACTTGATAGGCGTGCTCGAGGGTGTTAACCTCTCGCAAGAAAAGTTTTCTTTGAATACTCTCGTGTCAGTCAGCCCTAAATCGAGAAAGGGTAATAGAGGCATCCTCCATGACTCGACTCCGAAGGAAGAATTCATCAATTTGGCGATGTACTCGTCTACGGACTTTCCATCTTGGGTGAGTTTCTGCCATTGGTCTAAAAGACACTGATGGTAAGAGGGTGGCAGATACTTCTCCCTTAATTTCTCCTTCATTTCTTGTCATGTGTTTATGGGCTCCTCTCATCTCATTACTAGGAGATTCTCAATATTGCACCAATAGGTCTTGGCTTGACCTAGGAGCTTCATTTTGTCAAACCTCACCATGGTAGCAGGGGTCATGCGGTGATGCAAATCAAAGTATTGATCCATCCCGTCTTGTAACCATTTATTTCATAGATTTAATACAAGAAAATAAGCATTTGTGCATGGAGCCTTGGGCGCCCCTCTCTCCTCCCTTTCTCCCTCCTTCTTGCAGCTGTAAGAGTTGCAGCAGATCTAGGTGTGATGCCCTAATTCTTGGAGTGATTCCAAGTATTATCTTTTCATCTGGGTGTGACTCCCAGCCACTGTCGCCACCACCGCCGCCGCCATCCGTGCCGCCAATGAGCCGCTATAACCTATTCTCCCACCTGCTATCTTGAGTCATGAATTTCAGAACAGAAGGTTCAAGATCAGGTTGGTTCTCCTCATCTATCCATCTGATCGACCTCAAATTTTGAGGACCTCTTCCCCATGTCCACCCCCATCTCCAGATAAAATTTCACACCGATCTGCCACCGTTTGCCCCTCCGTCCACCGCCATCTCTCCACCCTTCACAGTCTGCCTGTGTGCAGATCTATGAGACAGCCACCTGATCCACAAATTTTCTCACCCCCCAAACCATCTCTGATCACCACCAAACTTGGTGTGCTCGATCACCACGTCCCCCTCTCTCACCAAAATTTATCCCTTCATCTAGATCTAGCATTTTACCCGTAGTCAAATCCCTTCTTCAGGCATATCCCTATCTACCCTGCACCCCTGCTAGAACATGATATCATATTGCAAAGTTTTTCATGGAAGATCAGGCTGTTGGATGGTCTTGAATTTCACGTATGTCATATCTCTTCGAGTCCTCTTCGCAACAATGCTAGACTCGCTCCGATCCGATGCCAGATCTGGGCACATGAGCTGCTTTCACCAGGTCATGTAGGTCTGTCCCGAGACAAGACTGTGGGAGAGTGTTGGGAGTTAAATCCCAATAAATACCCAGGCTCCGATCTAGTGACCGTCGCTCTTGACGGTCGACCAGGGACACTCCAGCAACATTCTAGCCTGCTGCCGCAGCCAGGAGACGTTCGGACGCCACCATCCCAATAGCCACACCTGCTTGCTGTCCTGCGGGCCCGGGCAGAGCCAAACCGAACTACTAGTCTGCCTCCGCCCCGAGTGCTTCACCAACGTGTTGCCCGTCAACCCAAGATCGATGCTCTCGGATTGCTGTTGTAGTCTATTACCTCCCTACGTGGAGTGGGCCATAATTTGTAATTAATTATATTTACTATACCAGGAGTTACGAGTCTTGGCTGGGAAGGTCTTCCCCATGTCCCGAGCGTGGAGGTACGTTTTCCCTCCTCTTTTGTAGCTTTGCTCATTCCACACATGTTTGAATGCCGTGCTTGCATGAGTTAGGAATTCTACCCATTCAGATAACATCACTGATGTGAGAGAGAATACGTGACCCAACTTGTGACTCGATCCAGGCACAAAGGAGTGTTGACCACCCTTAACTCTACTTCGATTTCTCAACCACGTGGATCCATACGTTTCCCTCACTTAGGGACGCCCGCGAGCTCGTGTCTCTTGTTGAGGACATATCCTCCTCTTTAGAACTTTGTTGGTGTCGAGTTGGTCGCATCATTGTTGGTTGCATTATCAAATTGGTCCCGTCGTCACCTAGAGTCCCAAGTTCGCATTCAATCGGTGCCGAGTCGCATATCATCCCGCATCAATGAGGAACGGAACCTTGCTCCGAATAATGGTAGATGCCCAGAAGAAAATTCTACACTGCTTCCTATCTACAGAGGAAGCATGGCAAGTGATGAAAGACATTCATGCCGAGTCAGCCGAGGCACACCAAGTGGGTCCGAAGATGAAGATTGAAATAAAAAAATTGGGCTACTACTTGCCTACCATATTTGATGACTATTGCAAATTTGCCAAGTCATGTCAAAAATGTCAAGAGCAGGCCACCGTGCCAAGAAGGTCACTGGCGCCATTACACCCCACCATCCCTGGTTCGTCATTTGCCCAATGGGGCATGGATGTGGTGGGTCCTTTGCCAGCATCTTCATCAGGATGTAAATATATTCTGGTAGCCACAGATTACTTTTCTAGGTGGGCAGAGGCTGTGGCACTAAGAGAAGTAACGGGGGAGCTGGGTGCCAGATTCTTCTGTTAGAATATAATATTCTAGTATGGGGTTCCCAGTCGAATTATCTCCGACAACGGCAGCCATTTCAGAAACCAGAAGGTGTACAGGATAGCCAACAAATACAAAATTGATTGGAGGACATCATCCCCCTACAATGCTCAGGCCAACGGGCTTGCAGAGGCATTCAACAAAACCCTCTGCACCCTACTAGCAAAAACCATCAACTCTAGTAAGAAACTGGGAAGAGAAAATGTACGAGACGTTGTGGGCATATCGTATGATAGCGAGGAGAACAATTAGGAGGAACCTTCAAAAAGAAGTCCAAGTTGCACCATCGATTTGGGGTCGCAACCACATTTGATCAGAAGAAAGTGTGCTCTCTCATCCAGCAAATAGTTCATTTTGATGAAGAGCAGAATGTGATCGACACTATTCGACTGTGGATTGTAGTCATATTGTGCACCTTCCTTTGCCCACGATCGGTGCATTATTATCCACAACAAATGCTATCATACTTAAATGACATTGAAAGAGTTTCACATTACAATTTGGCAATTGCCATGTAACAAGTAACAATGCACACTTGTGAGCAATTAGCATCGGCAGTTAACAATCGAAGCTTAGGTACAATTGTCCGCATTAAGAGAAGAGTTGGGGATGCATCCTAGGCCCATTCATTTATATATGATTGTGTTGCCGCACTTGCTATAAGTTTTTTTATTTTTTTTTATGTACTAATGTGTCAGTCTTTACTTCTATTGAAATGTAAAGCAAGTTGATGTATTTCATGTTACAGGTCTAATTTTTTGAGCACACGCGAGTGCGGCAACCAATAATGCGAGTGGCATTTCCCTGACTATTTAGGTGGGGGCCATCCATGGAGAGGAAATTGAATTTTTTCCATTGGATCCCTACGAGGCCAACAAGTGTTATAAGTACTAAAAAGTTCTTCTTTGTCATTCGACATTAATGAATAATTGATGTCATATTGTTTAAAATGTAGGTGATCAAATAGCTCATTATTGAGCCAAGCGAAAGGAGCATGGTCTACAGTGGAAATGAGGTGACCACCTGACCCGGTAATGAGGAGATGTCCTCATCAACTCCCTCCATGTCTATGCTGTAGGATATTGCAGCTACATTAAAGGACCAAGACTGAAGGTGCGAAGTACTCATCACCGACATAAAGGTGCAATAGCAACTACTAGAGGAAATAAAGGGGTTCTTTTCGATTCAACAAGAAATAAGGGAGGAACCTCCTACTGTGCCACCTAAGGCAGACCCTGAAGAGGGTGTACAAGGGGACATACCGATGTGACATAGGCTCGAGGCGTAGGGGAGGTAAGGGGACAGATCGAGAGAGTGTCAGACCTACGCAACAATCAAATAAGGGGGACATGTGACTCTGATCAGTAGGACAGACTTCACGGTGTTTCCCTTTCCTAGGATAATTCGGTGCAAGTAGGACGGGTCTCAACCCATGGTAGTCCCCTCGCTAATCTGAGTGTTAGCAGGGCTTGGAGAGCCCAACCCTCAGTCTGGGAAGCCCATATTTGACAAGGTAGAAGTCGTGCCTTCGGGCACATGGGTGTGGACTCACTCGCTGTAGTAGTTGTACACTCTACGAGGGTGGATCCTCGGGTGAAGGTGCTCTCTCACCATCAGCGTGAGCTCGGAGAATACTATTTGAACAGAAATGGGTAGACTGAGTGCTTACCTTGTCGATTTGAAGAAATTGGCCCGATCGGAGATGTGGGCAAGTGGGGAAGCATGCTAGTATGACCCGCATGCTGCGTTGGTGAAGCTTGAGCCATGTTCACATTTACAAACACAAAAGCCTCGCACAGGAGGGTTGCACTTGGGGTGGGGATGATTCGGATTACAATCAAAATCTACCTCCACATAGGGAGGGGTGTTCAGCCAGCCAGGCGGGCACAAACGAGGAAGGGGAATGGGAGAGAGGTGCCATCGAGGGAGACGTGTAATGGGCCTACAGGTCGGTGGTGACACAGCTGAGCGAGGTGTTGTTGGAGGGTGGGTGTCGCTCATCCCATGGTACTGGCCGTAAGTCGATCATCTTCAGATGGTGCAGGTTGAGAGGCCGAAGATGACACAGCTGAGCCACGTGGATCTTCCAAGAGGAGGGAGGTGTAGCTGGGTGGACTTAACATTAGAGAGGACAGATTGGGTGCCAGAGAGGTGGTCTGCGACTTTTCGATGTCAATCAAGGCCACCAACGATCACAGCAGGGGACAGAGGTGACCAACAACTTGGCGACGTGAGGGAGGTCGAGGTTGCGGCCCCGAAGGAGTGTTGTGACCAGGAGCTTGCTATGATGTGACACCACCTTGGGGGTGATAGCCACAAGACCGAAGACCCTCAGACCTAGCAAGCAATTATTAGACGGACCGGTGATGGTGCGGACACTCGAGCACATGAGCGGCCCAGTTCAGGGAGCCACCGACACCACACACGGAGCACCAAGCGAGCCACGACAGCGTCCCTTTGCCTCGGAGATAGTCTGGAGACTCCCCCTTGAGTCTTCGTATTTATCATATTTATTGGGGTCTTATTTGCATGCCATGTGTGCTTGTTTGATTTTATTTGGAGTGCAATATAGATTGTATTAGGGGGTTGTTTGCAAAAGCCGACAGAGGTGTGGTCGTCAGTGTAGCAGCCAGAGTCTCAAAATAACATGGCTTCCGGGCTTTCAAAATCAGTTGCTTGTATTCCCTAGACTTCTTTGAATCAGGCCAATCTGCGTGCAACCCATATTCAAGTAAGTTGGATACCAGGAAATCGGGGTTGCTGAAGAGGCATAAATGTGAATGAACGAGTGAAAAAAAAAATGTACCTGTCGGTCCCGAATACGAAGGACATAGTGGCCTATAGAATAGTGAGGGTCCTTTGTCCCTCGACGTGGCTTCACGAATTAGCCAGTGAATGTCTCTGATTGTCATGCAATGCTCAGCTAGCAAGGCAAGGTCTTCATGGCCACGTGCTGGCAGACAAGAATATAAGTTGAGATGGTCCAAGCACCATCCGTTGGCATACTTATAAGCAACAAATAGTGGCCAGCTCAATATCACTTCAACCTCATCACTTATCGAGAGGCCATGAATACACAATAACACAAATAACCACAAATTCTGGTTATAAAGTGTGAGTCGTCAGTCATCCTTCTTGATGAATGGCCTATAAGGACAATGTCTGTCGGCTTTAGGATGCCAAGGAGCAACAAGAGGAGAGGGCTCTTCTACTGGTAAAGGAAATTGCTGAATTGCAATCCTCTCGCCCCTACCCGACATAGTCCCCTGAGGGACTTCAAAAACTCATCTTTACTAATAGTTGACAGCTCAGGTTGAGACCTTGACGAGCTGTGCTTAATGGCCTTCTACGCTTCCAAATAAGCCTGCACCTCTATGTCTTTTCAAAATTTCAACCTCCTTAGGTGCACTGGATCGATCTTAAGCACTGGACATGGTTGAGCATTTTGGAACTTGCGTTCTATTGTATCCTGATGTGCACAAAACACTAGTCGTTGAAAAATAATGTCGTGCTCAATTTCAAAATTATTACTGCACTCACTCACTAAAAATATTTTTAAGATCAAAGTAGAGTGGTGAATACAGGTCGATCCCATGACGAGGAACATCTTTTCTTAGGTTGAAAACTCGTGTTTTGAAATCAATGTTTGAGTAGTCAATGTAGCGACTAGATTTGAGGAAGAACCCTGAAGCACTTGCTCCCGCCTGTGGCCTCCGGCCATGGTGACTGCCGTGGTGGGGGAGCCTCCCCCGCACGCTGCTTCTGTAAATTTCGATCCTCCTCAGGTTTCTTATCTGCCTGCTATTGATGTGTCTCGTCGATCATATGCGCAAACTCTCTTGGCATCTCGACATAAACCGAAGATCCCCATTCCTGTGAAGGCTCTGGGATTCACTAATCTTGGAGAACCAGTAGTTTATTTTTCAAAGGTGGATGTTGATGCATCGCTGCAACTACTCAATTACTCCATTATAGCTAAATGTTCGTATGGAAGACCTGCTATACCTGAGATCAAGAACTGTCTGATTCAAAGACTATCACTGGTTTCAGATTTTGTTATTAGCCGTCTAAATTCGAGACACCTACTATTGAGATTTGATAGTGAAGCTGATTTTCTCAAACTTCTTATACAAAAGAATCTGTACATCAAAGGTTTTTTGTTTCATTTTTTTCACTGGACGTAGGATTTCGATTTTGATACAGATCCCGTGTTTGCTCCAGTATGGATTGGCTTTCCCTCACTTCTTGGTAATTTGTATCATGAGGATTGTATGCGTTCTATTGCTGGGAACTTTGGCCTTGTATTAAGAATCCATGAGAACACTCTGGCAATGACCGAAACAACCGAAGCTCTAGCTTGTGTTGAATTGGATCTATCGGCTCCACGTAAAGAACGCCTGTGGATTGAATTGGAAGGCAAGGGTTTTTGGCAGCCGGTTAACTATCACCAGATTCCTCATCTATGTTCTTTCTGTCACAAGCTTGGACATGTAGCTGCTGAATGTAAGAAAAAGTTATACAAGGACAATAGTCGACGCATTGATCCAAATCCTATTCCAAAGAACAATTGTCAGGTCTTCAGACCTCGAAAACTAGGCACTCCTCCTGTTCGATCAAATGCCACTGACACAAATAGATTTGGAATTCTACAACAGGTTGATGAGGATTTGAATTTGGATCACCATGGCATTCCCTCCTCTGAGAAAGGAAAGTCAGCTGATATTTTAGAAGGGATTAATTTTGAAAACATGGTCATCAGTAATCCACAAAACTCCCCAATGTCTTCAATACAACCGAATGGTGACCTTTCTGTTCTACACACTAGTAAATCTAAGACTCTGGAAGAGGTCCACATTCAAACAGTTGGTTCTACTCTACAAGAGGGTGAGCAAATATTAATTTCTGTGGACGGTTTAGCTCAATCTGTGAATCATTCTGGCGATTCCTTGATGCAAGCTGATACTACAAGTTCACATTCTATTGATTCCACTATTTTTCCTGTTTCTGATGCCCACGAGGAAGAGCAAATTTTAATTGCTGATGATAGTTTAGCTCAATCTGTAAATCACATTGGCAATACTTTGAAGCAAGTTAATGCGGATCAGTCTAAACTCCCTTCAATCCAAAACACTTCTAAACTTGTTCTTGGCACGTCTTCAGGAAGTCAATTTACATTTAAGGGAGCTAATCAATTTAGTGTTGGAGAGCTACCAACCTTGCAGAAACATATCCCTCAACTAATGCGGGAAGATTTTTAACAATGGTGCAAGGAAATAGCCTGTCAGGTAGAGATAAGTAATATCACTTCCATATACAAAGAGCGTACAAGAGTTATTACCAGAGGCATGAAAAGGGCTGACTCCACAGGTAATATTCATATTATATCAAAAGATCAATGACTTTTATCATCTGGAACATTAGAGGAATTGGGAATGACCTATCCCTTGGTCGTGTTAAACTTTTAATAAAGGAGTACAATGTGGATTGTATGGTCATCTTAGAACCTAAGATAAAGACTTCCCTTTTGGAAAACACCTGTAAGAAGCTTGGGATGAATAATTGTCTGGCTAATCAGGATGAAAATGCACACATTTGGGTTATGTGGAAAGAGCCGCTTAACTTTACTATATTGCATCAGGATGATCAACATATTTCTTTGCAGCAAGCCAACTCTACCTTGCCTCCTTTTTACGCTTCTTTCATTTATGCCAAATGCACCAACACTGAAAGACTGTCTCTTTGGGCTTCCCTAAATCATATTCACTCATTGATTCATGGTTCGTGGATTGTGGTTGGAGATTTTAACTGTATTCTTAATGTTGAAGAAAAAATTGGAGGAAATGTCCCTTGTTTGAAATCTATCTCTGATTTCAAGGACTGTATCAATGACTGTGGCTTATTTGATGCGGGTTATGTGGGTTCTAAATACACTTGGCATAATAATCAACAAGGTAGTAAAGGAATTTGGGCTAGACTTGATAGAGTTTTTATCAATTCAAACTGGTTGAATAGTTTCCTAATCACTGTGGAGCATTTATCGAGAGAGTCCTCAGATCATGTGCCTCTTCTTGTTAAATTGGCCATTCTAAGCAAGTTCAGAAGCAGATTCTATTTTCAACAAATGTGGACTACACATGACTTATTCTCTCATGCTGTTGAACAGTGTTGGAAAACCAGTCCAATAGCTTCTTCTGCTATTACTACCTTATGTATCAAACTTAAGTCCTTGAGGAATATGCTCCGGGTTTGGAATAAATAGGTTTTTGGTGATGTTCATAAAAATCTTATGGCTGCGGAGGATGAGGCTCTAAAGGCTGAACATTTATTTGATTCCATTCCTAGTTCTGCAAATCTGGATGCCTTAGAAACTGCCAAGAGTATTTTGGCAGATCACATTGTTCAACAAGAGATCTTTTGGAAACAAAAATCTAAAATTCGATGGTTAAAAGAAGGTGATAGAAACACTAAATTTTTCCACATGACTGCTATGGCTAACAGGAGGCAGAATACTATAAATCATCTCCGGAATGACTGTAGCCTTATTACATCAGACAATCAGGAAATGAAAGCTATAGCTGTGGCTCACTTCCATAAAGCTTTCACCTCACATCAACACTTTATTGACAACAATATTATTAACTGTATTCCTCAACTGATATCGGCTGAAGACAATGATTTTCTAAGTGTTGTACCTGATTACAAGGAAATTAGGGAAGTTGTATTCTCAATTTCCACTGACAGTGGCCCAGGGCCAGATGGGTTTACAGGGTGTTTTTTCCAAAAAGCCTAGTCAATCATTGATAAGGAGGTGATCAAAGCCATTCAGGAGTTTTTTACCAATCGAATACCTCTTCCTAGAGACTTCACAGCCACTCTTATTGCTCTTATTCCCAAGATTAACAATGCTACTGAAATTTCTGAATATAGGCCGATCAGTCTATGTAACTTTTCCTACAAAATTATTTCCAAAGTCTTGTGCAATAGACTGAGTAGATTCTTGCCATCTCTCATTTCAAAAGAACAATCAGCCTTTGTTAAAGGCAGACATATAGTGCATAATATTGCTTTAGCTCGGGAAATGGCTCAGGAATTGGGAAGGAAAACTAGAGGGAGTAATGTCATTTTGAAGTTGGACATGGCAAAGGCATATGATAGAATTGATTGGGATTTCCTCTTTGCGATGTTGAAGCAATTTGGATTTAGTAACACCTTCATTGATCTCATCGATCTTATGATTAATAGTTGTTGGTTTTCTATATCCATTAATGGAGAATCTACTGGCTTCTTCAAGTCTACAAGGGGTCTTTGACAAGGTGATCCTATTGCACCGTACCACTTTATTCTTGCATAGGATTCTCTTAGTAGGTCTCTTCAAAAAGCCTACATGAGAGGTGCTATTGGGTGGTTCTCTAGGCCTCAGAGATGTCCTACCATCTCCCATCTCCTCTTTGCAGATGACACTCTTGTATTTGCAAATGCTACAACTGATTCCATCCGCAATCTTATGACAGTTCTGAATTCATATGAAAAAGCCTCTGGACAACTTATCAATGTGGAGAAGAGTGGTTACTTCATTCACCCTAAACAAACTCAATCTCTTTCCAGCAGAATTGAACATATTACGGGTTATACTAGACTAAACTTCCCTCATAAGTACTTGGGATTTCCTTTGGCTCTGGGCAGGATCAAAAAAGTACATTTTATGGGTATTACTACGAAGCTCCACCCGAAGTTGAAGATGGCGGTCAAGCCACCGTCAATGAATTAATAAAAGTAAATCTGAGAACTAAAGAAGACTCGAGGCCGATCTTTCTTAGTGCCCTATTGACACCAGAAGCTCAAGAGCAGTATATATAGTTCTTGAAGGAGTTTAGGGATTATTTTGCCTAGATATACGATGAAATGCCAGGGTTAAGCTCTGATGTGGCACAACATCTGCTATCAATTGACCCGAAGGTAGAACCAGTGAATCAGCCTTCCAAACGAATGCGGCCTAAGCTGATTAATCAGATTAACAAAGAAGTCGATAAACTCGTTGATGTGGGGTTTGTTGAAGAAAATCAGTATACAACATGGTTGGCAAATATAGTGCCTGTAAAGAAGAAAAATAGACAGATAAGAATATGCATTGATTTTTAGGACCTCAACAAAGTATGCCCAAAAGATGATTTTCCTGTGCCTATCACTGAGGTGATGATTGATGCCACCACAGGACATGAAGCTCTTTCATTTATGGACGGGTCATCCGGATACAACCAAATCTGGATTGCTGAGCAGGACAGGATCCATACTACATTTCGCACTCCGAAAGGGATATTTCATTATAAAAGAATGTCGTTCGATCTCAAAAATGTTGGTGCTATATATCAAAGAGCTATGACAAAGATATTTGATGATCTGCTCTTCAAAAAGGTGAAGTGCTATATTGACGACCTGGTGGTGAAGACCAAGAGGAAGGAAGACCATTTGCTAAGGGTAGTGTTTCAGAGATTACGCCAGTATAAGCTAAAGATGAACCCCATGAAATGCGCCTTCGGCGTGTCCAGTAGGAAGTTCCTTGGATTCATTGTCCGACACAGGGGCATTGAAATTGATCTATCCAAGATTAAAGCTATACAGGAGCTCCCTCTACCAAAAAATCTGTCAGAGCTAAGGTCCTTGCAAGGTCAGCTAGTGTATATTCACCGATTTATTTCAAATCTGTTAGGTCGATGTCACCCCTTTCACAAGCTTATGACAAAAGATGTGCCGTTCTTCTGGGACGACGAATGTCAGGCAGCTTTCGAGAGGTTGAAAGAATATCTAAAAACCCCTCCAGTGTTAGGAGCACCGATCAAAGGAAGACCTCCGATCCTCTACATAGCAGCCACACATTGTTCTCTGGGGGCAATGCTGGCTCAAATAAATGAAGATGGAAAAGAACAGGTCCTCTATTACCTCAGCAGAAGGTTAGTAAGGACCGAAGAGAAGTACACCTTTATAGAAAAGACTTGCCTAGCACTGGTCTTTGCTGTCAATAAGCTCCGACACTACATGATGTCCCATGAAATGAGACTGATATCTGGAGCAGACCCACTCAAGTATCCAGCCAGCACTCAAAGGTCGACTTGGCAAATGGGCCGTGATCCTAAGGGAATTTGACATTTCATATATACCATAGAGGGCCATAAAAGGGCAAGCCGTAGTTGACTTCTTCACAGCACATCCTCTACCAGAAGATACCCCATTAGGGACTGAACTTCCTGATGATGAAACGCTGGAGGCATGCCAAGCTCATCCGGTCATATGGCAGCTCTATTTTGATGGGGCATCAAGAACAGAAACTACCTCAATTGGGCAAGTCAGAGTCTGAGCAGGAGCCGGCATTGTCCTGAAGTAACCAGAAGGGGAAGTGGTACACACTTCATGTTCCATAAACAAGCCATGCACCAACAATGAAGTTGAGTATGAGGCCTTGATAATTGGTCTACAAATCACTCTCAGCATGGGTATTCGGATGCTTCAAGTGTTCGGCGACTCAATGTTGATAATAATGTAAATGCAAGGGGAGTTTGAAGTGCGGAAGCCAGAACTAAGCCCTTACTATCAGAAAGCTCTACACCTTATGGTGAACTTCCACCAGATTAAGCTCAACCATGTGGGCCAGGGGCACAATGCTCAAGCTAATGCCTTGGTACAATTGGCCAGCTCACTAACAGTCCCACCAGATGAAACACTCAACATTATTGAGATAAATCGGTGACAAGTTCCCAGTCTGCTGGAATCATGCCCAGAATGACACGAGGCTAATAAAGTCGAAGAAACATAGGAACCTGATTGGAGACAACATTTGCTGTAGTGGTTCCTTCACCAACAGCTGTCCAAAAACAAAGAGGAAAGAATGAAGCTTCTAAGGACTAAAGATTCTTATGTGTTCAGAAGTGGAACATTGTTTCAAATTATAGCAGATGCCCGTATGAAGATTCTACTTCGCTGCTTATCCACCAGGGAAGCTTGGTAAGTGATGAAAGAGATACATGCAGAAATAGCGGGGGCATACCAGGCTAGGCCAAAGATGGAATTATTGTTTACATATTGTTTGTTAGTTTTTAGGTTAGAATTTGCATGCACCTAGGTGCACATAGGATCATTCATTTTTCACATCATAGTTGCATCCCCACCTTGGTGTGTGATCCTCTCGCCTCCATATTCCTTGGGGTCGACTAGGTGACTACATCAGGGACCTCCATAAGTCTCCGTGAGTCATGGATTCTCACACGGACACTGGGCCGATTGTACCTTTGCCACCCCGTGTCTAGGTTGCATAAGTAAGGGAGAGTTTACACCTAGAGTTAACCAAGTTCCCTATATATTTTCCTATTAAGAACCCATCGTTGGAGAGAATGTTTTAATTGAAATCATTAAGGTTCTAAAGGAGAAATAAGTAAAATTTGTGCATCATCATAACTTGGTTGACTTTCGTTACTTCTCATCCCTTTCTTATTTACAAAAGAGTCATTTTGTCTCGTTACTCATTTGTGGTTGTTTGTGTTGTTTGCATCATTGCAAGGTGCCACATTGCATGTAGAGTTGCTTCTGATCCATAGGTTCATCGCCTAGGGGCAATTCATCTTTCACTTCCTACTTCAATCCTTTGTTTGAGTCCAACATGTCTTCCTATGATCTTCCCCGTTCCTATGAGGAATCTCTCCCTCAGGGACTCCTAGAGGACCCGCCCAAGGTTATGCCTATTCAATCTGGAGAAGGGTCTGTCCCTCCTCCACCCTCTATTCCTATGGAGGGTAGTCAGCCCTCCCTTTCAACATCATCCACCAACAATCCCACTAGTCAGATCTTGCAGATGATGGCCCAGTTGCTCTCGGCCCAACTCCAGGCCATTTATTAGACCTTGCAGGGGTCAAGTGCCCCATCTCCTATGATTGCACAAGGTCTATCCACTACCTCCTTCTCACAATCTAGAGTTGATGGGCCTGGGGCTTCACCTATTCCTATTGACCTTACCCCAGTCCAGCCCAAGATCCTTCGCTTCTCCAGCCTGAAGGCTGACCAGTCCTCTGGCTCGGCCCATCAAGCTCTTGATAAAGGGAAGACCGTCCTTCCCTCATCTACCTAGATTGATTCCTACAGGGCTAGCCCATCAGTGCCGCAAGTCCTTGTTGGCCCAGTCGATTTCATTCATCCTTAGTAAGGGGCGGCCCATGTCCACTCCAATTTGGGTCATCCTTCGGCCCAATATCCTTCTTATGAGCCTCCCACTCCTTCCGTCTACCCCTCCACTCCTCGCCTTGAGTTCACTCCATCCACTCCATCTCAGGAGTAGGAACTCCTCGATAAATATGCCACCATGCAGCAACAACTCGACTTCCTTCAAAAGCGGGTTGACCCACAATCCTTGGCAGACATTCCAGTCCCCAGTTTCCACAACATCTGTTTCCCTCCTCAATCCAAGCTCCCCATATACCGTAAGTATGACGGGAACAATAATCCTTTTATTCATGTGAGGGACTTTATGTATGACTCTGAGCAGTTCCAATATGATGATCGCCTCATGGCATATTTATTTCACCGATCACTAGATGGAGTTGCACTGGAGTGGTTCTATTCTTTGCCACTAGAAGATGTCGAAAGCTTCAAGGTGGTGAAGGAGAAGCTTATTCAGAGGTTCTAGGATGGGGTCGGCCTAGAATATTCATTCACAGATCTAGTGGCTGTAAAGATGAAAGCTGATGAAGACTTTGCTACATACACCGATAGATGGAGGCAGATGGCCGCCCGTGTGCCGGATCATGTTCCGGAGGAGGAGAAGGTGAAATTGCTCATTTCCAATGCTACACCCACTTCCCGCAATATATTGGCCATGAACGATATTGTCAACATGCACCAACTTTATAGTCGGGCAAGATTTATTCAAACCCAGTTCAAGGACTCCCCCATCCACTCTCTCTTTGAGGCCCAAAAGCCCAAATATAATAGAAAACCTCAGAGGCATGTCACCGAGGGGGTCCAGATAAATGAGCAGGTACAAGCCATTGCCTTCCCCTTCCCCAACCAGTTCGCTCCACTCCGCTTTCCTCAGACCCCACGCAATCCCCAGATCTCCACTCCTCAAAATTCCAAACCCATTTTCCCCGCTCCACAGAACACCCAGCCTATCTTCCCCACTCCACAACAGCCACAATAGCCCCCACAATACCACAATGTCCCTCCACCCAACGACTATACCAATAAACGCCTAGCTCCAAAAAGAGTGTAATATCCTCCTTTGCCCGAGTCCCTCACAGACATTTTCTCTGGTCTCATGTCCGTAAGCGGGATCCAGCTCCCTCCGGAATGGCCTAACTGGAACCCGATCGTTGACCAATTCAAATAATGCATGTTCCAGAGGCAACCCGGGCACACTATTGGGGGGCAGGCAACCTCGTACGGGTCCCTCCGACCCCAGACGAGTCCCTCCTTTGTCTGGCTTCAATAAAAAGGGTCCCTTGGGCTATTTGGAGGCTTGTTTGCTCGCTGCACCACGTGGAGGGAGAGGAGAGCGCGCCGTCTTGTTTGTTTATCGTCTTCCTTGTGTTGTGGGCCGTGAGGGAGGAGATTTGTGCTCGTCCGGATAGCGTGGTACACATGTGCGAGGTTTCGTTCGTGGTGCGTAAACCCTTCCTTGTTTCTCTTTTCTTCTTGTAGAAGCTTCCTTTGCCCATAGTTGCACGTTCAAAGGAGGGAGCCTTCATCCCTTAGAGATTTTTCCGGCACCACGCGATCCTGACAATCGCGGTGGCTTTACCCTAGTTCTCGACCACCTCGTATCCTGCGAGGGGTCTATAATTACAGCAATATGTTTGCTATGAAGCCCTAAGTGTGAAAATACTTCACGGGGTGGCGATACGTCACATATTGAACCTGTGCGCGGAGATATTCCATGAGGCGGCGATACGCCGAATATGGACCTCGACCAATGCGAGGGTAACATGGTAACATCCCAATTTTTGTTGAGATAAATAATGGGTGCAATAATAGCCCAGAGGGACATGGGATCCAAATCCGGGAAGTCTAAAATATAGGTGGAGCTGACATGCCAGAGGACGTATAAGTCAGCTTTGGAAAGGGATGGATAGACTTGAGAGCCCGGAAGGACATAGACTCGATGAGGAGGAAGAGGAGTCCTCACTGGAAGAAGTACTAGAAGCCCCTGTACTCGATGAAGTGTTGGAGCTTCCCCTGCTCGAAGAACCAGAGGATGAAGAATCCTCCTTGCCGGAAGAGGACTCACCCCCTTCCTTGGCAACAGGGAGTGTGGGTTGTACCCCAAGATCCCCTGTAACAGGCAATGCTATATTAGCCAACATGTATGTCATCTCTCAAGCACTAAAGAAGATGAAAAGGGGGGTGAGTGTAAGAGATGCTTAACTGAAACCTGAACAGCAGGGGCCTTTTCTACATCAAGTGTGAGAGAGGCGGCGGTCACCGGCGTATAGTCATCGGCGGAAGGATCCAACCCCTCTATGTCCAAGCTAACATCGGGGATGGACTCGTCGAAATCCAATCTCGCCTCTGTAAAAGCATTCCCTGGATGGGGAGAAAAGCTCATGGCAGCCCGAACCTCAAGAGGAATTGCGCCCAAAAGGAAAGAAGGGGTTCATGTTATAACACTGTGTAAACATGTTATAATTCTGATTTAAAATGAAAGTTTCTTTGACTTACTGGAGCATCCGCTTGAGCGGGAGATTCTTCCCCAGAACGAGGACAAGTAGACGACCACGTGCTATCCTCTTGGCTTTCAGCTTGGGGTTTTTTCTCATGAGCATGGACCCCGGTGGGAGCCGTACCTAGAAAGGTCTCTCGCGGGAAAACATTGTCCTCCTGTCCACTTGCATGGTCTGCAAACAACAAGGGATTGCATGTGATGAGCATCAAAAATTGCATAACAAGAAATAAATAATAGAAGCAAGGTGGATCTAAACAATCAAGCATATACCTGGTGCCCCTATGGCTCTCTTGAGCTTCAAGATGATCTTTTCGGACTTCAATCAAAGAACTCGGGCCACCTTATTCACAATGTCTAAGATGGCATTAGGGGTGATAGTCACCTCCAAATCTGAAATGTACTCCACTGGACTAGCACAATCCACTGCATTAATTACATGGGCCCTCCACTCTGTGAAAGCACTGCCTACGAATGCCCCCTCAGGGATTGGCTGCAATAACTGGAACTTACTCTTCAGACCGCAAGAGATCTTCAAGTTCTCCCACCAAGAGTAAGTCATTGAAGGCCCAGGGGCCACCCTCGGGTGGGAGACCCTGAAGTCAAGGCTGTTGCTGGTGTACCCCTCAAGGGCTTTAGAGCCCCAGCATATTGACTCTTGTCAACGGGAATAGGGAGCCCCTCCTCCCTCCAGTGGACCTCTATGTCTCTGATGGCTCGAGTAGCTCCGGAAGTGAGACCTGAGGAAGCCTGGGTCAAGAAACAGGGGAGGCATGTCCTCCCTCCATAGGTGTCTCTCCTCAGCAGCCCGGATGGCATCGTCGTGCTGTCTGAATATATTGCTAACTTTAAACCACCAACGCGCATAATGTATGTCGAAGTGACCATTGCGCGTCTGTGTTGGAATCGGATTATCCTCCTTCACGTCACGAAAGAGGAAGGCCTGTCAAGCAGCTGCAACTAGATGTACATCTCTCTGTGTATACTGTCGAAGGGCCAGAGGGAAGTCCACATTCGGGGGGGGGGGGGGGGGTAGCTTGATCATACCCGCTACTGTAAAAATGCACCCCCCTGAGGCGATGATCGCTTATAATAGGGATGTAAAAAAATGATGAATGAATGATAAAAATAAAAAGGGTGACATAGGCCTATCAAAGGCCATCCTACTACAGATGTCTGCATTATGAAGTGACTGCTGATTACGGACGCTATCCAGATGATGAAGTTCCAGATAGCAATGGAAACGATGACAAAAAAGATGACGATGAAAAGATGATGGAAATGATGATGAAAGTCATGATGAATTGTGGCCGAGGATTGGCAAAGGAATGATGAATATATGAAAATGATGATCAATGATAGAAAAGAGATGCTCAACCATCGGCGTTCAGGCTGATAGATGCTCATAGACATGCAATCATTGGCATTCAGGCCAATAAATGCCCAACAACATTCACAAATGTTTCAAGATGGCCAACCCTCGGCGTTCTGGCCGGTAAATGTCCAAAGATGTTCAAGATGTTCAACTATCGACGTTCAAGTCGATAGATGCTTGCAGGTATGTGATCATCTGCATCCAGGCCGGTAGATGATCAACAATATTCAGAAATGTTCAAGATGTATGACCATCAGTGCCCAACCCGACGAATGCTCAATGATATTCAAAGATGAGCAAGATGACCAGTCATCGGTGCTCAGGCTAGTAGATGATCAACAATGATCAAAAAGCCCAAAGATGATTTAACCATTGGCGTTCAGGTCAATAGATGTTCAGTAATTTTTGAAGGGTATTTAAGACATCTAACCATCGGCGACCAGCCCGACAAATGCTCAATACTATGCAAGGATGTCTGAAAGATGTTCAACAAAGATAATTCAATCATCGACATTCAAGCCAATAGATGTTTCACCATCGGCGTGTAGGCTGACAAATATTCAACAATATCCGCAGATGTTGCAAGATATTCAACCATCAGTGCCCAGGCTGATGGATGTTCTACAATACTCAAAAGATATCAGATATTCAACCATTGGCGTCCGTGCCGACAGATTTCAAGCATTTAGCCATCGACATCTGCGCCGATAGATGTTCAACATATATTCAAAGATGACAAACATTCAACCATCTACGTCTGAGCCAACTGGCGTCAAGCATTCAATTATCAGGCATCCACACTGATAGATATTCAACAACATTAATAAAATAATAGATGTGCAACCATTGGCAATCAAGCCAACTGATGTCCAGTTGTCGGCGTTCAAGCCAACAGATGTGTAACCATTGGCGATCAAGCCAACAGATGTCTAGTTATTGGCAATGAAGCCAATAGATATTCAACCATTGACGATCAAGCTAACAGATGTCCAGTTATTGGCAATGAAGCCAACAGATGTTCAGCCATTAGCGATCAAGCCAACAGATGTCCAGTTATTAGCAATGAAGTCAACAGATGTTCAACCATTAGCGATCAAGCCAATAGATGTCCAGTTAGTGGCAATGAAGCCAACAAATGTCCAATCCACCGGGGCTCAAACTGACAGATGTTTAGCTAATCGAGGCTCAAGCCGATAGATGTCCAAGCCATCGGGGATCAAACCGACAGATGTTCAGCCAATCGGGGCTCAGACCGATAGATGCCCAAGCCATCAGGGCTCAAGTTGACAGATGTCTAGCCATTGGCAGCCAAGCCAATAGATGACCAACCATTGGTGCTCAAGCCGACAGATGTCCAGCCATTGGCGCCCGAGCTGACAGATGTGTAATTATCAGTGATTGGACTGACAGATGTTCAAGCATTGGCAATCAAGCCAATAGATGTCCAAGCCATCGGCACTCAAGCCGACAGATGTCAGATGTTCAACCATTGGCGATCAAGCCAACATATGTTCAAGCATTGGCAATCAAGCCAACAAATGTTCAACCATTAGTGATGAAGCCAACAGATGTCTAGCCATTGGCGATGAAGCCAACAGATGTCCAGCCATCGACGTCCACACTGAAAGATGTGCAATTATCGATGATTGAACCAACAAATGTTCAATCATTGGCGATCAAGCTAATAGATGTTCAGCCATCGGTGCTCAAGCCGACAGATGCTCAACCAATGACCTAGACATTCTGTCGAAGTCCACCTTTCCTTTTTCTTTAGCCTAGATTTTTTTTCCTAAGCCAATGATTATCTTACCTTAGGCCCGGACCTTCCATCTAAGTCAATGAATTAAATGCCTTCCTTTGGCTAATACCAATCCCTTTTGTCCCACTGGATTCATCTCAATCCATCAAAGCCTGTCCTTTCGATACTCCCGTCAAGCTTGTAAACAATAAAGATAATACAAAATAAATAAATAATAAAATGATAAATCAATAATAATAATAATATAATAAAATAATTACG
Source organism: Amorphophallus titanum (assembly GCA_024336825.1). Taxonomy (NCBI): domain Eukaryota; kingdom Viridiplantae; phylum Streptophyta; class Magnoliopsida; order Alismatales; family Araceae; genus Amorphophallus; species Amorphophallus titanum. The sequence continues at coordinate 32,814 of JANBPO010000531.1, read as the reverse complement.
TTCAGCTTGCCCTTGGGATTGGCAGCCATGACTTCTCTTCTCTTGACCATAACAAGGTCACCCTTCTTGAATTCGCGCTCCTTGACGAGCTTGTCGAAGGCGCGTGCTATTCGGGCTTGATAAACCTAGATATTTTGTTGGGCTCGGAGCTGCTTTCCCTCCAAGTTGGAGAGTTCTTCGAGTCTTCGTTTAACATTTGTTTGTTCTTCCCCCACCAATCCCTGCTGGATTGTGACCCTTAAGGAGGGTATCTCCAACTCAATGGGGGCAATTACTTCTGAGCTGTACACTAAGGAGAAAGGTGAGAAGCCTGTCGGAGTTTTGTAGACACTACGATACACCCAGAGCGTCTCGTACATCTTATCTTCCCAGTCCTTTTTGTTGAAGCTGACAGTCTTCGCCAAGAGGGTGCAGAGGATTTTGTTTAATGTTTCTGCCAACCCGTTAGCCTGCGGATTGTACGGAGTGGATGTCCTCCAGTCAATCTTATACTTTTCAGCCAATCTGTAGACCTTTTGATTCCGGAAGTGACTTTCGTTGTCTGAGACGATCTGGTTGGGGATGCCGAATCGAAATATTACATTTCGCCAGATAAATCGGGCTATGATTTCTCCTGTCACTTCCCTCAGAGCTATAGCTTCTGCCTAGCGATAGAAATAGTCTGTTATTGCTAAGATATACTTGCACTTCGAAGAGGATGGGGACAATGGGCCCACAACATCCGTTCCCCATTGGGCAAATGGCCAGCTGGGTGCTGTCAGGTGTAACTGTGTTGGAGGTCGCCTGGGGACCGTTGCATGCTCTTCACATCTTTGACACGACTTGGCATATTTACAACAGTCATCAAAGATCGTTGGCCAATAATAGCCGAGTTTCTTGATTTCAATTTTCATCTTTGGTCCCGCTTGATATGCGCCTATTGCTCTGACGTGAACCTCCTTCATGACCTTCTAAGTCTCCTCAGTGGATAGGCACCAGAGAAGCAATTTTCTTTTAGCGTCAGCCATAATTCGAAACAAAATTTCATTTCGGACTTCATAAGAGTCATTTGTTCTGATCAACTTGATCTTCTCTTCTCTCTACTTGGGCAGCTGCTGGTATTTAAACCATTGCATGAGAGGTTTCCTCCAGTTAGATAACCTAACTACTTCCACCGTGGTGACCTCGTGCTCCTCCTCTTCAAGTTCCTCTATCATGCTAGGGACCTGACGTCGGTTGATCACCCGTATGCTAAGTGACCCATCCGGCGGGATCGTCAATGAACTTGTCAATTTTGCCAATGCATCGGCTTGTGCATTCTCTCCCCTGGCAACATGACCTATCTCAATGAGGTAGAACTACCCCATGAGCCGCTTCACCTTGGCGTGATAAGGGAATAATTCGGGCTTCCGGATGTCAAATTATCCCTGAATTTGTTTGACGATCAACATTGAATCGCTGAACACTTGTAGCATTCGGATCTCCATATGCAGGGCGAGTTGGAGGCTGATGATCAGAGCTTCATACTCTGCCTCGTTATTTGTACAGGGCTTGCTGATGGAGCACGAATTGTGCAGCACTTCTCCTTCCAGGGACTTGAGGACGACGTCGGCTCTGGCTCTTATTCTGGTATGTCCAGATGGGGAAGTTTCTGTTCGTGAAGCTCCATCGAAACACAATTGCCAGGTGGCTTGCTGGACTTGGTCTACCTCCAACGTCTCATCTTCGGGCAACTCCGTAATTAACAGGGAATCTTCAGGCACAGAGTGTGCTGCGAGGAAATCTGCAATGGCTTGACCCTTAATGGCCTTCTGCGGCACGTAGGTGATGTCAAACTCCATCAGTAGCACCGCCCATTTATCGAGGCAGTTCTTTAAGGCCGATTGGGATAGAATAGACTTGACAGGGTCGGCTCTTGATATCAGCCTTATTTCATGCAACAACATGTAATGCCTCAGCTTCTTGACCGCAAAGACCAGTGCGAGACAAACCTTCTCAATTGGTGAGTATTTCGATTCTGCCCTGATCAGGCTTCAACTGAGATAGTAGAGAGCTTGCTCCTTTCCCTCATCATTATTCTGGGCGAGCATTACCTCTAATGAGCATTCGGTGGCAGCTATATATAAGATGAGCCGCCTTCCTTTGACTGGTGCCCCCAACACGGGAGGAGTCTTCAGATATTCTTTCAACTGGTCAAGAGCCTTTTGACACTCCTGTTTCCAGTAGAAAGGTGCATTCTTTGTCATCAATTTGTGGAACGGTTGGCAACGTCCCGATAGGTTAGAGATGAACCTACGTATGTAGGCCAACCGGCCCTGCAGGGATCTTAACTCTCCCAAATTCTTCGAGGGAGGCAGCTCTTGAATCTTTCCATAACTTTGGAAGTCCTATTGTGGGCCGACAAAGGTCACTTCGTATCATCAGGGCCGAAGAAGAAGAAGAAGACAGAATGTCACCCGTGGGGGTGAAAGAAGAAGGGAGGCGAGCCAGGGCTAGAAGTCTTAAAAAGCCTCCACAAAATAAAAAGATGAAAAGAATTTCCATATATAGAGAGCCGACCTTATCCCGTCAGGCCCGAAGGGGAGTCAGAAAGTGCAATAGAAGGATGCAAATCTTCACCTGCAATATGATAGGGGTAATGAGCGGGCATGGCACCCTACCGAATGAACAAGAAGAGTCGGCTGAGATCACTGGAAGAAAAGTGCTGATGATAAGACAGGGCGAAATTACCATTGAACTACTGCAAGTCGCTAAGAGCAAGCAGATTGCTGATGAAGACATCATTACTGTCACTGCCAAAGCAGTGGCATCTACACAAGAAGGAGTATTCCTGTCTCCTCCATTTAAGTGTACGCCCAACAGCACACTCGAAGGCATCAGTAACGACACAGCTGTAGACCCAGCCGTCCTGATGACACTGTAAAAGTACCAGTAGGAGATAGAACTACTGAAGAAACAATTAAATGAAAATACTAAGCATGCTATAGTACCCGAGCAACCGGGGGCATGAGTCGAGCCGTCACGGGGAGGTTCCAACCCCATGAGTGCTCCCTCACCGATCGTTCTACAAACTATTGAGCAGAACTGGGCTACTCCCCAGTATTATTCCCAGTGGCTTCAGCCAACGCTTCATCAAATGCAGCGGAAAGCTCCCCCGTTAGAGCCTTTGCCACCTCATGTTGCGACTCCAGCCACACAATTGATTCAGGCCGCCCACCTCTGCCCTTAACCAGCAAAGCCAGTTATGGTGAATGAACTGATGGTGGAGCAATTGATCAAAGCAAGGCTGGCAGAGAGGGGTGGTGATGATCATGCCCCCTTTGATATATATGAAGTGCCATATCCAGCCTATCATGCTGCCAAAATATTGCCACCCGACGTTAACAAACTCCAAAAATTTGACAAATTCAATGGGCAGGGCTCCCCGAAAGAACACATTGCATCCTATATAGCAGTCATGGGTGACTTGGTGGCAGACGAGTCGTACCTACTGAAGCTCTTCGGGTCTTCACTAACAGGACCTGCCAGACGAGTCGTACCTACTGAAGTTCTTCGGGTCTTCACTAACAGGACCTGCGTTTGGATGTTATTCTAACTTACCGGTCGGGTCTATCAAGGACTGGCAAGATATGTAGTAGAAATTTACTGAAAGATTCTGCGTCGTTGAGGCATAGGTAACCATGGCCGAGCTATTGGCGATCAAGCAAAAAGATGATGAGCCTGCTACAGAATATATCAAGAGATGGAGGGATCTCAGCATGAAGTGCCGATGCCCTCCGCATCTAGAAGATGCAATTCAAATATGTAAACAAAACTTGAAGAAAGTAACCTTGGAAAAGATCATCGAAATAGAAATCCGATCTTTTGACCTATTAATTGATGTTGCCATGGAAGTGGAAGACTTCTTCAAGAGATATCCCTCACTGCCTACCGACTCAAGTCACCAAGCCAAGTAGGGTAATAAGCGGTCGATGCTTAAAGCAGTCCATGCTGTTGGCATTAAGGCAAAAAGGCACAAATGGGTGCACAATTCTCCTCTCAAGGAGTCTGCTGAATGTCAAGAAAGGCATCCCCGACAGAATAAAGAAAAGAAGCTCCATGCCTTCCCTAGGGACAAGACTTGAGCGCTCTTTGAGTGGGCTGTCAAATATAACAAGATCACTCTTCCGAAGTCAAAGAGGCCTGATGACATTAGGAGAAGAGATGACCCTTGCTTCTGCCCCTATCATCAAATCCTCAGAAATCCTATTGAGGATTGCCAGATATTCAAGAACATTGCCTAAGGCTTAATTAAAAAAGGGGAATTACAGATGGGGGAGCACCAGGTCGATCCTCCAGGCCCTCATGAAAGGCCCAATCTGGGGGCATCAATCCATGTGATATCTATAGGTCAACAACTTCCTGAAGAAGCACCAAAAGCTTGCAACCGACGCACCAATAAAGACTGTATTCCAACACCTAAAGAAAAGTAAAGAAATTGGTGAGCAACGCCAATAAGAAAGAGAACAAAATTAGCACTCCTCCGAGCTCTGGAGGTCCAGATTCATGGAGCCATGGCCCGGCCCACTCCACCCCTATAGCTCCTATCTACCTTCAAACGAGCCCTCCAGCGGCTATCAGGAGGCCAACAGATAACAAAAAGCAACAAGTCCCAGTGCGGGTGCGGGTGCGTGAAGAAATCAGCTCAGCCGTGGAATGACTACAAACATTCGATTGGTACTTCTGACATTGGTCAGCCTCAGTTCTTCGGATCTTTTACATTTACCCCCAGGGTGTTCTTGAGGAGTTGGCTTGGGAGGTAGTTCACCTTTTTCTTCTGGCGCCGCCTGGGCTTGTTGCTCCGGTCCAACCGGTTCTTTTCCTTGCACAAATTTAGTGAAGCTCAGGACACCCGCCTGGTCTTTGTTTGCTGGAGGAGATGCTCCTGAGGGTAAGGCGAGAGCTGCCTTAACCCTCCATTGCTGCTGCGGGCGTGGCCATCCGCCCTCTCGAGATGCCAAAAATTCGGTGAAGGAGGGAACCTCCTTGGTGCTGATGTGTTCGGGGTAGAGCCCTAGTGGAGGAGGAATCTCCGCCCCTTTGACTTCAGGCTGGGGAACCTAGTGTGGTGGCTCACCATGCAACATGATATTGTGGCTAGCTTCGGGAGGGTGTCCCCATTTTCTTCCCGACCTAGTAGCATGTTGAGAGGTGGAGGCTTCAGCTTGGTTTGCTTCGGTTGGCACAAGGCATATCTCTTCGTCCTCCTCTTCAGAGATTCGGACTGTTTCAAATAGGGCTGCAAGCGTATTGCAAGATATAACCAGGCCTCTTATTTTATTCTTGGATTTCTTCTTCTTTTTCTTTGCAGTGCCATTGTCGTCGAAGACGAGGCCTTCCGGCGTATTGAGCATCTGGCCGCTGCTCGCCACGGCGGTGGAGGCATTGCCATTGACCTTGATCTGCTCAACGTTCGGCGTGGTGTTGTTGACGACATAGAGGTCGCCGTTCGGTCCAACCACGATGCCTGCCGGGCCTTGCGGGGTCACGGACGGCGTGAAGGCCGTCGCGGTTCCGCCGCCGGCGGCGATCTGCTTGATCAGGCCGGTGACGCCGGAAGTCACATACAACTGACCGGCGCCCGTCGCCGTGACGCCAAAGGGATTGCTGACTCCGGTGCCGTAAGAGCTATTGACCGTGCCGAGGTTGAGGCCGCTGTACTGCGTGATGGAACCGCCCGTGGCATTGGCCACGTAGAGGTTGCCGGCGCTGTCGAAGGCCAGGCCTTCGAGGGTGGACGTGCCGGTGGAGAACGTCCCGAATTGCATCGTGGTCGGGTTGTAGGTCACGATCGTGCCGACCGAGTTCGCGACGAACACGTCGCCGAAATACTGGCTGCCCGAGACGGTGTCGACGGCGATGCCGGTGGGCGAGTTGAGGAAGGTCTGGCTCATCGGATTGGAAATCGTCGTGAGCGTGCCGCCCGCGCCGATGACCGTGAGCTGATCACTGGTGTTGTCGGTGACGTAGATGTCGGCGTTGGCGATCCCCACGCCAAGAAGCGTCGCGACCCCGGCGAGCGCCGTTAAAAACTTGAGGGATTTTTTCATAAGAGGTTGGTTATGGCTTAAATCGTTGGGAGACCGCCTATTGCTCAGGGGTTACACGGAACCCTGACAAACTATAGTAATATCTAAAGAATCTTGCTTGCCAACTACAAAATCATCCTTTCTGACAAATATTTGCAGACGTTTCAACAGGGCTGTAGCCAGAGCTGTGCCAACGATCGCGAAATTTTAACCCGCTAAAGGGTCGTCTTCACAATTCGCACGGCCTCGGCGATTTCCTCGGCCGTAACATTGAGCGGCGGCAGGAAACGGACGGTGTTGTTCGCCGCGGGGATGAGGATCAAGCCTGCCGCGGTGAGCTTCGCCACGGCCGCGGCCGGTTCGCCTTCGATGACCATGCCGATGAGTCCGCCGTGGCCGCGCACTTCCTTGATGGATTTGCCGGCGAGCGGTTGCAGGCCCTGCTTCAATTCCTCGCCCCGCGCCCGGATGTTATCCGCGAGCTTTTCCCGCTCGATCACGTCGAGCACGGTGAGGGCGACGGAGCACGCCAGCGGCGAGCCGCCGTAGGTGGTGCCGTGAGTGCCGGGACCGAACACGTTCTGGTAAGGCTCGCGGATCCACACCGCGCCGATGGGGAAGCCCGCGCCGATGGATTTCGCCATGGCGATGGCGTCCGGCGCGAAGTCCTCGCCGCCGTTCACGCCCTCGAGAATGCGCTGGTAGGCCTGCCACCGGCCGGTGCGGAAGCAGCCGTCCTGCACGCCGTCCCAGAGGAGCAGCAGGTTCCGCTTCCGCGTCAGCTCGCGCAGGCCGAGAAGATATTCCGGCGATGCGACGAACACGCCGCCTTCGCCCTGGATGCCCTCGATGGTCACGGCGATGGTCTTCGGCGTGATCGCCGCCTCGACCGCCGCGAGATCGCTGAGATCGACATAGGCGAAGTCCAGCCCCATCGAGCGCCGCCGCACCCGTTCGAACAGCCGCCACGAGCCGCCGTACAGGGGTTAAGTACATAGTGTATACCCTAGTATGTGACTATTAGTTACACTTGTATATTATAGGAACACCTCTTGGACTTGTGAACCTCTCCGCCGGATATTCATTCTGTCAGACTAGGGGATCATGTTTTAAGGCCTCCATAAGTCTCTGCGAGCCTAGGATTCTCACTAGGACGCTAAGCTGGTTGTACCCTCAAAACCTATTTGTTTAGAAAGCACTCACTTGACCGAAATTTTCTATGCTCTGGATAGATAGCGGCCATCAGGAGACCACCACTGTCAAGTAGCGGCCCTCCCACGATCGCGTTCTTCCATAATTCCACTGCGTCGGCTCTTTCCTCTTTCTGGTGTCGACTCTGTCTAGTTGCGGCCATCCCGTGACAGCCACCTTCTGGTTGCAGCCAGGCTATGACCGTCTCTTCAAGAAATGGTCTAGAGATGACCGTTTCTGTCCCAAGTGTGCCTAACTCGAGGTTTGACCCAAGGGTTGACTTTCTTATGTTCCTAGATGGTCTATTGATTATGTAGAACCCAACATTTTGTTTAAAAAGCTATCTAATGAATTATGAAAGTTAATGAATGTACCGTTATGCTGAAAAATTCCTCCTGTGGCATGACCTTGTCCTTAATTCACTTTTTGAACTCTCATGTTTCATATTTGGTGCATTCTTACCTTGATAATTGCTATCGCTGAACTTGTTATTGAACTTTACATTATTGGCCGAAACTTTATTTATATCTCGTAGAAGTAACTTGATTTATAACTTGAAGATGTAAGAGCGGGCACGGACAGTGTTCAAGGACTCGACGCTAGTCCCCTCGACAGATAGCCGAAAACATACTATAAACTATGGGGTATGATGAACACTGACATCACATTGCGCTAGGAGTACTTTTTTTATAAACGGGTGAAAATTCACGAGGTCATCTTATGAAATTATATGCTTACTAGTACATTCTTGTTACATGACTTTCTAGTGCATGGTCTTATGGTTATAAAAGTACATTGTCATTAATGAAAGGCCAACTTACATCTTTATTTCAACTCTTGCTCAATTAAATTCGCATATCTTGCTCATGACTTGTTACTTTGTTACTTGAGTTGTATACCGCACGTTTTAATCGCATTTCTTTTATCTTACATTCTAGAGCTAAAATACTAATTACTTAAATTATACCTTCATGTTGATACGGAGATACCTACTGGACAAGTGTGCCCATTTCCTACTTTTTCAATCTGTTCATGAATTGATAGCGGGTCAGATTCGGACTATGCTAGTGATGGGTCCAAGAGCGATGATTGATGGTCGAGAGAAGATCTAGAAAAGTCCCAAGTCTAGTTGAGTCTTATGATGTACTTTCCCATTTTCTTAAGTCTAGAGAATATTAATGTTAAATGAGTCAAGACTCAATAATATTGTAATTTTGATTATTCAATAAAGTTGTAAATTTTAGCATATCATATTCTGTTCATTCTTCTTCTGGTGAAAGATTGTGCTCTGATTATATTACTAACTTGAAGCGTATTGCCAACTGTTCACGTCCCCAAATATCATCCGTTGTACCCGTAGCTGAGGGCATGACAGAAACAGTACTCTCAAAGATGGATGCCTAATATTCTTAGTATAAATTTAAACTAAGACTGAATTTGTGACGATGCTAGAGATTTATTGTTATTTTGACATTTAAAAATAATAAAACATCAATAAATGCTTACTAGTGCTTATATATACAATCCTGTAGCTGAGACGACTTTTGGCCCATTGCTAATGGCGGCTCCTGGAAAACCTGAATGAGCCGATCCTCTTCGCGGGCATCTCAGCCAGCGCATTTAGAAGAACCGGAGGTATTTGCTTTACATCGTGGGACACAATAATTAAATTCCCAGTCATTTTACAAATTCATCCGCAATTCTTTGCACATGATATAACGAGACCTTGGGATTATGAAAGTTCCCAATCATTAAGAAAATCAAAGAGATGGAAGTAGACTCATGATCAGTGATGAAACTTTAATTACTGATCAGTAATACACGAATATTCATCCTCCCTCCTTTTGAAACGGGCCGGTGACGATCCCATAAGTGCGTGCTTTTTACTCTTAAATAATTTTCTTTTTTTGTTCTTCTTCTTAATTAGATGTTTAAGGCGTTTATTTATATATTCACAAATTCCTGCTTAATTAGGAAGCTGTGTCAATATTTTATGTTAGTTGTTAATTATATTTATGAATTTTAATTGCACTGGACGTACGATAGTTACAGATGGAGTAAAAATGCATGCAATTTGGACTCAACAGTGTTTACGACAGCGTTTAATTTCCAAGAAAAACAAAATGGTACATATATATAAATCACGATCTAATAGTTATTTAATTATTGTAGGACATTGGCCGCCGAACGTGCACAGTGGCGCGACATGCAGAGGACCGTCCAGGGCCTCACCAGAGCATTACAGTAAGTCGTATCTCCCGTAAAGATCCTTCCGATGGTTGAAAGTTACTTTGACGATCCATCCCATTGGATTGTCAAACCCGCCCTGAGAACCTCCGGTCCGAGGGGAGCGATTCCGATTGACGCGGCTGGTGACATCACGCGAGATCAGAAGCTCCTTCACCGCAGCAGCAGCAGCAGCAGCAGCAGCAGTTCTCCTCCTCCACTTCGGCCGCCGCCGTGTCGGTTGCTCACGGCTCCTGTGACGGCCTCGATTTGGGGAGTCCACCTCCACCTCCCTCCCCAATCTTCCCTGCTTCCCCGTCTCGATAGAGATAGATCCCCCCTCCACTTTCTTCCTTCTCCTTTCTCCATCGGCCACCGCTGCGTTTTCCAGATCTCCTCCTCCGACACCTCCATCTTGGCCTCTCCGCACATCCGATCTCACTCGCGCCTGACTCCCTGAACCGTCGGATCAGCTTCTTCTACGGCGGACCATTCCATGGCGTCCTCCGCCGCCTCTGCAGCGCGCAATCCCTTCGCCGTTCTCTTCGTATGCCTCGGGAACATATGCCGGAGTCCGGCTGCGGAGGCCGTGTTCAGGGACATTGTGACCAAGAAGGGGCTGGACGCCCATTTCAAGATCGACTCGGCCGGCACTATTGGCTACCACGAGGGCAACCTGGCGGATCCACGGATGCGAGCGGCGTCGAAAAGGCGGGGCATTGAAGTGACGTCGATATCCAGGCCCATCCGACCCTCCGATTTCAGGGATTTCGATCTGATACTGGCGATGGACCTGCAGAACAAAGGTGCCTATAGTTGATACTCGCACGTACTCCCAAAAGCAGCCAAACGTTTGAGATGCAACTAACATTCAATTTTCTCTTCCCTTCATGCTCGTGCATATATCTGGTTTGATAACTGTGAAACAATTATTCCAGTTAACGTTCATTTACACCTGCAATAAGTTTATGTAAGCAAGTGTATAAGCCAAGGTTTTATGTAACGCTTACTTAGTTAAAGAAGATATCTGTTTATTTCCCGAACTTAGATTCCGATTGTCTCTGTGGGTTTAACTTTTAAGGGCTATTCGGAGGAAGTCTTGTCTTCGATAAGTTCATAAAGAAATGGTAGTGACCGCGACCGTGGTCGTGAACAGATCTTTCTTCTGCCAGGGGGCTTTGAATGGTAAAAGATTGACTGGTTTTATTTTACTTTTCATTCTTTTGCATTCACCAGATGACATATTGGCTGCATATGAGAAGTGGAAAATCAAGGAACAGCTTCCAGGGAACGCCCATAAGAAGGTTAGTGAAGTCATTTTTATGGCATTTAAATTTCATCCTTATGGTAGAAGGGTAGTTTAGGTCAGTGAAGTCAACTTTTATGACTTTTGCTTCCTAGCATCACGAGGAATCTTCTTGTTTTAGAGTACTTGGTTTACATGATCAGTAGGTATCAGTCTGCCTTATCAAGCATTGAGCAATATTGTCATGTTGTCATCTTTATTCGCCTAGGAACTCACGCATAATACCCGGGCCCAAGGATGCAAGACTTCCAGGATGTTGTAGCATTGACTTTTCTCTGTTGGGGCACTAGCCGCAGTGATATCATGTTGTCATCTTTATTCACATAGTCCCTCACGTATATACCTGAATCCATGGATGCATAGAACTCCAGGATGCTGTAGCATTGGCTTTTCGACATTAGGATGGTATCGTCATATTGTTATGTTTATTCACGTAGAAGCTCACATATGTACCCGAGCCCAAGGATGCATAGATCTCTAGGATGCTGTGGTGTCAGGCCTTTGTACGTTGGATAATTCCAGTTCGCGGAGCTTACAGAGGGATTCAGCTTTTCCGACATGGTTAACTAAGATTCTCAGTGGTCTCTGACAGTTTTGATTTTAAGGACTACATCCACATTGTAGTTTTAAACTACCCTTTCAAAATCCCGTGTTGTCTATTACTGATTTGCACTTTTAGAAAGTTGGTGGTCTACTATTGATTCTGGTGTTGTTTTGCACAGGTCAAGCTCATGTGCTCCTATTGCAAGAAACACGAGGAAACTGAAGTTCCAGATCCTTATTATGGTGGGCCACAAGGATTTGAAAAGGTAGGCTGAATCAGAAGGGCATTCTGCACCTCATGATTCAGATTCTCAGAGCTTTTTTTTTTTTAAAAAAAGTGGGTAGTACTACAATTGTTTTAAATAAAAGAAGGGATGTACAAGTGTGGTCAATAAGATTCCAAAATGACCTTCATCGGGATTTTCGCAACATGAACCCACCAAGGTTCACGGGATCGGTGGACCCCGATGATGCCGAGAATTGGCTAAAGGAAACCGAAAGGATTTTCCATGTAATGCAATGCACAGATGAAGAGAAGATTTTATTGGCTACATTTCAGCTAGAATGAGATGCTCGATGTTGGTGGGAATTCGTAGAAGCAACACTGCCGGATAACCATGTCACATGGGCAGAATTTATCAAGCATTACAATCATAAGTATTTCTTGGACCATGTGCAAGAGAAGAAGGCCGCAGAATTTGCCATGTTAACGCAACAGACCCTGAAGGTGGCCGAATATGAGGCCCAATTTTCAAGACTTTCTTGTTATGCACCCCACTTGGTGTGTACAGAAAAGATGAAAGCAAGGAGATTCCTCAACGGGCTACGGCCCCAATATATTACACAACATGAGCTGATGGACATCCAACTCTATTCGGAAATGGTTTGGCGTGCTCAATTGTTGGAAGACGCCACCAAATTCTCTGAAAGGATTCGAGGCAAGGACAAGAAGGAAATGTCACAAGTTCGGGAAGCTTCAAACCATCATTTGGCAAGAAGCGATTTTTCAATGGAGGAGAATCTTCCAAGGAGAAGAGGTTCCAGAAAAGCAATAAGCCCTTCTCCACTACCGCACCTTCCAAGGATATCTGTCAATATTATGACAAGGCTGATCATAAGACCAAGGAATGTTGGAGGAAACTGGGAGCGTGTCTTGGATGCGGGAGTCGAGAGCATCAAATTCCTGACTGTCCTTTAATGAAGGAACAAGCCAATAAAGATGAGAAGCGTCTAGTAAAGAAACAAGGCCGTCTACAAGCTCTTCAAGGGACAGAACCCATGGAAGGAGGAATCATGGAAGGTACATTGACTGTTTGCTCTAAACCTGCTAAAGTTCTATTTGACACTGGAGCAACTCATTCATTTGTTTCCAAGAAGTTTACTGCATTATTTTCTAAAGAACCTGAATGGTTAGATCTAGTTATATCTACACCCGTTGGAAACAAGTCTGATAGCATGCATCACTACCCAATTTGTGATATTATGGTTCAAGATAACAATCTACCGGCCGACTTGATATGCCTTGATATAGAACATTATGATGTCATATTAGGAGCTGACTGGTTATCCACCTACCAAGCAATGGTAGATTGTCGGCATGGCAAGATAACTTTTGTGGATTATCCCGAGTTGGTTTATGTTAACCCTCGGAATAAATCCCTTCTCATCTCAGCCCTTCGAGCCAGCAAACTTGTAAATAAAGGATGTGTGGCTTTCTTAGCTTTTGTGACTGCCACGGAAGTCGAGAAGATAAAAATTGAAGACATTCGAGTAATTCGGGACTTTCCCTATGTATTTCCAGAAGAATTGCCTGGTTTACCCCCGAAAAGGGCAGTGTCGTTCACAATCGACATTGTTCCTAGTGCCGGTCCTATTTCCAAGGCACCCTACAGGATGTCTCCCGCTGAAATTTGATCTCTCCCTCTTGTAGATGTTTATTCTACCCCACCCCCAACACAAATAATATATATGCATGTATAAGCATGGAAGGAAAACGGGTGATGAAGATGTTGAAATGGACAGTGATCGCCACCAAGTATAACAGCGCACAAAAAACTAAGGAAAAAGATGGGAAGGGCGTTGCGTACGTTGGAAATAAAGGGAAAGATGTGGCCCAAGAGCAACCACGATGCGTTTGCACATAGAAAAGGGATGTGGGGAACTATGTGGGATCAGACCTCCTCACCTTCCAGCCGGCCAGAGGGCGAGGGCCTCACATTCTATCCTTGCTTTCCTGTAGAACAAAGCTAAGCTAAGAGATAAAAACCCATTAGAAACCAAAGTGCATTATCTATCTCGTATGTGTAAAGTAGCATGAAATAAAGGGGGAGAATGCACTAGGGGGAGGTTTTTAACCCCTGTAAAAGGGTGCAAATAAAAGACGTGTATATTGTAATAAGAATAGAACAAATAGGAGGAATTAACACATAGTATAACTGTGAAGAATGTAGATGCAAAAGTGCAAATCGTGCATCCATGTGTAGAAAAGTGCATATTGTGATGATTTGAGAAAAGTAGAGGATGAGAACTAAAAGAAGGATGAACGAAATAGAGCCCTTGAGCATGGAAAATGAAGCTAATACTTTCCTCTTCAGGTTGAGGTCGAAGATGTGAGTCAAAGATGCCACATGGCTTCGCCTTAAACTCGAGAATCACCCCCCGTCGTGCACTGTGAACTGGGCAGTTTATATAGAAGTTGTAGAAACCCTAGGGTTTAAGTCTGAGATAAAGACCCAATTTTGGGGATATAATATATATAGTCTACTTTTTAATTAGGCATGATTTTAGATGTCAACACCTTTACTATGGATCTTGCACAAACAGTCTACTTTTTAATCCTCCAAATAGGGGTGTCAATGAATGGGATCTAGGTCGGATCCTTTTTGATCCGGATTCGGATCTGATAAAAAAAGATCTAAACTTGATCCGAATCTGAAATAAAATGTCATTTTAGATTCAAATCTGACCCGAATCCTAGTTTAAATTTTCGGATCCGGATCTCACCCGAAATCTTATCATTTTTCCTAAATAGTAGGACAGATACTGGATAGTGAAAGCTTGGGCTACCGTCTCTCCTCGGTCCCCTGTCCCTCGCAGGTGACCTATCCGGTCGCTCCTCGTGGCCTTCCGCTATACCGCCGGCTGCTTCGGCTCGACACGTCTTTGGCAGGTCTCTCACGCCATTGATCTCCGTTCCTGAGCCTGTCTCCTCCTCTGTGTCTGTCCCGTCGGTTTGCGCCCATCTCGATACTGGGCCTCTTTCTTTCAGTTGACTCCTTTGCATCTCATGCAAGCGCCAGGTGACACGTCATCCTCCCACCATACACGTTAGCTTTGACTGACCATGCCTTTAATGGGACGTCCCCGAAAAATAGTACTCTATTTTTGATTGTGCCCGCTCGCGGGCCACCTTCCCCTGCTCCGGGTGCGCTCCTCGCCGCGCTGCCTTAGCCGTCTGCTGTGGTGGTTCATCGGTCAGCAATGTACATGTGATCTAAGAAATTGTCATAAGCTTCTTGCCCAAGATTCTTTGCAATGTCTGAGATAAACACGACAAGGTAAGACATCATTCCGCCATATCTTATGAATGTTGTATCGCCCATACCGCTGAAAATATGTTTCCTTGTTTCCTTTGCATCTGATACGAAAGTATTCATCGTCAAGCTGGGTGAGTGCAAGGAGAGCCATCCGGTTCCTCAGGTACCACAGCTAGAAACCGGAATTCATGTTCCCTTTCCATAAAACATAGGATCTCTGATCTCTTTATCTTGAATACAGTAACCACTAAGGTTTCTCCATCGCAGGGTTCCACACTCAAGTTGGATATCTCCCCGATCTCCTCCTTTGCTATCCCTGGATCGAAGAACACCGGGGCTGTGTGGCAGAAAACACGTCGGAACCCACATAGCAGGGCAACCCGAAAGTTCCTAAGCTCCAGGAACGTGCTTCTAGCGCTCATTTCGGATAGGAGAGAACCGAAGCCACAAATGTAGATGTAACCGTCGGGTGAGAGGAGGGCGTCGAAATCTGATTCCATCGTGGAGCAGATGGCCTTGACGGAGGTGGATAGGGAAGGGGGGCCACTACCGTTGCCAGGGCCAGGCTTGGAGTCAGAGCCCTGGGAGATGGTGACGACGACGGCGATGATGATGATGGCGATGAGGAAGACGGTGGATAGGACCAGGATGGCGACCCTCTTGCGGGTCTTCCGACGGCCCACCAGTCGGGCCTCGTCGGCCTCATCGATCTTGCCATAGGACTTGAGGGGGGAAGCCATGGCAGGAGAGGGAGATGGGAAGCCATGGCGGGAACCGTCGTGAGATGCATCTGCTCCACTGAATGCTAGAGAGAGGGGCCGAAGGAGAGCGAGGTGGAGAATGGAGATGGGAGAAACCCCTGAGGAGGTTGCAGATGCGATGGGCGATGGCTCGCCCCGAAAGGAGAGATTTTATGGAGTCGTGAAAATCCGATCCGTAACGTATGATTTCGGATCAAAAATCTATCACCCCGCAACGATACGAATGCCCCATTTTGAATCAAAGAGTTGCTCCGAATCCGAATTTTATTTCGGATTCGGATCGAGCTATCGGATCTATTGTATCCATTGACACTAATCGTAATTAAAAATCATTCAACTAAGTTGCCCTTCACACATCGTCACCCTTCACTAAAGTGACTGACCACTGATGTGGACCAAGTAGTTCCCAATTTGCACACCATGTTTTAGAGTACCTTTCTACTCAGGTTGATGAAGATAGTGATATGTCCACTCCCCTTCAATGAGTTCCACACTATATATGATCCCAATCAAAACAATATTCTATTTCATGTGGGCACTCACTCAAACGTTGAGTGTTAAAAACTTGGTAGGAAGATTTATCAACTACATTATCAGAATGTCATAAATGTACTTGCACAGTGATGATCACAAGACAACTGCACAAAAGCCAAATGTAATTTAATGGATACAAAAGTGCCTCAAGCCTATAAATTCACTTGATCATACAATGCTTGCCAGATTGGGACCACAAGCCTATAGCTCCACTAGATCCAAGAAGTGACTCCAACTCCTTTTAACACCTTATTCGCCTCTTCCTTCCAACCCCCATTCTGTCACTCCCTCACCTTAGATCACCCCCTCCCAGACCCCCTCACAGCCAGGGGTCACCCCCAAACCCATCCACCCCCATTTGCCCCCCTCCTAGTCCATTTCCCATCGGCAAGTTGCAGACCCTGCCTCAATTCGTAGGCAGCAGAGGAGCACCCAGTTGCAGAGCCTGCCAGATCTTTGTCCTAGAGGCCCTAGGAGCACAAAAGGTACCGTTGGAAGATTCATCTAGTCTACTTCACAATGGAGGTGGTCCCACCCTCACCTGAGTTTGTGGCTGCTCAATGGAGTCTTCACCGCCAGACTGCGCAGTTCCTCCCTGGCAGACACTTAACTATGCCTTGCAGAGGCTGCTACAACCAGTACCTTGAAGATCTTGGAGCAGCGTTTGGCTAAAGACTTCTGTTACGAGTCCCCTTTCATCCCCAGGAAGCAGGACCCCATTTGGATGTCAGAGCAGTAAGTTACGAATTTCATCCCTAGGGTGTGCTGGGTCAGTCCCGTCTGGGATTGGCCTGATACCCTGTCACTGTTTGGGGTCTCCCTGTCTACTCCGACCTCCGCCGGAAGCCCCGTGAGTCTCTGTTCGAAGAGGGCTCGACCACGAATACAACAGTTCTAGTCTCGCCATCAAATGAGCATAGGAGTGGTCGTGACAGCCTCCCCTTCCAACATCAATGATCCAGACACTACCAGAAGCAGAGAGCAGTAGTCTTGATCCCGACCCTGCCCCGGCCGTCAGTGTCACCAAGAAATTCTCCAATAATTCTGAAATCCTCCTGGGCCAACCCAGGAGGTTTTTGCACTAGTTTTGTTACCAACGAAGTTCGGGAGTGTCCGTGGCAGCATCGATAGTGACTGACTATCACACTATCTAGAGGGCTAGCAGAACCGATGATCGTCATCCTTTAGGCTCCTAGCTAGTTTTCCCCACCCCGCCTGGCTGGCTTACAGCCCCTCCTTGCTGGAGGTAGTGTTTGGTTGTAACATTTGAATTCCCCTCCCCTTCTTCAACCCCTTTGTGATGGAGTAGTGCATGTATTAGCATGTCATCGATCGAAGCATCATCGACGCGGCGTGTGGGTACTCACGCTTCCCCGCTCGCCTTCATCTCTGGTCGGGATCGACATTTTCATGCCGATCAAGTGAGCCTCTGACCACACTTCTCTGCTAGTTCAATCTTTGCTTAGCTTAGTATTGCTGCTAGTGGACCGTCGGTCGGAGAGTTGAGTGCTCGATATTGAATTCAGTAATGTGAGTGGCCATCGCAGAGTGAGGTGAGAGCTCCCTACATCCCACGCCCTCGGCGTGCTGGCCGCCTGTTGAATTGGGCATCCCTGGTCCATTGGGGTCCATCCCAAGCTAGCCATACCTGTGGAACAGCGAGGTCCCACCTCAGACCCTTCCCACCATCGATGGTTTCCCTACGAGCAACCTTGAACGCTACGTAAATCGGTCCGCTAGAGTGAGTCCGCCGCTCAAGGCTGATTGCTTGCAAGTCTAGGTCCAAGGTGCATCGGTCTAGTGGCCATCACCCCCAAGGTGATGTCACGTCAGACCTTGTAAAGGTTATGTACTAGAAAGTCATGTAACAAGCATGTAATTTTATCATGAGCCTTGTGATTTTCACTCATTTATAAGAGAAAGTACTCCCAACGTAATGCCACGCCAATATCATCGTACCCCATGATTTACAACAAGTTTCTGACAATCTACCGAGGGGGCTAGCATGGAGCCCTTGGACACAATCCGTGCCCGGTCTTACATCTTCAAGTTATAAATCCAGCTACTTCTATGAGATAACAATAATTTTGGCCAATGATTTCAATTCCAAATAATAAGTTTCATGACAAAGTAACCAAGGTATAGAACGTACTAAAATAGAGATAAGATTCCAAAGAAGAATTAAAGGAATATTATGCTATGGTGACATTCGACAGCATAGTGATACATTAATTAAGTTCCATAACTTAACATCAACTTATTAAACAGAGGTTGAGACTCTAGATAATCCTAAGATCATCTAGGAACTTAAGAAAACCAACCTCAAGGGTCAAACCTCAGGTTAGACAAATTCAGGAACTAAGCAGTCATTTCCTAGACCATTTCATGGATCAAGCGGTCAAGTCTGGATTGTTTAGTAGATCTATGCGATCAGGTCAGGACCATTTGCGATGAGTCATAGCCAAAACAATGAAAACTTGACTCAGAGAGTATGCAGTCATGTGCTGACCGTTTGACAAAAGAAGCGGTCACTTGTCAACCATTAGGTAACCCTTAGCAGTCGCCATGAAGACTGTTTGGAACCCAGAATTCAGAAAACATCGATACACTTTGATAACGAATTAGGTTAAGGGAGGGTGGATTACTGGTAGCCCACCTCTCCCTTAATCTAACACGTTATCAAAGTTACTCTTAATTCTGATACATGGAAGGAATAAATTAAAGAGGATGGCAGCCGGAGAGAAAGGAGAGAATGAGGGACGGATGAACGGGAGGAGTCTCCAAGCTCTAAAAAACTGAATTGCAGTATTAATTTGTAACATGAACTCAAAATAATATTAAATTCATCATAGTAATATACATCCTTTTATTTTATGACCATCAAAATTGACAGAAAATAGTCATATACAGTGTTAGTTTTGATGGAAAATAGTCACATACAGTCTAATTAGGAGTCATATCAAAATAGTTACTGACGCAGATAATTAGCATATGGCTTAACGTTCCATCAGGAGTTAAATCTACCGATTAAGGAATTTTGGCAGGGATTGTAATCTTCAGGTGTTGAGAGCAAGAGATCTCAGCCCCCACCTCTCCAGTCTGCTCTCTGAGAAAGTTTTATATGCATGGCTAGTGGGATGGAGACCCACCTGTAGCTAGTAGAGGTAGCACTATGAAGCGCAAGCAATGGAGGAGGGATTGGTGGGCAACCAAATCTTTGAACCGGCATTCCCCTTTGTGTGCCTGGGAAATTGTAAGGATTTGTTGTCCTTCACGAAAGAAAGGAGCCGGTCTCCTTCATTCAAAGTAAGAACAACACAATGATGACCATCCGAATCCCAGTTGAATGTGAGACCACAATGTTACAAAAACCATGGGGAGGAGCTGCACTAGGTGCTGCTGCTGCAGCTGTTTCACCTGCATGCACCTGCAACGCCGGCCATCTCCTCCTCCCTTGTTTCCCCATGAGGGCCACCCCATTCCCCAGCACGGCAAACACACTGCCGATGGGCTTCCCCTGGCGATGGTTTCCTGTATGATTGGAATGGCGTCTTTCACTCAGGTTTTTCTGGTCAGCATGAAACCCTGCATGATTGAAACACTTGCCGTCTCCCCCGTGGTTGTCTTGACTCAAGGCTTATATGATTGGAATGGCCGTTCACTCAAGCTCCTGTGGCCCACCTGAATGCTCAAGTCCCTGGGTGCAGCTGTTTAACAGGCACCCCCACCATGGTGAAAGCCAGTCTCGTTCTGTGGTGTTCGCTGAGTCCTTGTGATGGCGTGTGAGTCCCACACGACAGTGAATTATGAGTATGGCCGACCTCAAGGAAACAACAACGGGTAAGAGGGCATCTCCTCCTTGTTGTTTCCTCATGGGGGCCAATGTAAGTGGGACACGGCTACACCTAGTTCCTCAGAGTGAGACAGACCAGGCTTGACGATTGGCTTTACTTCCTTACCTCTCCACTGGTAAATATTGAAAGGGCAAGTCTTCTAAGCCAAGTCTGCCTCTATATGAAAGCGAAAGTGACCACCTACAATGTCCACGTAATAAAAGCTTCTATTCCCCTCTCTCTCTCTCTCTCTCTCACACACACACACACGCGCGCGCATGAAAAGTTAGAACAAAAGGATTGGATGTCGTAGGGAAAAAGGTTAAAGGCAAGTGCCCTCCTCCAGCTCAAAGCCTCAAAACGGGATACAACCAGGAGAGTGATATACTAAAAGCTCCCAAATTGCCCACAACATAACATTTTCCAACACCCACTGCTACTCTCCCCCCCTCCCGCTCTCTCATACGTATATGTTCCTTCTCCCTCTCTCTCTCTCTCTTTCCTGTTCTGTTATCTGTTCCCAATCTCCACGTCTGTGTGTGCATGCACTCCTCTCAAAGCCCCAACTCCAATCCCAAGCCACAAAGAAGGTCCTCTGAATTTGACACACAGCCTGCAGCATGCCCCCAAGAAAAAACAGCCGAGAGTGGTGAAAGACATGCATGTGTGTCGGCTCGGCCTTGGGAGACGCGGCCCATGACACAAACACCACACTCCCCTCGCCTCCCTCCCTCTCTGGCGTTCCCGAGGGAACACCATCACTACGCTGCTCCTCTTCTGCGACCCTGTCAGCAGACGTGGCACCCAACGTCCCCCTGACGATAGCACGGCGGCGGGGCCCACTCAGGCCGCTTAGGTTTGAGTCGTCTGAACGATGGGCCGCCCCGTTACACTTTCTGGGCTGGGTCTCTGCTCGAGGCACGTAAAGAGGGGAGGCCCGAGGGGTCGCTTTCAGGTGGTGTGGCCGGGCTTTCTACCATCCTGCTCCCGCTCTCAGGGGTGAGTTGGAGCTGGGTATGATTCATACAAGTCATCTTTTTTCTTCCATTTCTCATTAAATCCTAATGCTTGGATTGAGTAAACGATCATAAAATCCCCCCCCCCAAAGATCTTGTTTAATAGAAAAGGGAATGTACCCTCAAGTCGGGGGAAGCCTGACACTGGCAAAGCTGGCAACTAAGAACCACGAACCGCACCACCAGACCACGAGGAAGAAGAGCAGCCACGCTTGAAAAGTCAGGGGTGAGCCTCGTGTCACTAGCTCAGTAGGGGTCCCGCAGATCCCTACCAAGAAAGCAAAGTGGTAACAACAGTAAGAATAGTAAGAGCAACAATAGGAGCAGGAATAACAATAGCAAAAGTAAAGAGGAAAATCCATACAGAATAAAGCACGACAGCCGATAAGACCTCGACCCTCTAAACTACTCCTAATCGGTAGGAACACAGATTCCCAGACACATAGTTAGGAATCACCAAATCGACACAAGGAAACTCCGATTACATTGCCAGAACACGCCTTGCTACAACAGACGTGTAGGCTCCACATCATGACCTCTCGGACATGGGAAACACTATCCAAAACATCGACGCACACATGACCTCACTGTCGTGTACGCTACACGAGCCACGGAGAAGCCAAACACAGGCTACCTGAAGCACTACGTCAACAATGATGGAGAACCGATCACAAAATCACAAGTCACGTGCCATGTGATAGAAGCACCTCCTCACTAGAAGTAAAGCCAGATGCATCCACTGACGTCTTACACTGCGCCTCAAGCGTCTCACACTCCCCTCAAACATGGTGACTGAGACACTGTATCAAGTACAAGGAACAACAGTAACGAGTGACTAGTTAGGGTCACACCCATCGACGCTCATCCAAACACCCCTGATCACATGTGCACACACAAGCCCAATACCTTGAGCCAAGCCTCTAGCTAGTTCCCCCCCCCAGTAGGACGCTACTGCAAAGCAAGGGGGACCATGGAAACTAGCCTAAAAATCGTCTCTCGGGAACTCGCCCTGCCACCACTCCCAGGTGGGCTGACACGCTGAAGTGTCATCAAGCTATGACTAGTGGAGGCTCACTAGACACGGAGACTCAAAATAGTGAAGTACGGACTGGGTAAGCACTCACCTGCCACACATACTACGAAACACAAGGCAGTACACAGAACTGCCACCAGACTCAAGATAGTCAACTAGACCAACACACAACGATCCTTGAGTCACACGACTTAGGTCAAGATTGTCATACATCACGACAACATACCGTTAGTCAGCCTAATCCCTAAGCCAAAAACTACGAAGAAACATAAGTCCTCATCCCCTAGGCTGCACATAGGACTCTCGATTCCGCATAACACAAACCACGGAACCTGAGAGAACATCAAGCCCTCGAACCACATAGGCACATAAATCGAGAAAAGATGATATCTCCAAACATCCAAAACTAGAGTCTTGATCCATACAGGATAACCGAGACACTCACGAGGTCACGTGTCAACCACTGTGTCACAACCGGGTTGACCAAAAATCATAATGACTCTCGAAATAACACAAAACACTACTCGGTATAATGGCACATTCGAACACCCTATAACACGGTCACGGCCCACATAGGACGTCCACGACATCCACGTATAATGGGCTAACCAAGGGGTCAAAGCCAAGTCAATAAACATGAAAGAAACACTGAACTCTGCTTGGGGTGAGACTACTCTTCCGGGATCCCTTAACATATATAAATGACTGTCACGGAACACCCAAGGCATCTGTCGAGTGAAAGGCCAATAAGGCACTGAATCCAGGGTCCACTAGAGCCTGAGACAACTCACATAATACACCGAAAAACCAATGCATGAACGCGATGTACGCCTGTGCCACGATAGTAAACACGGACATAGCCATCTACGCGTTAAGCCAAGAATGCAGTTGAGACCTCGAGCGCGTTCATCAAGATCACGGTCGTCACCCCGAGCGTGTTCATCAAGATTGCGGCCGTCACCCTGATCACGTTCGTCAAGATCGCGGCTGTCACCTAGGTCACGTTCTATAGGATCACATCCAATAGTTGGACAGCGTCTCTAATCGCCTCACCATCCTACTATTCATCTTCTTAGATGAATGCGGTCGTACGATACAACGTGTTAATAGACGGGCCCCCTGGGAGTTTCGCGTTCCCAGATCGAACCCGAAAAACATGAAATCACATGGAAAACCACCGTTCCATGCCCCAATCATCTCCAGAATGACAGGGATACAACTCTAATGACAATGTCATCCTTCCACAAGCTGGAAGGGATCAAGCCATACACAAAATGACACAAAATGGGTGATTTTCCACAAATCAACCCAAAACGACTCACGAGGGTAACCGGACTCCTATCATCCCTAAATCACGACCAAATGCAGTAAAATTTACTGGAATGGCATCTAGACATGCCAGAGGTTCGAATCAACTCTAATATAGAGGGACCGGGCGGCATGAAACTACTCCAAGTCAATCGGGGCAGGCTAAAGGTGGTGAAATAACTTTCATAGGCGGAAGATTCCCCGGCATCTTCAGTCTCTGTTTCCAATGGGGGAAACTCTTCTTCACTAGAGCCACCATTATAATCCACTTGCTCGGCTGAAGATGAGCTATGTTCTAGCACCAGACTCTTCCCCTTGGAAGTAGATGGCTCTTCGGCTAGATAACCAGTAGGAGGAGCACCTCCCCCAATAGAGGCCTACTCGGTCAGCTCCATAGTAAAAAAAAATAGATGAATGAACTTTGGGAGTGGGCTCACTCCCCAGAATGATTCCTTGTTCAGTAGAAGCTCCCTCGGTCAGCTCGACTATGGGGGGAGAAGGCAGTTGAATCTCAACTGAAGCTGAAATTAAGAGCACTCATGTAAGCCTAAGGCATGATAAACGGTGGGGGGCCTGGGGGACAAACCACAAATTACCTTCTATTTCATGGCTGGGCATCAGAGAAGGCAGATCTTCCCCAAGAGGAGCCATGGGCACTCCATCTCCTCTCTCTTCAGCTACCGCAGGAGTGGTAGCCTCTTGTGCAACCGTCGCAGTAGGAGCGACAGTAGCTATAAAACAAGAGTTAGCCTATACAGCTGAAGCAGAAGCAAGGTGCAAAGGAAAATATACCTTCAGTTGTGCATACCTGCACGTGGGAAGCCTCAAACTCCTCAAATGATACCATGGGCGGAGGAACAACTGTCGGATCCGGGTCTACGGTCTTCTTTCGGTAAGCCCACTTTGCTCTAGTTACTGCCTCCTTCACTTGAGACCTCATTCGCTTCCACAAATCACTGGGAGGTAGAGGTGTTGTAGTTGGAGCCGCCTCTGGAATTTCAAAATATGTCAGCTTTCGAGCCTTTATAATCAGCTCCCTAAAGTGCTTGGTCTCCTTCGAAGTGAGTCGAACTGCACATATGCAAGGGTGAGAACGATATACACTATAACAAAATGAGAAGCAGACCAGAAGCTTAAGACCAAAGAATGAAAGATACCTATCACCCCCATGTACAAAGGGGAGAGTGGCCAGTAAAATAGTGAGGGCTCTTTGTCCCTCGAAGCAGCCATGCGGACCAAATAGCAAATGTCTCCGATCACCACGCATTGTGCGGCCAGCAATGCCAAGTCTGAATGGCCGCGAGAAGATAAATGATAATACAAGCTGAGGTGGTCCAGCCCCCATCCATCGACGTATTTGAAAGAAAGAAGGAGAGGTTGGCCCAGTATAGCTTCACTAGGGCTGTTGGGTCCGATAGGATGCAGTAGGATCTAGAAGGGGGTTTGAATAGATCCTTTCTCATAGAATGCCCAATTAAAAACTTAACACATTAAGGAGCAGTCAAGGGCTATAATGCACACAAGATGCTTAGACATAGTGCACAGCAGAATTAGTAGGATCATCTAAAGAGGGAGCTGTAGAAGCTCAGTGTCAAATGGTGAGGTTGTTGCACGCTTAAGCACAAGCGGTTCACCAAGATAGCATGCATTTAATCAACCGCGAACCTGTGAACGAGGATAGAGGATAGGGATCAACCACACAAGACACAATCCATTGCACAAGGATTTTTAAGGTGGTTCAGTTGCAAACCCGCAACCTACGTCCACCCCACACCAAACCAATGAGGCTTCTCCACACACTGCAAATGTAGCAATACACGGGGACGACGCCCCAACCACAGACCAGAGAATACCCTCTGTCTGTCTTCCTGCACATAAATCGATAGGGTCAGTTTATCACACGAGTATGAAATCCTCTCCACACACACACGGGACAAGTCCCAACACCACAGAACGAAGAACCCTCTGTCTGTCTTCCTACACACAAAATGATAGGGACGGTTCTCCACAGACTGGAGCACACCTCCGTCTGTCTTCCTACACACAAACCAGTAGGGATGGTTTAAGATGAAATGAGATGACCGTAAAACATAAAAGAAAACACTGCAAGTGCAGTAGAAAAATAACTTTTCTAATATGAAGATGAGGCAAGGAAATGCATACTCAGAAAGGGATAACCAGTCGGTGGCTTCAGATTTTGCTCTTGAAGCACGCTTGGACAGATCTGGACACAAGTCCGATCTGGCTACTTTTTAGGCTCAGTCTGGACATGAGAAGGGCTACACTTCTCTCTTGGCTTCTCTTTTTCTTCTGCTCTCTCTTGTCTCTCTCTATCAGCACCGGCCGGTTTCAGACCAGGACTGGGCTACTCCTTTTCTTTCTTTTTCTTTCACAGATTCTCTCTTGAAGGCTCACGCAGATTCCTCACTTGGACAGCAGCTCTAGTAGGTGCAATTTATAGAGTTTAGCAGAAATGCATCTCCACAGTAAGACGCATTCTACAGAGGCTAACAGAACTACATCATGATAGTATGCCACATTTCAAAAATTTGGGCAGAACCACGTTTCGATAGGATGGCACATTCCAGAATAGGGCACTGAATCGTGTCTCCATAGGATGATGTGATTCGATAGTTTTCAAGATTTTTAGGGTACAACCAACCCAGTGATCAAAGAGAGATTCCTTCGATGTCAGGGTTTTACGGGGGCCTTAGTGAAAGAGATTCTGATCTGACGGGTTCTTCCTTCACCAAGAAAGGTGTTTGCGAATAACGTCGAGATAAAATGTTGAATTGCATCACCATAGGGTGACATGATTCATAAATTATTCCAAATATTAGAATTAAACAATTCACAGAAAACCTGAGAATTGCGTTGAATGGGCAAGACAAAAATTATGAAAATTACACATTCCCACAAAGACGTGATATCTAAAATCGCGTCGACACTGGTGGATGCCATTCATAACAATTCAAATTTTTTTGATGCGGGATGGGATGCGACTCGGTACTGAATGGATGCGAATCTGGGACTCGAGGTGACAATGCGACTGATTTCATAATGCGACCAATAATGACGCAGCCAACTTGACACCAACAAAGTTCCAACAGAAGAGGATATGATGTGAAATGACCTAAGGATGGTAGTGGCAACCCAAACACCGAGTGGTACGTGGTAAAGGACGAACCCGAAGGTTTTCTTGACGCTAGAAAGGCCGTGTTCTGAACCGACATAATCGGAATGTCTCGCAACATCTTTTGATATACCACTATGATGATGGGACCTCAATGGGTATGCTAAGACCTAGGAGAGGCAGCAGCTAACCAATGTTCCCTTAGACCTAGTAAGCATGCACAATTTGCAAGTTAAACGGATCGTCAATGGCGGCTACTCACTCATCGCTTACCTAAACCCGAAGAAACTCGATGATGCCGAGTCAGGGTCATGGGGCTGGACCCTTGCTGGTAGAGGGCCAGCAGGGCCAAGGTTTCTTCCCAAGGGGTATGAAGGCCCAAGTCAAAGGGGCTGACCGGGTGTCAAGGGCACGGGTCACTTTCTCTTTCCTACGGTGGTCACTCGGAAGCAACGGGGCTTGCGGGACCGAGCACCTCCTCACTGACCAGCAGAGTTATGAGCTAATATTGAACAAATAAAGCACTCAAGTAGAGCAAGGAGAGAGCACTTACTCGACCAGTTTGAAGAAACCGATCTCGCTCGGAGACGTGGGCGAGCGAGGAGGCGAGGGGACGCACCCGCTCACTGTGTCTGTGTAGCTTTGACCTGAAAATTTAGAATAGTACATCACTACACCTCTCGCAGGAGGGGGGATCTCGGGGTGGGGGCTAACTTGAATTGTACTCAAAACTACCTCCACGCAGGGAGGGGCTTTGAGCCGGCCAGGCGAGGTGGGGAAAACTAAGTTATAAAGGCCGAACGAAGAAGGCGTCGGTTCTGCCAGCCCTCTAGAACAAGGGACAGACAGTCGATGTCGGCACTTCTACAGCCACTCCTGAGCTTCGTTGTCGACGAAACTAGTGGCAAAATCTCTGGGGTTGGCCCAGGGGGACGTCTGATTTTTAGAGGAATTTCTGGTTGGCAGCGATGGTCGGGGCAGTGTCATAAATAGGGCCTCTGCTTTCTGGTTCTGACAGCTTCAACACCACAGTAGCAGGAAGGCGAAGCTGCCAAGAACGCTCCCAAGCTCTAATTCAGGCATGGCCAGAGTCGCAGGATTCATGGTCGAACCCTCTTCGAACGGAGACCTGCGGGGATGCCAGAGGAGATCGAAGTTGGTGTTGAGGATCCAAACAGTGCCTGGGTGTCTGTTCAGCTCTAGAGGAAACTGATCAGTGCACCAGAGGGAGAAAATTTGGAACTCACCTGTCCGGAGTCCAAACGGAGAGCCGCTTTGTGGTACAGGAAGCAGATGTGCAGTTTAAGCTCTCACCCAAGCCCTGCCACCAGATCTTCAAGAGAATGTCCGTGGGAGCCTCTGCAAGTCACCTCAGGTTGACTGTCAGAAAGCTGATGTGCAGTCCGACAATGACGGCTCCCCCGGTCAGCCACAAGTTCAGAACGGGATGAGACCACCACCGTTGCGTAGAGGACTTGAAGACGCTATTGACGGTGCCTCTTGAGTGCCCAGGAATGCCAGGATGAAGTCGTGGTCAGCTCTGCAAGTCACTGGTACTCTACTACCTGTGAATTGGGAAGTACAGGCTGAAGATGGGAGGTGGGAAATGAGGTAAATGGGAGGGGAAAGGGGGTGGATGGGTGTGGAGGCAACCCTTGGATGCCCCGTGATCCCCAACTTTCACCCGAACTTACCTCCGAGGCAAGATCAGTTCTCCCCGGAGGTGGAGAAGTATGTAGCGATCTTGTTGAAACACCGCCAGTCCACAGAGGAGATAGTGACCCCAGAGAACATTGAGCGAAGCCTTCTCCAGCAGTTGCAGCCAGCAGGTATGGGCGCCAGGGATCAATTCTTCATTGCAGGTGATGAAGCCATCTCCTTTCCCTAACCTTGTCTTCCTTTGCACAGATACAAGGCGGCCGACTGCGGAAGAGGAGCCTGCGATGGAGTGGGAGGAGATCGACCTTGGCGATGACAAGGTTGTCGCTGAGTCGCGAGCTCTCGAGGGGCGCTCCCAAGCCCGGGATAAAGGCAAGGGGGTGGCCCGGGAGGGGTCTTCCAATCAGAGGGGGTCCGAGTGCAAGAATCCCGTAGAGAGGATGCTGTGGGACACTGTGAAGACCAAGAAGCGGGCCAAGAAGGCTGGGGCTGTATCCCCCATCGAAGGTGGCTCTGACCCGGCTCTCCCCTCCGTCGGACTTGCCAGGGCCGACCCTAGGAGGCCGGCTCTCCCATCCGTTGAACAAGAGGGGGCCGAGGAGGCCAGAGCTAGCTCTATGACCGGAGGCGGTGTTAGCCCGGCTCACCCCTCTGCGGGAGCCAAGGGGGCCGAGGTCGGAGAGGATGACTCCAGGGACGTGGCCGAGACTGGAGCGTCGAGTGGGGCAGGCGGCATTTTACGGGGAGACGTCAGGGCCGAGTCGACCGAAGCCGGGGGGTCACGAGGAGAGGCGATGCAGCCTCAACCGACCGAGGCTAGAGGGACGAACGAAGTAGCGGCTCAATCTGGGCCAGCCGGTGGGGCTCCTGAAAAGGTGTCACTCGGAGGGGGAGCCCCTATTTCGGCTGCTCTCGAGAGGCTGGGCATCCAGGGCCCTCTGTACCAAAAGTGTTGTGGCATAGCCACAAAGATAGTGCGAGGAGAGGACAAGCAACGTTCTCCAGCGGTGGCCCTTGAATTGGTAATGGAGGGGGGCCTAATCCTGGCCCAACTGGGGGCCACCCTGGTGGAAGCTTATGCTCAGTCAGAGTCAGAATGCTCGAGCCTTGCCTGGACCCTTGGTTCATCCGACGAGAAGATAGCTCGACTCACCGAGGATCGTGATGCACTTCGGCGGGAACTTTCCTTGTTTAAAGAGCAGGCGAGGGTGAACTGGGCGGAAGCTCAGACATTGACCGAGTAGTTGGGTCGGGCCTGTGAGTCACTCCAGAGGAAGAGAAAGCTTCTAGAAGAGGAGCGTGTGGCCTATGCCGAGCGAGAAGGCCAGTGGGAGGCTGAGCACGCCGAGCTATTAGATCGGGCAGGGGAAGCCATGCACCTTCAGTTAGAGGCCAAGGCTGATCGGGCCACGACGGAGAAACAGACGGTTGAGGTAGGTTGGAGGTTGGCCAAGGCAGAACGAGAGAAGGCCGAGCTCGCTAGTAGGGTGGGGTCGGTCGAGATGGAGGCACTTGAGCAATATAAACGCTCGGAGGACTACCGGGTCGACCTCAAGGAGGCAGCCCTCCCCTACTATGAGTCAGCGCTTTGCCGAGCTATCCGCAGGCGGTTCAAGCACGGCTATGGCCGGGCCATCTCCTGGGTGGAGGAACATGCTCCAGGGATGATTATTTTCCCCTGTGGCCAATGTTACTACTCGGACCTAGCGACCTCAGAATCTTCTAGCTCGGCATCGGGGGAAGAGGAGGACCAAAGGGACTCATCTTCGTTCGAGGGATTGCCAACTCTGGATGCCTTGAGAGGGCACGCAACCGAGGCAGTTCCCACACCAGTGGGGTCAGTGCCAGGGTCGGCCATCGCCAAGGATGCCGGGGGTAGACCTTCCGAGCCTTCAACTTTCGAGCCTCAGGATGGGCTAGAGGCCCGATGTACCTGACTTTCTTTTCTCCTTTTTTTGTATTTTTCTTGAAGAAAAAACTCTCTTTTTGGTGTAATGAAAGAACCAAAAATGTAAGGCGATGGCATCATAATCTGGACTTGCCCATTTGCGCTTGCCTTTGCCGTGGTTTGACCACTGTATCTGTAGTACTTGGAAAGTACCGATTTTTCTTGCGTATCTCTTGCACGCTAGTTGGGCAGGCATCTGACAGGGTGTCTTTCCATTTTCTCATGCTTTAAATGCCCGGCCACTTCGTGTGTCCTGCTGGGAGGAACTTAGGAGGCTGAGGTGACCATTCGTAGGGAAAGGCCCCTTCAGCGTGTTTTTGAGGGGAGAATCATTTAAGGCAAGTAGCCTCCCTTCGCCTATAAAAGGTCTGAAGGGCGTCTCTTCCTCTCCATCGCAGCATGATTAAACACATAATTAAATGAACATGCTTCAAATTAAAATCTGGAGGGCATAAGCGGTCGAATATAGGGCTGCTACAGTAATCAGGCGGTCAGACGACTGGTCGCTAAATGGATATAAGCAGTCTATTAATGGGCCGCGAAGCTCCCACCGCCATACAAGTTCAAGTGTTCACGTGGTCGAGGATTGGGCCGCGAAGGGGACATAAACGGTCGCATGATCGGCCGCAAAAGAAGGTAAACAGTCCAAGTATGGGCTGCTACACTAAACCGCCATACGGGTCAACGGTCGTACATGGCCTCTGTGATGACCCAGACTCTGGATACCGGATATACCTGATAGGAGTACCGAGTAGAACCGATACCACTTGGAATCTGTGAAGCCTCCCAAGAGTGATAAAAGCTCTGAAGGGATGATTAGGAGTGTGTGGAGTACATTGAAGTCGTCGATATAACAATAAGTAATTAAATTTCATAATCAAGTTTGCTAAAGTAGTAGAAATAAAATTATTTTTTCAAATAACAATTTAAATTAACAACAGAGTCCAGTCCAAAGGAAAGACAAGTACAGTCTAACAGAAAAGAGAACGTACATTGGAGTCGGGGGAAGCCCGATGTAGGTAACGCTGGCAACGCTGGTGACTACGAACTGACACCGCCCACAGACCACGAGGAAGAAGCACGACCACACCTAAAAAGTAGGGGTGAGCCTCATGTCACTAGCTCAGTAGGGATCACGCGGATCCCCACTGGAAACAACACAGTAACACGGAACAAAAAAATAGCAGGGAGTAGTAGAGTAGGAAAAGTAGTACAAAACTACACTAGGAAAGCTGTAAAAGAAAATAGTAGCTAAAGGAAAGGGGAAAGAAGCCATACCAGACAAAACACGGCTACCAAAGGAAGTACGATTTCCTAAGTTACTCAACAGCAACAGAAAGGCGAACCCTAATCTCACCGGGTTAGGAGTTACCAATCCGTTGACTAAGCACCAAGAAAAGCTAAAGCCTACGAAGAAAAAGGCAAAAGCCTAGACACGAACATAGACAGACAAGAGCCACTAACACATACACTCTGTTGGGGTGCTAGAGCCGGATTTAGAGGGGGGGTGAATGAATCCCCTTATAAAATGCCCGATTCAAACTTGTAATAGGACACAGATGCAGAATTAAAACTAGTTAACCTCTGCAGAATGTGAAGGTCAATGATGCGCTTAATCAAATAGTTAGATTGCTATAATGCATACTCCTAGGCAAATCTATGCTGTTGACCGAACCCATTCGAGTGGGTAAAATATTCAATGTGAATCTCTCAAGACCAATATCGAATGGATGATATGCAACCAAATCCCTCGCTAGACAGAAGATTCATATCGAGCCTAAGCATACATCTAGCAGATCAGATAAGACAATCAAACCACGATGGACAAGGGATTTTTGGATGGTTCAGTCTGCTGCCCGCAAACCTACGTCCATCCCCCACTCAAACTAGAGTGAGGCTTCCTGCTGATATACAGCTTAAACCATTGGGCATTACAGCTTGCTGTCTAGAGGAACTAATTCCCTGCAACGCTGAGCAACACAGCTTGCTGTCCAGAGGAACCAATCCTCTGCAATGCTGAGCAACACAGCTTGCTCCGCTGACTCACAACTTGAAACAAAGGTTTAAAAGAAAACAAAAGATGGAAAATCACAACACTGAAAAGCTGGAAGCGATCTTAAAACAAATATGGCTCTCGCAGGAGCTGACTGGCTTGGATCTGATCCAGAGTCTAGTAGAAACGGATCTTCAGCACTGGCTTCGCACTTCTCTCCTCGAGCTCTCTCTCTTTCTTTCTTCCTCTTCTTCTTTTTCTCACTGTTCTCGTACTACTCTTTCAGACTGTCTCTGATCTCTCTCTTTTTCTCTTCAGCTCTGCTCTCCTTCAATTATGTTCTAGTCTCTCACTCTAACTCCAACTCTTCTCACGAACTCTCTGGCTCTCAGGCTCTTCTGCTTTCTTGCTCTTCTTCTTCTTCTTCTTCTTCTTCTCTCTGGTGGCACTAAGGCTTTAGCAGCTCTCCGTATCAGCACCTCTCATCGAAGGATGAGGCGGTCTTTATATAGAATAGGGGCGCCAGAGGTAAATTGATGAAGATGATGATGTTGCCTCCGTCAGATGGCTCCACATGGCAGAATCATGGCACTGAGGTTCATGATCTTCTTGTGGTTCGCCTGGGCGTGTGGAAGGAACATTCCCGCCAAGAAGTGAGTGCTATAGGAAATCCACGTGTTGGACTCTGGATAGAATCAGGTCCACGTGGCAGATCCTTTCTGACCACCATCCACCTTGGATCACGTG